>KI915057.1:1505068-1617578 GCA_000473445.2 Anopheles farauti | reverse complement strand
AAAAAAAAAAAAAACCCCCACAAGTGATCCAGTACGGTAAAATGGGGCCATGTTTTGGGAAGGTGGGTCGTGACGGGTGAATTCCCGAAGGGAATTTTACCTGTGGTTTACGCATCGGTCGAACCTGACGGTCGGCTCTTTCCTCAAAAAAAAAAGGGTGCACACATCCGGACTAAATCATCGACACCGGATGACGGATGGGACTTTGGGCTCCGGTCCGGGGGAATACCGTCATACTAATCTTGCGGCGTTCGAATCCAGCTGAGATCCGCACGTTCCGTCGGATCCTTGCACAGCGGCCGGCTTCTAATGCACACCACACGCGTAACGTGAGATTAGCTGAGCTGGTCGCTTTTTAATGGCGGGCGCTTTATGCGACGTATTTCATTATCGTGCGCGCTACGGGCACTAGGAAGCTGGGACGCGCGGTGGCTTTTAAAATCCCTTCCAAATCCGGCCACTATCGGGCACCATCTTGCCGGCCCGACCCGGCCCATAATTGAAACCGACAACTTACCGGCGAAAAAGGGTAACGCTTCCTTCGAATTCGAAATTCCCACCTGGTGAAAAGAACGCACAGGCGATTCGTAAAATCCATCGAAATACCTTCGCTAGCTTTCGTTCCCTGTGTGTGTGTGTGTTGCAAACGTAGCAAAGATCGCACACGCTTGGGGCGCGTCCTTGCTGTCAGGAAAAAGTGTCAACGCGTCGGTCGCGTCATGAAGATCCACCCCGGGTCATGTGTGCGTGCGGTTGTTTGGGTCACGTGGTCACGGATTCCTGCTGGAAAGGATTCTTTTTTTTTCAATTTTCCAACTCATTGAACCATTGCGTAGCGTGTGGGAGCGTGTCCATGCATTCCACACGCCGGCAGCGGCTGAGCAAGGAGCATAACACAACACGGGCGAAATGTTCCCGAAAACCCCGCCTCCTGATGTACGAGCGGTGTGCTTCTGGGAGCTGGAAAGCTGGGTTGGATGATGTGATAAATTTTCACCCCTCCCACCACACCCAGGCACCCTCGCGCGAGGATGACACGACACGCAGGGACCGGGATTCCTACAGACACACTTGGGACACGACCCGCATCTACGCAAGGGGTCTGTCACACCTTGGCCGTGGTGCGCTTGATTGGATTTTGCGTCGGTGCGAGGATCTCACAGTGGGACTTCCTCCCGTACGAGCCGGTCGAGATACGTCCAAAGTTTCCTTGCATGTTCTGTTCGTTTTTTTTTTTTGCTATCTGCTCCTCCTTTTTACTTTTGCCGACCGAGGATCCCGCACACCCGGGGAATGGTCCGGGGTGTTGCGTGTTGTTGTACCGGTCCTAATGAGATTCCTTCGTAATTGTCCTCCAGGAGGCTAGTGCCAGGTGCGCACGGTGGTGGAAACGTAATCCAACCGGGAGGGATTTGTTAGCAGCACCGGTGTGCGACGTGTGTCCGTAGCGCGGAGAGTTCGAATGAAGTTGCCGATTTTAGTGGTAGGTAGTCCGTGGAGAGATAAATAATCATAGGAATATTGTTTACGACGATGAGGTGTTCATGAAGGCCGCATTAATGATGTAGAAGAACATTATTTGGCTATCGGGTGAGCTTGCTCAACAGGCTGCGACAGTGTTTGTGGGTAGAAAAGTTTCAAGATATTTGTTTTGCTTTGTCATTTGTTATAACATGCCTTTCGCGTACTAAGCTAGCTTGAACAGGAAAATATATAATCAAACAATAAATAATAAGTTTATCGTTTCTCTAGATAATTGTTCTGTTTTATTAGATGCTTTTTCATTCTAAAATTACAGTTTTATGATAAATAAATCGATTCCCCTTTGCGTGATCGCTTTCCCCGTGCTCTTTTCAACCAGATGGCGCCACTAGTCACTCTGTGAGTGCAAAGATGACAGATCAATAAAAAATAAATCAATCTGAAAATGGTTTTGCTGTTCTCCACCAGATGGCTCTACTAGTCGGTCGCACTTAAAGATGCCAGCTTTTCAACGTAAACACTCGTGAAATGAGTGCTTCTTGTTCGCGATTCAATTAGGCAGCTAAAATGAGATGAAAATAAATGAGAACCCTTTGTAAATCTCGCTCACCCTCACTCGCCATTAATTGCAAACACACTTTCCTGCATGATGTTAACTAAAATATTCGCACCCGCCGATTACGATCGCTAGACAGACTGCAACTCACTTCCTTAACAAATTAAATTTGCGTTGTTTTCATAAAGTATCAAGCCTCAAGATCTCGAGCATCCGAAAATCCGCAACCCGAAGTGTCTCTTCACGGTTGCGTGAAAACTTTCTTCATATCACCGCACGACCATGAGAAAGTTGTTCGTTTTTGGGGGCAAGATGCCGGAGCAGCAAGTAGTTTTCTCCGCGACACGCCGCCACCGTGCGACCGAGGCCGATAAGGCAGAGCATGAGAGCGAGGCTTAAAAAGTTTTCCGCTGCTGCCAAGGATATTGTTGATCCTGATGAAAGGATGATAGTGTGCTTGTGTAGCACACAAATGGATGGATGCAGCTTGCACGGAGAGCACCGAACGCACGATTTGCATGTGTTGGCTCGTTGATGAAACTTTTCCACCGAAAACAACACACGAGGCTTCTTCATTGTTCTTCATTGTTGTAGCGGCGAGAGGGAAGGCGGCAATAATTTCCTTCCACGGAACGGGTGTGTTAAACATATTCATCCAAACGACGGGCCGTTTTCGACGAAAACAAACTTATTCCATCTCATGAAAATTAATTTGCAAATTAACACCTTCATTACAGACACCGACGAGGTGGCCAGCTGCTCATTCCTGGCCAGTTCGAAGGGAAACGCTAACGCTTTCGGAAGCGTTCTGGTACGCATACATTTTTTCCTCGCCCGAAAAGTTGTGTAAAAGGGGAGGAATGTATTTATATGCACAGGAGTTTGTTTTCGCGGGAGGGTCAAATTTGGGGAATATATTTTAACTAATAAACTTCGCCATTTGAATATACTGCGTTCGCGTTACGCAGCCGGTGTCACGTTTGTGACGATGGGTGAACACCCTCCGTTCCATTTGTTTACAGAAAGCGTAAAACAAAGGCACAAGGTGTGAATTTTATCGATCTGAAGAAAGAAACTCCACCACACCAGCTGCTACCGAAGTCGTTGTGGCAAAAATGTTCCTCCCCAACATCGTTATCGATCGGTTTATTGAAGTAGAAAATTTTGTGGAGGAAAAAATCCCTTCCCCACACCCCTCGTTCTTGGAGAGAGGCCAAGTAACAGCAAACACATACACACAAAAAAACCCTACACTTGTCTGGTACGTTTCAGTTCAGCTCCGTGCTTGTAACCATAAACGTAGCACGTTCTTTATGGTGCCCAGTAAAACTCCTAATTGATTCCGTTGATGGTGATGATGACGGAGTGCGCGGTGTGTGGCTTTTTGTAAAAATTATTACATCCCTAACCACCGCTGACGTGCAAGGGGAGGTTAAGCAACCCTCCGTGCTGGTTGGCACTAAAAAATTTTATCAAAAAATCTTTATTTATTAGGGAATGTTTTATTGATGGTTGCCAAAAAAAAACGAAAACGGACGGGAGGCTTAGGCGAACGATATGATTAAATTAAAATGTACGAGAAATGAAAGATAGTCGATTAAATAGTAAAATTAGTTGAAATGTTCGTTTGATTGTTCGGATGAAGTTTTTTATTTTTGGTACCAAGGTTTTTATAACTCCTGTGATCATAAGCAACTGTAGACAAAAATGTTGTAAAAATGCTACTACCACAAGCGTGTTCACGATTTGCCACTAGATGGCGCAGTGCGTTGTTTTTGACACATTTAAAACGTCAAAACTCTCCATCAAACGTATAGGAAACACGTTGTTTTGATTCATCTCTGATGCAATTACATTTTAATTGGGCCTGAGGATAAGTAGATCGCTCAAAAATCGAGGAAATCATATAAATTTACTAAATGCTGATTAGGCTTGGTATTGAGTTGGTCAAATAATACACTTTTATGATTCGGATTCTGTTTTCTACTAGTCGCATTCGAAACTATCAAAAGTCGCATAGGAATTTAGACGAAAAGCACCATTACCTTGCGACATCAAGCGTCTTTTCGTCCGCTTTTTCCAGTCATAATTGTCATATTTCTCCTCGCGCAAAACGACAGTAACATTAACGTTCATACCAGACAGAAAAGCGGAACGATACTAATGGCAACTAAGAGTTAATAAGTTAGGAAAGAAAACATTTACAATGATGCAGCTGCAGCAAGCGAGGACGCTGCACTGTTTGCGCTCACCCGATACTTGCTCATTAAAATATGCACCATTTCGAATCGCGTGAAAGAGAGAATGCAGCTGCACTAGTGCACTAGTTGCACTTTGCAACATACACAAAAAAACAAAAAATCAAAATGCTTACTCTGCTGTTATGAAACCAGCCGCTAAATGAGAGTAATCATTTTATTTTGTAGCAAAAAAGATATACACACACCAATGCTATCGTTCCACACGCTGCTGTTTTAGCACAATAACTGCAGCGGTGTGCATTGCGAATAAAAGGGACAAAAAAAAACGTTCTGTACCGCGAAGCGAAATTCCATTCACGAACCTATTCCAAAGAGGGTTCCCCTGTGGTGAAAGCTTTTCCACGCAACGCACCAATACACACACACACACACAGTGTGAGCAAGCAGGACGAAGTTTTGCCGTGCGTCCTTACCTTCTTTCCGGGCGCATGAGCTCGTTCATGGGTTTTGCGTTCCCTGCAAACCGTTCTGAGAGCGGGTTTTACGGGTGGTAGAAAAACTTATTAAAATGTAGGAAATGCAGCCGGATGATGAAATTTGCATTTTTAATTCCATCCCGCTTTTTTTTTTCCTTGCCACTTGCCGTCCCTCCCGCGGGAAGCAGCGGTGAAGGAAATTAAAATGCATCGTTAGTTGTCGATCCGTGTCGACTGTGGGCGTGCGTGTATGATCGAGGAAATGATCGTCACAAAGCAGCCAAGGCGGGCCAAGTGTCAGCTAGTGCTTCGGGCCCATTTTCGGCCTACTTTGTTTAGGGAAACGAAGCGACTGGATGGATGGTAGGTTTTTTTCCCGTATTGCAGTTTCCCCGTCTCACAATGCAAAAGAAGAAAAAACTCTACCGCCCGTAGCAAATTTTTCGAGTAAACTTGGGCCACCGCGCGTGTTTGAAGCAACTTGTGAGTTTTAGTTTTTGTTTTGCTTTGCGAGTGCATATACACTACCCAGCACCGGCAGTGGCAATGAACTGCGGGTTTGCGGCATACGAAGAGAGTAAAAAACCAAGCCAAACCATGCAAGCAACCCCATTCGGTGCGGAAAAACGAAATCGTCTCGATTCGTTTCATCTCCCGATTGGGGAGCAGAACGGTCCGTTTTCTGGCCCTGTGTACGGGTATGTGTGTGTGTGTCCCGCATTTGCAGAGTTGCAGCAGAAAAGCGCTGCGTTTTTTTGTTCCCATTTCCAGAACCACCGCACAGAGCTCTTTCCCAACCGTTCGGCTGTAAATGTGCATTCATGTGATTTTTTTTCATGCAGGAATGTGCGTTTCTTGCGCTTTGCTCGATGCGTTTATTTGCAGTACAAAGCGTGCGGCCAGTTGGCAGTACGGGACGGGGATGGACAGGCTTTTTTTGCTCGCTCGCGACAGGCAGCTCGCTCGCTTATTTTCCGGCCGCTGGACAGCGCCAAGTGGGCACAATCAGGTCCAATCACCGACCGGACGCTGAACGATAACCGTAGCCGAAGCGCGCACGCTCGTTGACGTTTGCATTTTGTATTTATTCAACCCGGGCGAAGGGAATTTGCCAACTCAAAGTTCACCAACCGACGGACACGCATGCGGAGAGACACGTACGCGGCCAGGAGCAAGTGGTCAGGATTTTATTATCAAACTTTCGCGAGGCTGCCGTTTAACGATTCGCGGCGCACGTGCGCGGTCGGTAGAGTTATTTGTTTAAACCTGGCCTGTTGTGGGAATATCCGTGTCTGCATGATGATATTGTAAGCGTTTGTTTCGGTATTATTTTTTTTTTTTCGTTCACCAAAGTTTTCACCGTACCGATGGTTATGCATGGTTTTTTGCAGCATTGCAAAAGGGTTTCGAGCATCGTCTGGACAACGTTTGCTTTCGGTTGCGAGAACCCAAATTTTGGGCAGACAATTTTTTTCTCCCGGTCGCATTTCTATTTCACGATTGATCGACCGGCTGGTCGCGGTACAGCCGAGTGCGGGACGGCCGAACCGGGAACGGATCTTTGTTTCCGCACGAATGGTCACTAATTAGGTGTCAAATGGATTCGTTCGTGGATCACTTAACTTGGGACCCCGGGCATCCCAAACCGGCGTTGTTTTGGGGCCAATTTTATCTCAGACGAACGAAAAAGAACGCAAAAAAACGTTGCGAAATCGTTGTCATCGGTTGGGCGTTTCCTCGAGCACAATCAATAAAGACGCAACCAGATGAAAGGGAGGGGGAGAGCGGATTCGCTATTACCTACAGCTCGATGAAATTCCAGCTGAATGGCTCGATTATGGTGGAAGGTATCTTTTATTCGCTGCTTCTGCACAGTTTCCACTGCCGTCGAAGCCTACTTGGACCTTCGGGGCCTTAGCGGTGGAATGGTTTTGAAATGTTACTCGCGTCGCACAAACTGGATTCGAGCTAATCGAACCCATTTCAAAACTTTTTGATAATAAGAACCCAATTATGCATGTTTAGAAATAAGTACTTCAGCACAAGTTAACAAGGATTTCCCTGGTTATACTTTATTTTTTCTGTTCCGCGAGTTTTTGATGTTTCTCGAAATATTTGTGATGCTACGAAATGATTGTTTAACGTATCTAAAAATTCGATCGAATTCGAAATTTGGAAATGCTGACTTAAAATTGTAAAAAAATGCATCTAAATAAATAAATCTGTTGTCTAAATAGTCAACTTTAATTTTAATCTATCATGATACATTCAAATAAAAATTTGTTGTATCTATCATGCTAAATGTGAAATATTAGATAATCTGTATTAGAAATTTTAAATTAATTGAAAAATATCTATGACAACGTTAGAAAATTGAACGTTAAAAAATATTGAAAACATCTCCAAAAATATCTTAAAATTAAAACAGATGCACATAAATTCAAAAGAAAATATGAACATGATTAAAAAATCGCTGAGAGAGCGACAAAAGTTTTCTCTAGACTCTTTAAATGAAATTCACAATTTGGAAACGATATTAATCAGCCTTATCAAGGCCGATTGTTTTTTATACTTCTTCAACATTTTTTTGTAAAGAAAATTCGTAAAGTTGAAATAATTACATCAATTATTCCAAAAAGTGTTTTAATCTTTTTATGGCCGGCAAGCGTTTCGCAGACTGACACTAAGCTTCTATTTAAAAACGACTTTGCTTTCATGATTTTTTTTTAAATCCAATACATTTTTTTTTCATTTTTTTTTATTTATTAGGGACGGCCTGGCCGTATTGCTATTTTTTTCATTTATAATGAAACAATAATTTGAGAACAAATATTAAGATAAAAAATGGAAAAATAATACCATCACACGCGGGAGACATTTGACATTTCATGTCGCCCTCCTCGGCGTCCTTCCTCCCATCGCGCCAATTTCCCGGGAGGCTCGCTCGCCCAATTTCATTAAACGTCCCGTTCCATTTGATTGGGTATTAATAAATAAACAACATCGGTGTAGAAATTCGAAATTCATCAATCATCATCCGGGCGTGCGAATGGCTCTCGGTGGAATGGCGGAATGCGAATGGAAGTGTATGTTTGAGTATGCGTTTCAAGCGCGCGATTCCATTTTCGGGACCGCACAAATATTTGCCCCCGCGAGCAGCCACAAGGGCCGCCCTCTCGAACAACAACGAAAAAAAAACCCACCATGGAAATTGTCATTCGATGAGCAGGATGATGTGTGTGAGAGTGTGTGTGTGAGAGTGTGTGTGTGTGTGTGTATGATGAAAATCGTACGAATATTTTCCCCTAAAACCGGTGTTTGCGGGCTCGTTCGCAAACAGTTGCGCCGAAAGATAATATTTGATGAAAATTCGGCTACATCATCCAGTTTTTGTGGGTGTGTGTGTGTGTGAGCGAATTTTTACCTTTTCCTCCGTGCTCAACTGAAGCTTTCAACCCGCAAGCAAGCAAAAAGCGTGAAAAAGGCAAATAAGAAAGCACAAAAAAACTGCCAATAAATGAAATCTGTAATAACTCAAGCTAATAGTTGCACCGTTTCGGGCACGTTTCGCTCGACGAGGAACAAAGGAAATTTCATTACTATTTCTCGCGAGTTTTGTTTTCCGTTTTCCGTTAATCGCACCGCACCGGCAGGACGCCACGCCTGCAGTAAGGGATCCATATTTCAAACTTTAATTTCCTCTCAACAGCGCCGCGAACCGGTTCGCTGTAACCCACCCACTCGTTCCCCCTTGGGGCAGATAAATTCTCATCGAAAAACATCGAAATGCGCATCGCACCGCGGGCACACACACACACGGACACACACACACAGACACACAGCAAGCAGCACAGAACGAAAAGAACGGAACAGTGAAATACCAAATGGCCACCCGGCCGTCCGTCCATCCAATCCGTCTGGTGCAAACGCTTAATGGGCACGGGGTGTAAAATGGGAAGGAAACATTTTCAACACGAAAATTGAATTCTTCATCGCTACCACGTGCTGCATCACCAGCATCATCATCATCATCATCATCATCACCACGGCCACCATCATTACCGTCATCGTTACCGGGGCGGCGTTTGGGGCTACAGTAGGCCCGAAAAGGCCCTACTGCCAAACAAAATTCGATCCGTTTATTTATGCATTCACGAATGATCGAAAATTATGATGTTTACCAGTTGATTGGGCTGGGCGACGTGGTGTGACCAGCGCGGAGCGGGCGAATGCGTGCGTTTGTTGCGTGGTGCCAATTTGGAACCAACTTTTGAGCCGTTTCCCTATTTTTTTTTTGCCACGAGACAATGTAGCGGAAAGAATCGGGGTTGTTTTTTTTGTTGTTGTTGCTTGCTCGATCGTTTTCCCCGTCGAACGAAACACGGAGGATGTGTTCTGAGTTGGATAAAGGGAAAACCGGCTGGCGCCAAAAAATCGCTTGACGTTGAGCGCGACCGCTCGGTAAGCGTGTGTGTTTGTGCGTGCTAGGGATAAAAATTGATTTCGCGCTACAAAATCGCCTGTTCATCATCGTTCCGCGCGTGCTGCCACGCGTCGGTTCCTTCCAAAACTCCTTCCAAAAGGGTACGTACGCCGAGCCCCGGAGTAGAGTATCGATTCGCAGTCAGAAAGTCGCAACCGAACGAGCTCCGCCCCAAATGGGGTCGAAAGAAAGTCGAGTCAAAGCCCCATAAAGAGCCACACTCGCGCCTGCCCCAAACAGTGTCCCCGTTTGCCGAAAGTGACAAAGTTTCGTGTTTCGGTTGATTATTCAAACCCACCCGCACCCGGGGCGGAAGTTCTTGCGGCGTCCAAAAGAAGCGAAAGCTCGCACGAACACGCTACGCGAACTAGTTTTGGAAAAACCTCCCCGCGGCCGGGGACGGGTTTTGCGTTAAATTGGGACATTATTTTACACAAAAATTCATCGTTCGGTGGTAATTTTTTGCTGCTTTTTATTGCACGCCAACCCGGGCGAGCTGAGCTACCGCCACCGTGGTGAGGTTATTTAAATTTCAAATTAACCATACCGTCGATCAACCGGCGCGGTTTTTGGGTCTGGTGTGGTGCTAATTTCTCTTGTGTTTTTTTTTCTCCTTTTTTCAGGTGAGCCCCTATTGCGCGAGATGGGAAACGATGGAACCAGACGCCGGTGAGCAGTAAAGTATGTTTAGAGTTTGGTTCTAATTTATTTCGGATGTTTCTTTGAGCGCGTTTTTATTCAAATGTTACACTCAAACGCTTTCCGTAGCGTGGTTAAAAATGACCACCTGGCGCCACGTCGGGCTTGTGGAGCTCATGTTTTTGTAACGTCTCTGCAGAGGAAAACATCTGTTTGCTTGACCTTAATCCCTTTTTTAAGGAAACGAGAGGTTTAAAAAGCGAAGGTTTTGGTCTTATAGACGGTACAAGAAGTTATTGGAAGAATATTACATTTTTCTTATCATCTGATGACCTGTTCAAAGCTGTTATTCGAGACGAGAAATTGTTTAAATTTCTCTTGTCTTCTAAGTTTGATGAGATTAGTTGAATTTTGTCCCAAAAGATGGCGCCACACAACCGCTTGATGTTTCCCATCGATACATGATTCCTATGGTTACTAAGATTTAAAGAAATTTGATAAAATTGCAAACTTTTGCACCAAATTAGTTTGAATTCAAAATTCTATTCTTTCGAAAAAAAAAACGTTAATAAAACATCAATTGAACATTCTATCACAACATTGCTTGAAAATCCTGCTTTAAATTGATTGATCCTCGGCCAACCTAACAAAGATGTCGGCAAAGAAAAAAAAAACACATTTCCATTTGAAAGCCTCTTCTGCCTTGCAACTAAAAGCCGCCAGAGCGATTCCATTTCGACGTCACCCCGCGACCCGGTGCCCTTCCCTCCTCCCCCCCCCCCCCCCCCACGGGCACCGGGTGCCGAACCGTTGCAAATCCGCTTATTTGCATCAATCAAATCGACCGACGGGAAATTGGCCGCGCCGTGACGCCATCTTGTCCCCTTCGGTCGCTTGGTGAATGCAACTCAAGTTAGGTTTTTTTTTCCGGTTCCGCTGGCAAGTTGTCAAAAAGTTACATCACACGCAAATCCGCTTAGCGAGCGTGAAGCGGCCGGGGGTGAAGGGAAAAAAACCCATCGGGAAAGAAAAACACACGTCCGTCAGCTGTTATTCTAAATCCTTTGCCGCATGGTGGATTGATGCCTACTGCTGGGTGGGGTTTATTTTTTGTGGAGAAGGTGTGTGATCGCAAACCTGGTGTCGCGTGGCGCCGTGGAATGTGGCCGTGAATCGCACCGTGCAGCGAGATTATTTTCGATACGCAGAGCCAAGGACATCCTTTGCATCGCCTGTCGTCTCGAGCGAGATTACAATCGACTCGACTCCAGCGTTCTCTGCCAGATCGGCGTGTGTAGTAATGGGATATGAGTGGGGTGTTTCGCGTCGTCTATGGGCGAACTGCTCACCAAGGCTCACATCACTGCCGGTTTTGATACTGGACCTAAAATCGATGTAAGCTTAAAACAATAGATCCCTTGCACCCGTCGCCGGTCGATAAACTTGTTACGAGCGAAACCGGAGCGGATATCTTTGCCGAGATTAATCCCAACCGGGAGGCAGAAGGAGGAGGCTGGCACGAGGCAGGCGAAAACTTTTCCGCTTCGCTAGTTTCTGATACGATTCTGCGATTACCGTACCGCCCGTTTGAAGTTTCCGAAGCTCGCCATTCGAAGTAGGCCAAAGGTTGGCAAAAAATAAGGAAAAAAACACCGAAGCATGATGGTGTTGCTTTGATCAATTTTCCTCTTTAGCACACGCTAGTCCATCGTTGTTACGGGTTTTTGCAAATTTAAAACGAAAAATGTCGTCGGCTTGTTCGACGTGGCGGAAGCTTTGTCTCTTTAAACCGAAGCCCGATCGATAAAATCTTGAAGCGTATTTTGTTCCCCTTGCCTCACTCACGTCAGCTATAAATTAAATGCTGTTTCCGCTCGAGGGTGTTATCCCTTTCCTTTTTATTCCACATCAGCTTCCAGCGCCGTGTTTTTTTTGTCTCCCGAAATATGCGTGTTAATTAGGTGCGAGAGAATGGTACCCAAGGCGCCTTTCGCTACCCCTTTTCTGTGCGAGCGCTGAATAGCCCGAAGCGCTGGCTCGTTCCAAGATTGATACGTTTCATTTTTCGATGTACGAAAACACACCTTCTGCTGCACGGTGGTTCGCATGATTATCTGCTAATGAATCTGAGAAGGAGGATGAAGGAGGTTCGCCATCGGGATGTTTTTCTGTTACCCGTAATATGCTTTCTTTTCTCTTCTCCACAAGCACCCAGAGCGCTCGGGGTGTGGTCAGGTGTACGAGGATCTTTTTAAGGCTTGTTCCCGGGTAGCGTCCCAGGTTCAGATCAGTTGCTTTCTGCTTCTTCGAGCGCATGTTCTCAGTAGGGATTTATCCGTGTCTGCCGTAGCACATCATGTAGGTGTTGGATTAATTTTTCACCTTCGGTATGGGCAGACGGGGGGTTTTTTTTTTGTCGCTCGACCATTCTGATCGAGTTGTAGTGGGTGATTGGAAATGTTTTTGCCTTCGCTCGTGAGGGAGATTGGGAGTTGGCTTACCGTACCAGTTCATTATCACATTAACACGTTCAGGTGATTAGAGGATGTACGTTGCTTTGCTCCTTCGGGGGAGAAATTTCCTATTTAGTGGTGTGTTTTTATTCGTTAAAAATGCTCAAGTTCGAAATATATCTATTCACTACCCTTACGCGCTCATGGCTACAGGGTACAGCGTGATTTTGAAGAAGAAAAAATACCTGCCACAAAACGTTTGAATAGGATAAAATTAGTTCACTTCCAAACGTTGCCAGCGTATGGTCGAATTGCTGCTCCTACAGCTAGATTGTTCCTGCGGTGAGGTAGAAACACGATAGTGATATGTTTGAACCAACACACGCAACATCGTAGCGCACCTAGCGCAAAACAAAGTTTCATCGGAATTTCCTCGAGAAAATCTCGCTCTCCCTCGCTCGGGTTTGTTTGTGTAAAAGTTTGAGGCAAAATATTATCCACCCCATCGAAAGTGATAGTGTTGGAGGCTTCGGTGTGTCGTAGTTGCCCGCAACACGCTGGCTATTATGAATCATGTGGCCAAATTTTGGCCACTCTTGGATATCAACATGAGTGCGAGAAGCGCACCCGCGCCGGTTTATACTACCAGATCGATGTGTCAACTGGCGGTGGAGGCCGTGGTACGCACGTTCTCGAACAACCCGCGGTGCGAGGAGATGCGCGCGTCGATCGGGATGCTGCCGTTGCACCTGAAGCTGAACGTGCTCGGTGAGATGTGCGACTACCCGAGCCTGGTGGCGGTCCAGCTCGATCTGCTCACCGATCCGCTGCTCGTGAGCGACTTCATCAGCGAGTTCGCGACCGATCTAACACCCCTCGTGCAGTGCTTTCAGTGGCTCCAGAGTGTGAAACAATCGCTGGCGATGCAGCTGTTCCACCGCTACAGGACGCTGCTGGCGGAGAAAAGCCGCACCGCAGGTGGGCTGCCCCGGTTGGACTATCGCTGCGGGCTCCGGATTGGGACGTTTCTCACGCAGACGGGCTGGTATGTGGAGGCGATCGGGATGCTTAACCTCACCACGCAGCAGACGCGGCTCGGTTCGCCGGAGGAGCTCGCCGTGCTGCGGCAGCTCATGTGTGCCCAGGTGCTGGCGGGCAGATTAAAACACGCCCAGCAGACGGGCCAACGGGTCGACAAACTAAACATGAGTCTCCTCCACGGGCGGCCTCTGCACAATCTCCGCGCGGGCATCATGCATTCCTTCTCGCTGTTCTACTTCGAGGACATTAACTTTACCTGCAGCTACAACCACACCGTGCAATCGTTGGCCTTCCTTAGCGAGCGTTCACCTCCCCGGCTCATTATCGACGTGTTCCGGCAGGCGGCCCGGGCATCGCTCGGACGCCGGTTCTACGCCAAGGCCGCCTTCATGCTGCAGCAAGCGATGGCACGAGTGGCGCGCGTGTACGGCCGTACTAGCGCTCCGTACGCCGAACTACTGGAGGATCTCGCCATCCAGCTGCTCGCCCGCAACCAGGTCACGGACAGTGTGAACACGTTCGCGGACGCCCATCACATCTACACGCAGCTGTACGGGGCGCGAAATCTTCTACTGTCCACGGGACAGGGCAACCTTGCGTACGGATTGTGCCTCCAGGCGTACGTCACCGGACGACACGATCGGGCACTGCAGCATGTGGCGAAAGCGATCGCGAACTACCGACGGACACTCCCACCGGACCATCGGATGCTGGTGCAAGTAGGCCGGCTGCGGGCCACGATCGCACTGTTTCACTTCCGGCGAAGATCACCGGTGGAGCAGTTGGACGTGGCAGCTTTCCTGCAGCAAATCGCCCAACCCATGCCTCTGCGGGTTGCCTGGAATTACTTCATGGCGTTGGAGAATTAGTACAGTTCGGCTTCACAAAGAGGGCAATTGTTTATTTTATTTTTAATAAAACCGAAACCGAAACGCGGAACCAATGCTGTTTTGATGCGATAAGATTGCGTACTAACTGTCAGTAGGTTTTAGAACATTTGCTTCATTAATGGAACACCGTTTTATTAAGCAGAATATAATGTTTTGAATCGGCTGAATCTATTATTAGTTAGATCGGTATTTAAATCAATATGTATATCACGGTTAAAATATTGCATTCATTACTAGGTCGTTTAAACTGCAATTTACCATTGCAATGAAACTATTATTATTTCTTTTCCATACTTTTGGGATGATGTACTAAAACTTGCGCCTGAAAGTATGCCATCTGCACTACACCAGCCTAATGTGTTTGATCGAGTTCTACTTTCTATTATTTACTTGAAGGGATTTTGCATTAGGAAACATCATCGCGTTAAGTTAAACCGCTCTTTAGAGAGAGAAAAAAACAGATTATTGCTCGCTTCAAATAATTCAAAGCGAAAATAAGCTGTAAAGAGCCGGCTGGCCCAATTCCAAACAATGCACCGGCGGAGCATCGCCCGCCCGTTTGCATAATATAAATCGTACGGTTTGCATTCATTAAGGATGACGCTTTAAGCTTCATCTTCTAGCCCCAAAGCACCGCTTTAACTACAAACTGCCTCCCTCCCGTCCTCCTAGTGAGGAATTCCTTCCGCTTTGGCGTCGGATTCGCCGCCGGTGGATTATAAATCTCGTCCTGCGGGGCCATGCGCACGGTCGAAAGGAACCGAGATTTTCCATTTAATTACTTAAACATGCAACCTTGCCAACGTGTGCGGGTGTGCCATAGGTGTGTGTGTGTGTGTGTTCGTGTGCGGTCGGCCGCAAGTATTCGGGACGTGGAAATGGAACGGGGCGAAGCGCCGTTTTCGCGTGCCTCGCTGCCACTTATTTCGCTTTTCAGCGCGACTTATGCTGCATTTTGTTCCGTTTCGCAGCGTGTGTGGTGAGCTGCGCTAAATAAACAGGGCTGCCCGCTGCTGGCCTAATGCCAACCTCGGTGCGATCGTACTCGCGAGAGATTGAAATATATTTCGGGCGCGCTTGCCTGCCGGACGGGTTGATATGCATGAAGGAGAGGGTTCCTTCCAGCATGAAAACCACACACGGGTAGATGAAAAAATTAGATGTGTTTGTGTGAGCGCGTGAGGAGATGCGGAAGAACAATCGGGGCAAACCGGCGGCAACGGGAATGCAATTTCCATGTGCCGTTTCTATTAATTTGATGAGATGTTACGACGATGGTGGTGTTGCTGGTGGTGCTTCACTCGACATCATGACGGTTGTTTGGGAGAATTGATGTTGTTGGGACCGAATTGTGGCCCTCATCGCACGGAACGGCATCTCGGTAGGAGTTGGTGAACTACCCACTGGTCAGTTTTCCACTGACTGTTTGCCGTTGTTAAGTAAACTTACAGACTTGTTTCGGTCGAATTGCGGTCGAAAGAGCACGCGAAACATTTAATGCCCGAAACAAACAATCACCGTACAAACACACACAAAAATCCAGAACTTTACCCAACCAGCTCTCCCAAGGGACTTGTTGCCACTGCAACTCTAGCTGTACGGAACAAAAAGAACAAGCAAAACACGACTCTAAGAATAAATTTCTCGCTTCAAACCACACCTCGACAAACAGGTGGCACTATGATTGACATTTGTGGTAATGAAAATAAATCAAATTATACTTAATAACAGACATACATACACGCTGGTTTGCTCACCGTATGAAGGTTCGAGAAAGGCACCGACAGCGAAACAAAACTTTCCCACAGCCACACCGAGGACGCATGGACCCGTGGGACTCACGTGGGCTGTCGTGAGACGAAGGGACGAGGGTTTTCGCACGAAACCTAACACTTTCTATTTGTGCCAATCATTTCCAACCCATGGCATGGCAGCGCTGGCAAGGTGGAACTTTTTGTCGTTGGATGATTTTTTTTTTTTAGTGTGCATGCTTTGTGTGCCTGGCGAGGAATCCGAACCATTTTTCCAGTGGTGACAGTTTTCGCTGCAACTACGAGTGCGTTACGGTGGGTGACTGCCGAAGCTCGCTGGCAGACGAAGGTGAAGCAACAGTTTCACGAGAATCAGCGGCCTTTTTCACCCTTCAATGTCACCGGCATGGCAAAACGGGATCTCTGGAACGACGTTCTATAGCTCGGGAGATAAAAGTGATGAAAGTGATTTGGAGAAAAGGTGAAAAGTTTCATCCGGCTTCATATCCGTGATGGCCGATTAATTACTAAAAGGTTCGCGGAAGATTCTCAACTGTTCTCAAAGATACGCTAAAGATGAAACGCTGGTAAAGTTCGAAGAATTTCTACCACCAAACCTGTTCCTCATTAGCCACCACCAGTAGCCGGTTAAGTGGCGCCCTCTGGTGGAATCTCGCAGCGTTGCGCTGGCAGTGATGGGCACAATCAATTTGACAGCTACGGTTCACTAAGCTCCACAGGCTTAACTACCAACGAGACGCATCTGCAGGATGCTTTATCCGAAGTCGTAACTGCAGCTGGTCCGAAGAGCTTTACCGTGTCGTAAATCAATTGAATACGTCACTAAGCTACGGGAAGAATTACAGCAAACATCCAGCTCCGGGGCAATCCTTACACGGTTCCGTGTTAAGATGCTAACCCTGCTAAGCCAACCGATTGATTGATAAATTGATAAGCAACAGGCGATCGAGCAGATGCTGCTGGATGGTTGGGCAGAGAAATCGCCAACAAAGGCTGAAAAACCGAGTGCCGCATTGCTGTGAACCCTTGCAATTTGCATCCCGGGAGCATCCGGGTGCGTCCCATTGTCCCGTTTATTTGATTGCATCTAAAGAAAGAAGAAATCAATTCGTGTCTTTATCTTAATTCGATTCGAAACACCCTCTGACCGAGATGGTCGGTCCTGGAGCCCGGAATGTGCGCGTGGCATCCCTTCCCGGATGGACGCCATTTACGATGGTACAGAATTCAAATCACTGGCATGGTGAGCTCGTGTGGGAGTGTGGGCGTATTTGTATGTGTGTGTGTGTGTGTTGCCATGCTTGTCCTAGTTATCTCGGCACGCTGGGATGGGTTGGAATCCGGGACCTTCGTGCACCCATTTGGGGAAAGGGCCTGCCTGCATATGTTGACGTCAGGCACTGGAGCACTGAACCACTGAGCCAAAGTCCTGGGACCTGCGGAGGCCGGGTGAGACACTCCCGGATGCACGTGAGATGCATGCGACGCAGAAATAAACGATAGCGATAAGGTGGAATAAATTTTAACTCTACCGCTCGCCGTCGCCGTCCGCCCGCTTCGAGCAAAAGCCCGGGGAGAGATGTCAGATTTTATTGTCCCACACTATGAATGGGTGTACATTCTCGCCGTGCCGTGGCGCGGGAAGACACTGTCGGAAGATACTTCCCGTGGGCAAACGGTGGGAAAGGATAGGGAACGGGGAGGGGGAGTAAAAGAATCCTTTGCGGTGCGATTGGTTCGTGCTGGGCGTGTTGGTGGGAAGATCAGAGGCCAACGCAACGGTTCAAAAGGATGCGCTTCCTAAGGAAGCACCTGCACGCTGCCTGGGCGCAACACACGCTTCAACTTCCAATTAAATGAATCTCCAAGAAAGCACAGACCGGTTTACGGACAGGATGGGAACAAGAAAGTTCATCATACACCCTCCACTGCAAAGGGAAGACGAAGGCGAAGGAACTCTGCCACGCTTCGCCATGTAACCGGAGTACGTGTCCGTTCGTAGTTGTAGCACTTTCCGGTAGCAGCAGCGCAGGCATCAGCAACACCCTCCAACGGCAAGTGGTGCTAAAGCAAACAAGTATCTCCGTGAGGCGAAACTTGTAGGTCTTGTTAATTATGGTTATCTCTGGGTGTGCTTTAGAGCGCCCGGGTGCGTTGGGTACACACTGCCACAACCCATTACCTTTGAGTTTACCCGCTCCTGGAAAGCTATTTTCTTGCAGCCTGTGCACGCTGTGGGTAACAGTTTTGATCAAATCATCGAAGAGCTCGCGAAACCGCACCGAAACGCGTTGACGTAAACGTACAAAGTCATTAGATTTGGTCGGTTTTTGGAGAATGAGTTAGACGGGCCCGGGTGGACCGAAGATTGGCGGTGGATTTGCTTCAGCTAGCCGGCCGACGGCAGGATCACGTTGATTGCATGCTCGAAAGCTGCTAAAGCGCTTCCCGCTAATTGCGTGTCAAGTGTGAGCGGTCGTTTCCTGACGGGGAGGAACATCCTTCACCTCGAGCAACCCCGAAACAAGCTTTCTGACTCGTGCTTCGTGGCGTCGGTGCTTATCAGTGCCGGAAGCGCAACAACCGCGAAACGAAAGCGAGAAAAAGGTGAAGCAACCGACCGGAGTTTGCGGTGTCGCTGGTTTACCGAGACCCCGGGAAGGAAGCTCCGGGCGAACGGACAAGCTTGAAGCTGCTGACGGGTGCTGCATGTAACAGCCGGGAGGGGTTTACATTTTCTCAAGATGTTGTGTATTTGTTTTTTTTTTCTGTGTGTGGAGGAGGCGATGGTGCGTGTTTCGCTTCTTTTTTTTGTATTGCCCTGCTCCAAAATTCCATCACATGTTTCGTGTGAGTGATAGCACCGGCTGCACTAATGTGAGTGTGGCACGGGATGACTGACATATCTTCAGCACCGCTCGGAACATTGCCGCTTTACACGCGTTTGAAATTTGTATGTTATCTTGCGAGTAACACGCCAATTTTGGCACAACTATGTTAGGTCGGCGCTAATGTTATGATTTGTGTATTTTTTCGTTCGTTGTTTTAGGGTCTTTAGTTTATTTTTGTGTTGTTTTCGTTAGTTTAGGACATGATTTTTTTGTTAATTACTTTTTGGGTTATCTAAACACGCGTTCATTTCGTGAGCGAAGCACATTATTGTAGCAGGGTGCTTGTTTGTTTTGCGTAATTGATTTTTTTTATTGGGATAGTGTACCAATTGTTTGTACTGTTTTTGCACGAAAATTAAATTGTGTTGCTGTTCAACGTGAAATTGAGAACAATTCATGGCAAGTTTTAGCTTCAAGTATCACATTCACGCTCTCCGGCTGAGTATAATTGTTCCGGAAATTGTAATTGTGTATCGCATTTTATTCAAATAAAAATTCTTTAGTTTATTTTATTTTGTGAACAGCTGGCTGTACAGCAAAGAAAAATAAGCATTAAACGTAAAGAAATTCATTGATTTCCAGGTTAAAATAAAAATAAAATGTTTGTCTTCGATAAATTCTTTGAATTTTAAATTGTAATTTTACGCATTTTGGCTATAAAATGTTGCCATAATTATTTTATTTGTAAACTCATCAATAATAGGTACAGATTTCTTTTAAAGACGAGAAACACAAAAAATCCGTTCTTTCCAATGTCTACTACTATCAAAATATAGTTGACACATGGCGTGATGATGAGTAGTATTGATTGTTTCCTAAAGAGGGAGCTGTTGGAACAATATGAGAAAATCCAAGTATAATAAGTATAATTTTAATTAATGTGAATAGCTCAAAAAACTTTCATAATCTGGCATTATTACATTTCATGCCTTTTTAAAATCATTTCAAAATAACAAATACATCATTTTGAAGGTTTCGTTTCACATTGATTACTATCTACCTTCAATTTGACACATTAAAGCCATAAATGATTGCAATTCGTTTTTCCCATGCTCTAATCCATCCCATCTGATGTCTGACCTACACAAAGCTAATGGTGTGGATTTATCGATTAAATATAAATCAAACGCTCAGCATACGGCGGCCAACGCAGCTTTTTTTCCCACCGAAACCAGATCGATAGAATGTTGGAATGGAATGTGAAGGTTTACAAAATAAAAGCCCGGTTTATATACACTTTGAAAGGCGGGGTTTTTATTTCTCTCCTTCATCCGACTTCTGACCGCCTTCCGACTGGGCAGTGAGTTGGGCAGCGAATGATCCATTACTGCAACGGGGCGACGTGAATGCATTCACGGTTGTTGCAACCGGCCACTCGCCTGTTGCGGATGCTCGATCAATTATTTAAGAGACTTCCATTTGCGACCGCACGTTTCCCATGATGCATCCGTGTTTGACTGTGTCGACGCGTGTGTTTGTTGCCGAACGTACACACAGTCGAAGCCGGCACGTATATGATGAACGCTTGATTAAATCCGTTGATAGGTGAAATTGAAACGTGCTGGCATTCAACGTAGCAACATCGCGATGTTTGCCCACGCATGGGCGAGAGGTAAATATTTGTACCACCAAAGGTGGCGCGTGACAAAGATGGCGCAGCCACTGAAAAAAAAAACGCATCCCGCGTGTGCCGCTTTTCATCGGAAATCCGCTTACTTTGTGTGTCTGTGGGTGGGTGAGTGGGCTCGCAACGATGTAAATGGTAGGATTTGTGGTACATTTGTTTGATTGCACACTGATGATGACGGTGAAGCTCCCGGGATAATTTAGCTACGGCCACTGCAGTACGTTAATCTTCATTAGTGTTGTTGGCTGTAAAATCACGCGTCATAACTGATCGCGAGACATGAGATGGATGGGATCTAAATGTAAGGCTATGCTTTTTTTAGATGATGCTTTTTCCCACGATGCCTGATTATTTTCGAGTTTCGGTGGGGAGATCCTTTGATGTGCAACTTTGAAGCAACTACGGCAGTGGTTTTTTGCAAATAGCATACGCCTTTGTTATTGTGTAGTCATTCCTAAAACGAAACAAAAAAACAGCGAAATAAAAGCTTCAGAAATAGTATTTCTTCTACGAAATGTTTTCAAATATTCCTACTACGTAGTGTGCTAGAAGGAAATCTGAATCAAAATGTGGGTACAAATTCATACAGGACTTCAATATCGTCCACGGGGAGGCTTACGCAAACGGACTTATCTATGAGCCCGAAATACCGAGCTTGCTTCCAAAGGCATCTCTGCGCGCTCTCAATTAACCCAATGCGCGGAAAAACAGCACAACGCCGCACCACCGTTCGACGGTTATTAAACATTCCATGCACGTCCATCCACTTGCGGGGCAATTATACGACTTGGTCCACCGTGTGCCTGCTGCGATAGAGCCAACTCATCCCGTAACAATCGCCCGAAAACCAATAGACTTTGGGACGCACGCCCGCCCGACCAGGCCGCCCTGGCACATCTCACTTTGACAGGTGGCTTTTCCGGAGCAGCTCCCGAACGCGGTCGCTCGTCGAATTTGCCTTTCGAACGAGGAGGGAGTACACGAATTACCTTCGTCTGCAAGTCACCGCGCCGTGCCAAAACGGACAGAAATTAGAGCCTCGTGTCGGTGAATAAAGTAGATCGGTCGGTTGGGAGGGAAGCGGGCAGGTTGTTTGGCGCATACTAACCGCAGGTTTAGCGCTAGTTAGAGCCTGGCCAGAGCAGCGGAATAATAAAACTCCAATATCGGAAAGCTTATGAGCGTTCGATTTGGGAGTCGTTTTCGGCGAAGTTAATTGACCGGAAAGTGTGCACGAGAAGCCACGAAACACTGATTACGGGTGTGCTTGAATACAGATTCCCGGAGAGAACTAGCACGTATCACTGCTGTTACGTTGTTACGACAACTCCCATGGTGGCTTTAATACTCCTTTAACATCACGAAACACGAACGATAAATGCTACTCAAAACATTCCAAATACGAACCATTTTCCCACGGTCGCATCGCACGTCACGTCAAAAACAACTGTCACCCGGCTGTCAAAAGATGGCGCCACCTCCCAATTTCGCATTTCGCTTTACGTTCGCTCACTAACAAAAAAACAAAAACAACCCAAACTTTAAGTTGCCAACCGGTGGACTCGTCCATATTTGAATACCCTCTGGAGTGGCCCGTTTACGTATCGCACGCCGGATTCAGCGCGTTTCGAGCGCTCCATCACCGCCGTGATGCTCGTGACGTAAACGCAAAACGCTACCGTCTTCGCCAGCATTTCCCTCGAGGAACCCGACCCCGGAATGGTTGGTGCTAACGATGGCGCTAAACGAGATGGCCGTTTGCAATTTAAAAAGGCAAAAAACAAGGATCAAAATAAAAGTGAAGCACCCCCAGAACGGAGTGGGACGAAACGTCTGGGAGCGGAGTGTCCGAAAAATAAAACACACACGCACAGAGAACGCAGAAGCGCGTTGGTAATTGATTATGGAGATCACATGGTGATGATAGCGCAAGGGAACGTTTTTCGCATTCCTCACTCGTGGCGGCGGGTCGGTAAGTAAACATGTTGGCAAACAGATTACAAAACAACAAAAAAACGGCGGGCACTAATGAAATTATGGGGAATTTTGTAGTATTCTTAGGGCGCGTAAAAACACACTCGCTCGGATGTAACGAGGCTCTTCGAGATGTATAATACACCCGTTTGCCATTCCCTTTGCGCTCACGGTGAATGTTTCTTTAGGAGTGTGTGTTTTTTTTCTCCCAACCCGGCGGCTTTACAAAACGCTGAGCTCATACTTCACGCAGCCATTTTGAGTGGAAAAAGCAGAAAACCTGCCAGTCAGCTGAACCGGTGGGCGCGTGTATGGGAACCAGCCCAGCCGCATCGTAGCAAACCGGGCGCGCGTAAAAATCATCTTCTCATCCACCGTGGCTACCTTGATCTGTGCACACTTCACTCGCAAGAGGTGAATCTTTTTTTCTCTCTTCTCCCTTCGTTTGTTGTGAGCATGCTTCAACCGTTCGCATGAAATTATTGGATTGCGTTGGCAGCGTGTTCCGTCGACGGGAATTTACTCACTGCACGGTTCCAGTATCCTGCGGGTTTTGCTGCCGTATCGGCTTTTCGCTTTCGCCGTGTTATCTTTTCCCATTTGCGTTCTCACGCTATCATTCACGAAGCGTGTTTCAACAGCCGGATCGTGAGTTCTCTGGGAGGAATAATAAAATTTAAAAAAATACTGAAAAGATATGATTTTTAATTATAACTTATTTGTTGCAGGATGCTTTCATCATCTGTTTCCTCGACAACTTCTAGCATCTCGGGAAATTAATGCGAATGTTTCTCTCAAACGCCATGTTAATGTATTTTATTTTGGAAATAAAGAAATTAATTTCAGCAGAACAAATATATTAAAAATAACTGACTAATTACATACTGGCTGCAAAATGATTGATTGTTCGTTGTTGACGATTTCCAATAAATACTGTTAGGATTTTCTCTTAAAAAACGATGAAAATATTAAAAACATGATTAAATGATTTCGCCGAATGCTTTCCAGCTGGAGGGCTGGAGCGCATATTTTGTTGTAAATAAGCTTCGTGTGAACGTGTTGTTCAATTTATATTGTTTTAAATTATGTTTTCAAACTGAACCCAAACGACTCTATTGACAAAAATTAAAAAAATCAAATAAACACCCTCCGGGGTCGATATTCATGCATCAAACAGCAAAGCGAACCGCGCACGTTCCTTCGGCAGCACGTTAAAACAACGCAACGTTTTAATCACCCTTCACGCAACTTCATTACGGTGGGTGTTTCGTTTTTTCCTCCCTTCCTTGGTTCTGTTCGCACAGCCATTTTAACGACTTTTCACTGCCGTGCACCGTTTTACGATGAAAGTTGAAAAGTTTATTTCGCCTAACAAGCTTTAAGCGCCTCGCATTTTTCGCCTCATTCTCGAGCGGCGATTTTTTTTTTTTTTTGCAAGTCGGCTCGGGAGGATTCTTTATGCGCGCGCGGGCTCACTTTTGCTCCCGCTTTCGTCTGATGTTTCTCGAGTGGAAAATCCGACATTCGACGGTTGTGGAAACCCTCACCCCGCGGTAACCGCCGCCACGTTTGTCACCCGCGTTTGACATTAATTGCCTCCCAAAAGGGTAAGGCAGGCAGGCTAAAGACAAAAAACGAAAGGCCGGAAACCAAACCGACCGATCGCAAATGGGAAATGGCGCAACGGGCCGTGTGGAAAGGATTTTCTTGCTCAATGATAGGATTTTAAATTTCCTTCGAGTCTCGTTTGTTTTCCCAGCTTCGCACGGTTCCCCGAGGTTGCGGGGTGGTTAATGGTACTTTTCTTGCGGAAACGATTCGGAGGTGGTTTCTTTTTCTCAATCTCGCTCTCTCTTTCTCTCTCCAAAATGCCCCCGAACTGGGTTCGGCTTTCGCGGCCCGGGTTTTCGACTTCCCAGCGGAGGAATTCCTTCGCAGAAATCGTGCCTCCATTCGGGGGCGAGAGGAAAAATCCATTTCCCGCATCATTATTTCTTCCGGTAATCGCAATTCTATCCATCCATCAGGGTGACATAAAACTCAGCACCAGCCGGCCGCAGTTCGGTGCATAGTAATGGCTCGGCGGTGGCAGTTTATTGCGAAACATCATCATTACCACGAAGCTATCATAATGCGCCGTTGTCGTCACCATATTTACGACCGCGGTGGGCGAGTCAATAATGGCACGCCGATGTTGAGTGCCTCTCCGACTGTCTGGCGTGTCGGATGAGTTTATCGGGGCGAGAAGGGAGAGAGAGATAGAGGTTTCCCCCAAAAAGAAGTCAAACGCTCCACACGAAGGTGTTGCGCAAGTATTAAAAAAAAATCGAGCCTGTAGAAGGTGTTTATCAGCTCCCGGGCAAGTGTACGGGCCGCTTCCGGAAGGGGACACCGTTTCGCACCAGAAAACACCCACGCTCGCAGGCGTGTTCAATCAAACGCCCTCACTCATGCGTGTTATGAAACGGAACCCTCCTCCGATAGATAACGCAAAGCGGGCGAGAGGATTCCACCCCGCTCCTTTCGGAAGGGAAAGGAAAATAAAAAACAAACACACTACGACACATGGCGCGTGTGCCCGCGCCGGTAATAGACGCGCATATTTATGTACGCAATCTTGTCTGTTCCCTGTGCTTGCCGGTGCACACTTCGTTATCCTCGGAGCCCCGGTGAGGGATGTTAACCCAATGAAGTGTAAATATTTGGTTCCATAAAAATCCGTTTTAGGCGTAGCGATTTGACGGCCGATGTGTGTGTGCATTAGGTGTTTTTGTTGATTTTTTTTATGATCACCGGTGTACTGTACACCGTGCACGAGAGGTGTGATTTTGGAAGTCGTGATGAACATGGCATGTCGGATATTATGGCTAGAAGGAGAACAAAGCGAGCAAATGGGGATGCGAACGGTTAAGTGAGTCTGTTGATGGGAAATTATGTTACACGCGTTGCGTGGAAGGACCTGCAATAGGTTGACAAATTAGCGTGACATATTTAATGCACGAGTTTCGGAAGGATTATATTATTTTAAAACACCTTTTATGAAATATGATTTTATACGATTTATTCGAAAAAAAAAATCACAAACCACCAGGCGCCTCCATGGGAATGTTTTCCCCTTTTCGCGCCGAGCGGAGTGAAAATTTGTTTCAAGTGTAGTTAACCACCGAAACGTAAACAATGTGATAGCTCCCTCACACTTTTCTCTCGCCTTGTGCTCGACTTTTGCTGCCGTCTACTTATTCCATCGAATTTCACGATTCTTTTTTTGTTGTTGGTCGACTCTTCAATCTCTGCTAAGCGCGTCCAACCAAGCAGGCTGCGTTTTCGTTTCGCTTGTTCAAGTGGACTCACTTTCGGCCCAAGCTGACACGAGCTCTTGGTCGGGGCGCCCCTTCAAACAAGGGCGGGGAGTTCGATAACCCTTCGCGCGCAAGATAAGAGACAGCTCTCGCCGACGGCCTTGACGGCTGTTGGTGGAAGCGATGATTTTTTTAGGATTATTCCACCCGATTTGGCACACTCACGGGGGTTGGGGTGAATGAATGTGAAAGCAGAAGTGGGTGTGTGAGTGTGTGAGTGTGGGTGTTTTTTTTTTCGTTCCTATTTTCTATTCTTTCCACGCCGCACGTGGCGTTCGGTTGAGTTGTGGAGAAGTTTTTTTTCACACCATTTGCCCCAAACGCAAATAACGATGTAATACGCTAATTAACGACGTATTACGCAAACTCGGGAAGCATCCTCGAGAAACCGGGCTCTGCATGGCAACCTGCTAAGACGGCGACAATGAAGGTAAAATCGGGTCCGTGATTAATTGCTTGATGTGGGCCGTGTTGCCGGCGCGTTTCTTGGAAACGATGAACTCTCCCCACACCCTGGAAGCAAAAGTAAAGAATCTACAACCTGATTGAGAGTTAATTAAATTGAGAGGACACTGTGTTGTGCGAAACGCTCCCTTCCCCCGGAAAGGAAAGGTTACGCAAGAGGACAGGTAATCTGCGCTACGTCGGACGTTGCAGCACCCTTGGGTCGAGGTTTGATTCGGTTTAAGAACGACGTAAAAGCGTAGAAAAAAAAAGTAGCATCTCATAGTGGCTCGTTGACTGCTGAAATTAAATGGACCGGAATTCAATTATCTTAAAAGGAATCAAACGACTACTGGACCGGACCGGGCCGACAGAACGGACCGGATCGACTACGGCTGAACTATTCTGTTTCGTTTCGTATTCGGTTTTATTCCCTGTTACTGTTGCAATCGCAGCAGGCGGATGAATCTTTCATTCGATGTGAGTGTGTGTGTGTGTGTATCTGTGTAATATTGTGTCTTGTCGTCGAGTGCTTTTGCTTTAATCTTACGACCATGGTTGGCGTATTAAGGGTCGGACATTTCCTCCCGAAACAAAGTCAGGGCGAGAGTGTCAAACGCAAATAGTTGAAATGAATAACGAATTATTCACACTTTCTTGGGATCGCATTTACAAGAGCTCGAAACAAACAGGGGGCGGCTCCAACGAGGGTTGTTATGATGCGGGGAAAGCAAATCTGCATCCTTGGCAAATGCAAAAAATGGTAGTCAGTTCAAGGCATGAAGAAATCCGACAATATGACACTGAAGTAAATAGTGAATACTTTACCAAAGGTAACATGAGTATGATTTTTTGGGGTCAAATGGTTCAAACTTCGGGCAAACAAAAATGAATTTGAATGAGAAAACCCACAAGAAGGTACGAAAGTTACCTGTGTTTTATTTTTTATTGTGCAACTTGTATTCTAGTATGAATACAAACCGATTTTTACAGATGATATATTTTTGACGCTTTCTACCCATAAAGGCGCCATCTACGGGGAAACCAACCAAGCAACGCCACGAGTTCGACACCCATGGTTCGAAACTCTTTCCACGCAAGCTTTCACCGAAATTGATTCTTTTACAGATCATTTAACATCCCCCGGTCAGCAGGAACCGAGGCATCCATATTCCTTAACCTTTCGTTTCCCCGGAAAAAGGGATAACGTACAGGTTGAATTTTTATGCCCACAAAGTTCATCAGAAAACCACCTACGCACCAGAAAATACAGGAAGAAAAAAAGTCAACTCATACCCAAAGCGCGCCCAAACCCCTAAAACATATGCTCAATTGAAAAGGTACGGTGGCAACGGTAATGCAGGCTTTCCGCACCGAAATCACCTGCACATATCCCTTTTTTTTCTTCGCATCACTTCCACTACCGTACGTGACGGGATGCAAGATAAGGGTCGGCACGGCAGCATCCGAGGTTGGTGCAATTGAAACACGTTTCGAGAGCGCGTAAGCCCACCCGGGGAGCGTTCTGATGGTAATGACAAGCTGATGGTCATCGATAGGCGGTGTCATGGTAATATCCGGTTCCCGGAGCGCCCCGGAAGTGGAGCTTAAGTGGAAAGGTTCGGCTCCGGCCTCCGGGAGCAACCGGCGGAAAGCATCGACCATATTTTAGCACTTTTCCGATGAAGATTCAGATCGTTACCGTTCGGGCTGGCTGGCCCTTCCACGTGCGAGCCCGAACCGAACGCATATTTTATGGCCCTTAAATCAATCGCCTGGGAGCGAAGAGGCCATCCGTGGGACCGGGTTTGATATCTGCCTGGGTTGCATAGCAAGTAGCGGTGGTGCTGAACCCAAACCGGGCTTAGCCGAAAATGGGGCCACCGAATTTACCGTTCCCGGAAGATGTAAATTTCCTCATTGCTGGCTACCTTAAGAGGGAGCTTAAGTTTGAGGATGTTCAACGTTCCCTGGAAGGGCAAACAGAGAAACACCGGTGCCTTATACAGCAAGCTGCTTCTAATCGCTGATAGTAGGTGCTCGATTGTCGTTTTATCCGATTAAATCATTCTCCTCTCATTCGGGGAAGATTGATTGATTGATGGATTTCGAGCGGAGCGTGAGAGCGAGTGGATCAGCTCCGGCAAACGACAAAACGTCTGACCGACAAATGGATGTTAATTATACCGGAAAGCTGCGAAAAATCGGTTCCGGGAAGAGCCGGTTTGCTTCTGCAACTGATAGGCCTAATGTAGATTAATTCGATCTTTTCCCTCGCCACGGACGGCAGAAACGTTCCCCTAGGCCGATTCCTTTTTGCCGATTCCGAGCTTAGCCCATCAAGCTTGGAAGAGACGAACAAAAACAAACGGTTAGAAAAAGAATCTAGAAATAGAATCACCTCCATTTGACCATTAGAGCATCTGGATCTGGTACACGCAGCCTGATCGGTTTCAATTCTATTACCTTAATTCGATCGGCCATCGGACAGGCCTGTTGGGCGGAAAGCGATGAAGAAACGCCATCGGATCTAATTGAACCACCTGCATGGACGTTTTTCTCTCTTTTCTGGAACAGATTTATTTTCACCGCAAAGAGAGGCACAAAAAGACACACACACACGCGCTCACATAGCGACTAAGATCTAATGAGCCCTGACATGTGGCCATGTAATTTTATCTCATCGCTCACAAACGATGCCTGCGAAACGGAACGGCCATTTTTGGGAAGATTTTTTTTTACTTGCCCGGCAACCGCGTTTCATCCTAATGGTGTTTGGTATGGAACATGGCTCCTGTGGCCTGTCGCTAACGATCTGAATATGTGTCCATTCCGGTAGCAGCCACGTGGGTTCGGTTTTTCCAGTTACGTCAAGTGTCATTAGGCGTGGCGGTGATATTTCGATCCCAACGCGTGTGTGAGCGAACGACCCGGACCAAAAAAAAACACCTACACAGAGCGTAGCGGATACAAGCAGCCAGCCTATTTTATTGACACTAATAGGCCTGACCGTGGTAGGATGTTTTTCATTTTGAAAGCTAATTAACATATAGCTGCAATAACAACCGTTTCTGCACTGGGGGAACGTTTCGCTAAAAGCAGGAAAACAAAATGTGATTTAATGTGGTTTTTCTTTCGCAAAACACAACACCAACAAATGACAGTTTTAGAAAGCAAAACAATGTGACACTTTTGACAGCTCGATAATGAGCTACGACAGGTAGTGCATTCAGCTGGTTATATCACCACAATTTGCCTCCAGTATCACTGAATCCAGGTTCAATGCCAGGCCGTGCGGCAAAACCACTCCTTCTCCGGTGCAAATCATAAGACGCCATCAATTCTCGACACTCAATAATTCGCTTACCAGCTCAATTTGTACTCAATGTGTAGTGCACGCCTCTGCTAATGCGCTTCGAATGCTGCGTCGTCTTAGTGCTGATGAGAATACGATACCCTATGGGAGCCTCGCCATAAGCCGTGATAAAATGATTATGAATGTCATCGCGCGCGCACTTCAAGCAGCCATTCTCGTGCCTGCATCCGGCCCGAAAACCGGCCGGGTGCAGGGCAAGGAAAATAACTAATTTATACTCTCCCGGCACTTCGTGACCACTGCGCCCGGTGCCGATAGCGAACGGTTCTGGCTAATAAGCTTTCGGAGTCGTGCTGTGCGCAGAGTTCGTTTTTCCCGCCGCATTAGCCGGAAACTCGCTTGCAAAGTCCTGATCAACATTCATAGACGGGCTCGTAGCGAACACGCAACTGAACACTAACCGACCGAGGCACTAGCAAATCGATACAAACCGGTTGGCAATAAATCTATTTATCATTCCGGGGCTGCACTCGTTATGCAGCCCGAGGTGGTCTTTTCTTCTCCGGTTCTTCTAGCTGCTCCCAACGTTTTGCGGGGAGGGATAACTGAGGAGGTGTCGGAGATTTATGATTAACGCCTAAATAAATCAAAATTATAAAATCACTGCCAAATGAGGCCGAACGGATTGGATCCGATGTGATTCTGTTCGTGAAGGTGACAAGAGGTCTAAAGCGCGAGGATGTGGAAAGGGAAGGCGGGCAGGAAGACAGCACACTCACGTGCATGAGCAGTTCCTTGACAGAGGTCGTACCGGAGTGAATGCATTTGAGATGGAAATTTATCACATTTTCTGATGCTGCTTTATACAAACGTTCCATACAAGAACACAGTGTGCTACAGTGGAGCAAGAAAACATGTACAAAACGTACTCTCGCTCGCCGCACCATCATACACCATACGTCAATGGTTCTCCCTAGCCAAGATTATCTACATATCTTACGATCGTGATTTTTGCCCCCATTGCTTTACCGATGGGCGAAAGCGAACAAAAACACAAAAAATCACCCCAAAAACCACCCCGGGCTGGCCCGAAACCATGTTGGACATGACGTGATAAATTTGCCAACAAACTGTTCGACAGCCGTAAACCACCAGACGGAAGCGTTTCGCTGGCACGGGTCGCCGAGCATTCGCACACGCGCCGCACGCATGTGAGCGCCGGGCGAGCAGTAGATCAACTCGTTTCCAGCCGGCGATGAAGCTATCTCGGTGAATTTATTATGGAATATTAAATAAGTCTCGCTCTATCTCTCGCGATAGGCGCTGGATCGACGTGAAAGGCAGGCGGGAGCTTTAGAAGGAGTAGAAAGAAATGATTTTGTGTTTGGGGTGATGCTTTCTGCAGTCACCCTTTAGTACGCGAATATGGGTAAAAATATTTTGTGATTTGTTGAGGTCTATAGCTTCAATTCATTTCTTCATTTCTTTATGATAAGATTTTTTCGAATTATTTTATTAAAATAAATTTGCAATATTTTCCGAATAAAACAACTTAAATATTTGATATTTCTTGCACTAAATTATCTCCAAAACGAGTTGTTTTACAAATTGCTACTCACATTCACCCCGCTCTGAATTGAATTTGCTCATCAGAACGAACAATATGAAACCGCACCAGCGTCCGAGCGTCCTTCTAACACCAAACCGGTTCGGCAATGTAAAGAGCAATTGAGAGAGAAATTGCGAAATGGATTAATCGCTAGTGATTTAGCAAATTGGAAAATGTTATCACTTCATTCCCGAGCGCTCGCCGGGATCGCCAGCAAGCGGGGGAATGCGTCCGCGCAAAAATGGATTGAAATTGAGAAAACCTCCCAATGGAGCCGGTCGCGTTGTTTAATCGTAGCGCTGCTTCTTTTCTCTTTTTTGGATCTGCCGGGTTTCCCGGGCTGGTTTGTCCGGGGATGGGATTGTAAAATTTAAGGTGACACCATTCATGGGACCCAGCCATGTGTGCGGCTCATATGGACGGAAAAGGACGAAGCTGACGTCATCGACGGTTGGAGCGGAGTTGTAATCGTGTTTAGAGACAACGAGCAAAAAAAACTGTCAGCAATTAATTGCTTTGAAAGCAAACAGGCTAATACGTCGAAATAGGATGTAAATGTTGCGTAGAACATTAATTAAATTTGCGTTAAAAATATTCAAAACATAACATGGGAAGGAAGGGCAATTTTCCGCTGGTAAACATTGTTGCACGCACGCCCGCAGGCTATTAATTGGAAACGAAAATTAAATACACGCCAATTGGCACCGAAAACATCGCGCTCGAGTTAATGAAACCGGTTGTTTGCCGCTACGGGGAGTTTAATTTAAATTTTCACTGTAATTTTGTGCTCGAACGTTATTTTAAAATAATTTACAGCAAAAAAACGCGGCTAAATACACTCGAGAAATCGTATTATAGATTAAGGCAGCGGCCTCGGGATGGGAGTTTCACTCGCAGCTTTTGCACTTTGTAATACTTTTATCCGTCGCCTCATCCAATCCAAGCTGGGGGAACACTCATCCGTCCATTATGTATGAGTGAATTTTAATCGATTTTTCGGATCGAGCATTTGCACCTACAAGGTTCCGCGCGCGAATGAAACTTTTTCATGTGCTCCACCGCGTGCTCCGTTTTGTCCTGCCGTTGCTTTGTTTCGAGTGCGAATCCTCTTTCTCCTGGGCCGCCAGAACAGGAAATACGGGCCACATTTTATATGGTTGCCACGAAATTAATAAGACTAAATCAAAGTGATGAAATTTGCAGGAAGCCAAACTGTGCGAGGGTGAAGCGTTGAGATTTCAGCGTGAACGTGACGAAGTACAAAAGGAAAATTGGAGATTAAGTGAGAAAGACAAAGAAAGGGTGAGAGAGAGAGAGAGAGAGAGAGAGAGAGAGAGCGTGCGCGCATAAAAAAGGGTAGTATTTTTTTGTCGGAATTTCCCACGGGTTGGAGCTAGAAACACATACATACACGCAGAAAATGGGAAAGAGATTAAAGCGAAGCCAATAAAGCTGCCGGTGGCTGCGTTTAATAATATTATTTCTTGCCATTGTTTCCGCTTTCGCGGTTCCTATTGATAAGCCGAAGCGAAAATGAATGTTAATCTCTATTTACGAGCGCTTTCTTTCGTGTGGAACGGAATGTGGTTGGGTTCAATAAATTTTACGCAATTTTTTGGAAAAGTTTTCGGATATGAATTCTTAAAATCTCTAAGGCAACGATTCTCCCTATATTCAAACGTTCTTTTTGATTGCTTCGTTTCAGGTGTTGAAATCAAAGAGAGCTCTTCAAACACCGTTCTTGTGAAGGGAATTTCGTGGTAAGTGGTTTAAAAACATAAAAGATTTAGAATTTGTTTTTGTTTTAAACCAAACGCACAATCATAACTACATTCATCATAAAACCGAAGTAAACATGTTTTGCTGTGTGTTTCGCATCAAACCCGTATCTCCCGTATCAGTTAGCAAAATTGACAGCTATTCGAATCATTCGATTACGATCGATGTCACCGTCCTGATGGCCACAAAACATCGGAATGAAGTTAATTCATTTATCAGAAGGGTCGTGCTCAAAGCGTTTTCGAGCCAATGGCCCCAGGATCGATCACCGGTTTGATGACGTCAAAAATTTGAGTTTAATTCCCACCAGAACGTTGCAGGCACGTGATCACGTTACTCGCCTTACGCCCGTTCTTACTCCCCCTTTCCCACCGCCTTCCTCCCTCCCAGAGGGATATCGAACGCCATTTGTAATCAGATAGCGATGATGATAAGGGACCGAAATTGACAATATTGAATGCGACCAGTGAGCGGGTCGATCGAAAGAAAAGTGGGCATTAGGGTCCGAACATTAAACGGGCGGTTTTTTTTCTCTCTCTCACTCCCTCTAGCAAACACTCACCCCAGGGGGAGAGGCGGGTGGAAAGTGAATGATAAAATGAAATTTCTTAACAACAAATCTCTTCATCAGATCATTACAAACACGAAACAATTCGCTTCAGGGTTGGCTCCCGGTGTCGCGGCATTCTATTTTCGCTGTTTGGCAAGGTTTTTTTTCCTCACTTCTTTGTGTTACTGTAACGTGAGCTTGGAAAACTTTTCCGCCCTCCCACCTCCCCCCCCCCCCCTTCGGGCGTCAATTTCCCAGTCACATTTTGGCGGGGCAAATACGGACTGGAACACGAGTTTGCTTTTTGCAGCAACCGGCAAAACCGGTCTGACAGTTTAATTTTATTCCTGTTTTGTTGTCGTTGCCGGCGATCGAAAATCGATTGGTCGGAGATGAAAGGGAGCGTTTTTTGTTATCAATTTATTTCTTTTTTAGTAAAAGATGATTGCTTTCGAAGCTGAATACCTTTTGTCGTTTTTCGAGTTCATTTGATTGTGAAATTATGTTTTTCCTTTTCTCATTTTAAAATATTCTTTATTTAAAACGACTTCTCGGCGATATCCCATCTATAGTTCATCGTACCAAGAAGCATTTCCTCAAGTAAGAATGTTATCAACGTCATCAACGCTTGCAACGACAAAAACACGCCAATTCCTCCCATCGCGGTAGATGACAGATTGGCCACGCAGCGCTGCGCCCGAGCGAAAGCATCCCTAATGAGCCAATTTCTTACTGATTTATTAATAGAATTTGTCAATAACGTTGCCGGTGGCGGTTGCAGCTGCCAAACACCCCGGACTGACACTCCAACACGCCCGGTAGGGGCCAAAATGAACTATTAATTTAGTGAAAATGGGACGGCTTCAGCGCCTGTGTCGTGGTCGGTTTTTTTTTGCGCTCCCAATCAAATCTTGGTGGTTTTTTTTGTTATTTTTTGCTGTGATGATCCCTGCCTCGATTGACAAACACGCTGACAGAACGTAGATGAAGGCCCATCGTCATCGACGAGCGTATCGATAACGCCGCACGTCAACAAGGATCTACCCTAGCCGTTGAAGTGGGCGACGGAGCGGCGTGCCCGTGATTGGAGATTTTTCACCTCATTGCTCGCTGGATGTGCTGAAAATCCTTGAATCAACACCACCATTCAGCGAGGGTGGATTTCTGTTTTTTTTTTTTTGTTGCCTATCCGCTTCTGCTCGCACCGATGATGAGCTCCTAATTCTAGGCGTAGGATTCATGTGTGCGGTGGCTTAAGCGAAGCTCCGTGGCACTGAATGGTAAACACACTCGTGTGGATTCTGAACAAGATTTTGGTGGCTGCGTGATGTGGAGCATGTTTTGCTGCAAACGTCGATGAGTCTTAAGTGGGATTGGTTTCGCCAGTGCCGCGGCAACTGAAGCACGCCTGTAAACGAGCTGTTAGTGGCTTGCTTGCCGGTGGTTACGCAACAGATGGCGCTAGTGGGCACTCCCGGTTTTGACAGGTTCGGAACGTCAAAGCAGTGGTGGATTATCTTTATGGAGCATGATTGAAGTAGGCGTGCTTGGATCATGCAGTTCGAAATTTTACCACAAATTGAAAATTTTCTGATAAAATCGTTCGGTTTAAAGCGTGAAATGAAAGCACTATTTACTGTCGTCTGTACAATCCTTTTCGCTTCTGCCTCGCCGGAGCCAAACCATCCCATCTGCCAAGTAATGCCACCACTATCTCCCGCAGGCTACAGCGCACACCGAGTGATGAGTTTTTAATGGCCACCGTCCACGAACGAACGGTCGAACGAACTTTTCATCCGCCGCCGCCGGTCCAATGACGGAGCGATTTCGAAATGTTTCTGCAAACGCCGGCGCAGAAGCCCGGTAGGCTGCCTGGTTTGGACCTCCTCGCTCAGCCAGTTTCCGTTCCATTTCCCGCCCGGTTGATGAATTTTCACCGTGCTGCTACCTTACCAGCGCGCGTACGATTGCGTTACCGGTTGGGTTTTTAGTGGGTTTTTTTCTTTGCGCTAAGTGTTTTTTCTCGTCATCATGCTTCGTTGTTTTTTTTTGCCCCTCCCGTTCGAAGCTGCTCCGAAACACGAAAATAGTCCATTCGAAGGCTTATCCATTTCCCGAACTAGCCGTTATCGAAGAATCGAAATTTAAAAGCTCATCATCGCGGGTCATGCTTTCCGAATAAAAAGAGTCGGAAAGGTCACTTTTCACTCGGTGTTTTTTTTCTCTTTCCCGAGGCTCTCGGGCCGCGTGATATCAGTCGAAACTAATGCCATCCGAATCATTGCAGCAGCAATGCCAGGGGGAAGGCAGGGTGGAGAAAAAAATATTCCATCCGAAATCTTTCCTTTCCACGCAGCATCGGAAAACCGGCAAATACACTATTCGTCAGAAATTGTTCACCCATTTTCTCGCCCTATCTCTCTCCATCTCACTCTCTCCTCACCGTTTAAACTTTCCTTTCCTCGCACACAAAATGGAACGACTTCAGCTCCGGTAATGGCCCGGGTCGGGTTGTGCTGATTGCCTACGAGAAAGCTTCTTGCTTATTTTTCTGCAGCTAAGATGCTGAAACTAGTGTGTGTGTGTTCTTTCTCTTCGCTCAAACCGACCCTGAGATGATCCGGTTCGTTAGCTAGTAACGAGTGAGCCCGTCCCAGCCCGCCAGCGGAAAGGTGCGGATTTCTTAGCGTAACAAGACAATCTCACTCTGGGCGATGTAGTTTCAGCCGGGCTTTCGGCGTAGATCCGGCCTGTGATTGGTACGGAGATTGGCACGGCACCGGCAGGAAAGCGAGATGGGTTCCGGTACGAGTTGTGACGTTCGAATAGTTGGGGCCGAGTTCTCATCCGTAAAGAGCCGTCGGTGGCGCGTTGAAAGAGCGCTTCCGTGATGAGAATTTATATTTATGCGTAGCGTTGTTTATTAGCGGCATTGTGAAATCGCTGCTGTCACTGATTCCTTCTTCCTGTATGGGGAGAAAGCTCACTGGAATGCATTAACCGAGCCGAACCCAAAGGAATCCACTGCATTCTACCCCGATCGTATCATAAACATAATTAATTGCAAAACATACGACCGTAGGTGGAGGATTTAACGCTGGTTAAGAGAGCCTGCCTTCGTAATAGGCCAATTGTGACGCTAATCAGGATCGGTCTCGTCCTTTAATGGATCAACTCTGGGTCATTTGTTTAACTAGCACATGTTTGTTGATTGCGATTAGAAGAAAATAGCCTGCAAAAGCGGGTGTGAAAGTCGCTACTTCAGCACCTCCTTGAACCACTCGATGTACATCGCCATACGCGTCACGACGCGCAGATTGGTAGAGTTGCACCGGCCGTGACTGTACAGATTCACCAGGTACTCCGTGAAGAGGTTCTTCTCGTGATGCTTTCGGTAAACGATCGGTGCACCTTGCGGGTAGCAGAACTCGTCCGGTCCATCAACACCCGGCACCATGCACGTAATGGCCGGACTTGAGAAGCGATTGGAAAAGCGCTCGTTACACTCCCGCTGGTACACCGGATGGATCGGATCGAAGCGGCCTGTGGAAGGGACACCAGGAAGGGGCGGTTCACTAGGGGGCAGTTTGAAACCCAACGCCCTCAAATGGGAACATACCACTGGAGAACACTTCCGTCTCGACGGGGTTGTGGGTCGTGTTCTGCCACAGGCAGCCCGGGAAAGCCGTCACCATCGGTTGGAGCGGTGCGGTTAGCATCAGCAGGCCGATGTTGTTGTCGTACGTGGTGTCGTTAAACCCGGGATGGAACACCAGCGAGCCGATCGTGAGGAACGCAATGTCCGTTGGTGCTTGATTGGACCAGAGGGCTCCAACGCGCACGATGCTCGGTTCGTACTCGCTGTTGAGCAGACAGGAGGCGGCCGCTACGACGGCACGCGTGCTGATCAGGTAGCCAAGGCATCGGAAGCTGATTTGTGAGCCATCTTCCCAGCCGACTTCAGCCTACACACGAACAAGGAGTATGTTTTTTTTTTGGACGATGGTGGTGGTGGGAAGTTCCTGGACCAAGTCTATACTTACCACGTGCGAGAGTCTCCGGTTGAGCGGTTGGAACCCATCCCAACGTGCCTGACGCTGCTGCCTCAGATGCCTATAGCGCTGCTCGCACTCATCTAACTCCTTCTCGATCGCACTCGATGGCCCTTTAATATCCTGCCTCGGACAACACACGACCGAACCCTTCGAGCAGAGCGTCACCGGCTGTTTGTTCGCCATTCGACTCTTAATATTCGGGCAGCTCGCATGCCCCACGCACACCCCATCCACCCCACCCCCATAACTACACCGATCGTTCAGCTCCAGATCCGGGTTGATAAAGATCACCGGATCGCGGGCGGACATGGCCGTCTTTTCGGGCAGCAGCACCGACTCAAGCCACGCCCGGTGCGCGTTGAAACTAACCGCAACGGCCGGCTCCCCAAAACCACAATCCCGCCCGAACAGATTCATCCCGTAGACGTAGTTGAAATACTTCGTAAACCGCCACATCTCGCGCTCGATCGGACCGCCGAAGTGTTGCTCGCAGGTCGCCGGCACCAGGAACGGTTTGTTCTGGAAGCAGATGTGTTCGCGCTGGAGGCCACGCCCGAGCCGGGAGCGGAACTGGTCCGAGAGCTGGCAGCTAGCGTTGTAGGTGGCACGCGGTGAGATCGAGATGATCCTGGGATCTGCAAGTACGGAAGTTGTGAGGCACCAGTTTGTTGGGGACGCAGGTTCATGCGGTCGCATACCCAAACCAGTTACCACCTCGTCTCGGTTGTACGGCGAGAGATCCGCCCGACCATGGCCGAGAACTTCGAACTCCGGTTCCGGCAGGGTGTCCTTATACCAGACGCAGGCTGGTACGCTCAGCACGCGATACGCTAACTTCATGATGGCGATATTGTTGTAGTACCGACCGACGGACGGATCGTACCTCGGGTGGACAATCGTTTCGCTCACGTTGACGAATTTCCCGTTGGTAAATCTCACCCTCACTGGGTTGGATCTGGGAAGAAACAGACTTTAACTTTAGAGATCTCTGCAGAAAAAAACCCCTCCACTTCTTGCATACCCCATGTGGGAAGCACATTCGGCCAGGGTCGCCACAACATCCCGCTCGATCAGCGTTCCGGAGCAGTTTTCTCGCACCGGCAACAGCGTATCCGGCCACTCCAACGCGACCCGATGGATGCTGTCGCCCGTCACGAGATGAGCGTTGTCCGAGTTGTACGTCTCGAAGTTGTTCGCCCGCGAGACAACCACATCGTCCTCGTACTCGCGCACGTGCACGTACCGAAGGGCGCACGACCAAGGGGCAAACTTCTCCGCCGTCGCCAGCTCACCCTCCTGCTGGAGCGTCTCTATAATCCAGCCGACAAAGCTCGATACCCGCGCATACACGCCCGGGTTGGCCTGCCCGCACGGTTTACCGAACGAGGTGACACCCACGAGAAACGGGGTCATTTTCGCGTTGTGCAGCAGCTTCACGTGCAGCGGACCGCCCGAATCGCCCTGCAATCGGAAGCGGATCGAAACGGTTCACAAAGGAACAGGGAGAGGGAGGGAGGGATAAAAATAAAACAAAAGCAAAAAAACCAACCCACCGGACAAGTGTCCATCCTTTCGTCACCCGCACACAGATGATGCGCGTGCAGCCCATTCCGCAGCCCTCGTTCGGCGGTCGTGTAAAACCGGCCACACTCCGCGTTGCTCATCGGCGTTAGGTCGACCTTGAGCAGTATCCTCGTTTTATCGTCCGCTGTGGGTGCGAGGGCAAAAAATAAATAAATAAATAAAACCCCCACACAACCATCACTTACCGCCGTTTTATGGAGGTGTTTTTGTTTTTTTTTTTTTTGAGGAAACTTACCAAAACCCGTTCTGCCCCAACCGGCGGCGTACAGCTTCGGGAAGCGAATCTCATCGTCCAACCACAGGCAAGCCGGTGCGACCGTTTCATGCACGCTGGGGACGAGGAGGGAAGGGATTTTTGTGAGGCCATTATGCGGTTATTAGACGATGGAAACTACTGTCAAGTGGTTTGGATCTTTTCTGCCAAGTCGCGTTTGCCGCAAATCAGAATTCGACATGTTTAGTTCTGATTTTTTTCAAACCGGTTATTTTCTGTCAAAATGGTTGTTTGTTTACATTTCGGTTTGTTTTGATTTTCCTGTGGTTTGTGGATTCACCTACAATTTTTGTCCGTACATTGTACAATCATTATTAAAAAGCATTAATGCACAAAGTAACCGCTGCGCCAAATTTTCGTTCTTCCACGAGCGGGTGGGTTTTTTATGCCAAGTCCAGTTTGACAGAAAATATCCAACACTTTTTTCCATCGGTCTAATAAACCGCATCCAGGGGTCGGGGCATTATACTCACGTAATATTTTTTTCCAACTGCAACAGCGCCACATCGTAGTACTTGGCGCTGAACCGGTGCTGCTTGTGGCGGATGATCTTCACGATGCGCAACTGCTGCGGGAACTCATCGTCCTCGTCGCTGTAGATGTTCAGATCGCCCATCCGCGCGACGTCCGGTGCGATATCGCTGCGTAATCGGGGAAGCGAGAAGTGTGTTTGAAAACAAACGAGATCCGATCGTTGCCTCGGCCCGGTGACGTAGCGGGCGATTGGCACCTACTCATCGTTTGCCGCGCAATGGGCCGCGGTGAGGATGAAGTTCTCCCATATCAGTGAACCACCGCACGCCCAGTCCACCGTCCCGTCCGGGCGGCTCCAGCCGATCGCCGCGATGTGGGCGAATTCGCGCAAATACGCCGGATTGCCGTAGGCCGGTGCCACCAGCCCTAGGTAGCCGTCCTTCCAGTTGCGCATGTGGCAGTCTGAGATGTTTCGGAAGTTATTTCCACTCGCTCGATCGCACAGTCAAACTCACCATCTAGTGATATCTTATCGAACGGCATCATCATGTCCTCGTTGTCTTCGGGCAACTTGGGATTGGTGGGGAACAGCTTAGCCCAACCTGTTGTGTAATTAAAAATAAAAAAAAAACACACACTTCACAAACCCCTACAACGAGATCTTACCGCACGGTAGCAACGCGGTCATTAGCGCAGCGAGTGCACCCAGCAGCATTACACGACACCGCATCGTTACTCGGCAGCACGCGATCGGGAACTAACGCGCGGAAGGGGCAATCATCTCGTTCGCTACAGCACCGAACCGTTTCGAGCTCACAACCACCTCCCGCGAAAACCGGTCGGGTTGCACACGGAAGGGGAAACGCTCATGATTGTTTTATTTTTTTGTTGCAACCCCGACCGTGAGCCCGTCAACGGAGCGATAGCGATCAAACGCGATGTTGCTGTGTTGTGGTTCAGCGTGTGCGATCATTTTTATTTTGCATTTTATAAACTTCTTATTTGCACACTACCGTGACCGTCACGTCAGGCTGTCCACGATCCAGTCGTAGTGGGCCGAAATGCGAACGCTAATGAAGGGATCATCGGCGGTGCAGCGACCGTAGCTGAACAGTCCCACGAGATACTCGATCGGTGGCTGCTTCCCGCCGCCATTACGCCACACGATCGGATCGGCCATGCGGGGACAGAAGGTGGATTTGATCGTCTCCGAAACGAGGCAAAGATCCGTGCCGGGGGCGAGCGTTGCTCGCACGGTTCTCTCACAATCGGAAACGTACATGGGATGTACAATCTCCTCGGTCAGGCGCATGTCAGCTGTCAGCGGAGAATCCAACGTATTTTCCAACGAATGAAAACAAACGCAGTACAGTAACTTACCCACGGAGTATAAGGTGGCCACCAGCGGTGTGTGCGTTCGGTTTTTCCACAAACACACGGGAAAGATGGCGGCCGTCGGGTGGATGGGTTGGTACAGTTTGAGCAGGGCGAGATCGTTCGCTCCGGTGTCGAAGTTGAACTGCGGATGACGCTGGATGCGCTCGATCGGCGCCTGTATGGAGGAGTCTTCATAGCGACTCCGTACGGCTCCTAGTATCGCGAAGGCGGGTGGTTCGTATTCGTGCAGTGTGCAGGCAGCACTGGTGATGACCGTGCCCGTCGTGATGAGATATCCCAGGCAGAGGAAATTGTTTTCCTTCTCACGGGATACAACTAGCGCCTGGAAGTGGGATTAAAAATAGAAGTTTTTTTTTTTTTGGAAAGTACAATTACCCGTTTTTCGTAAGCATCTTTACCAGGTGCGGCTTGGGTGGTGAAGTGTCCGAATCACTGAGAGCATTCCTACGGCGGAACGATTCGTAGCGGTTCGGACAATCTTCCACCTGCTGGTCTTCATCGTTCAACAGCTGGCCGTCGTCCAGTATGTGCTTCGGAAGACAGCAAACTACCGTCCCGTTGGTGCAGAAAATCATCCGATCATTGCGCGCGAAACGTTGCCGAACTCCCCGGCAACGTTCGCTGGGAACACAAAGCCCGACGGAACCGTCGTGGAAGTCACACCGATCAAACAGCTCCAGATCGGGGTTGATGAAAAGTACGGCGTCTCCGGATTGGGATCTTCCCCGGCTATTGTTTCGGCTTTTCGGGAGCAGCACGGACTCCAACCAGCCCATGTACGGATGTAAACGTACGGCCAAACCCGGCTCACCGTAGCCACAGTCACGCCCGAGAAGGTTAATGCCGAACACGTGCGGGTAGTGTCTGCCGGCACGGAAGATGGAACGCTGCAAAGGACCACCCAGGGCAAGATCGCACACTCCGGGCACCAGGAAGGGTTCATTTCCGAAGCAAAGATGTTGGTCCTGAAGACCAGCGCCTAAGCGATCGCGATAGTTCCGGGCAAGCGAGCAGCTGTCGTTTTCGTACGTATACACCCGAGGAGTTAGGCGCATCTGGCCGGGATCTGGAAGGGAAAGCGAAAAGCGTGTGAAGTAGCACAAAAAAAGCGGGTAGATTCCTTGTTTGGACCTACCGCGGATGACTCTCCCTGCCGACTGGAACACGTTCAAGTCCACGCGTCCAACGGCGACGTTCTCCAGGTCCGAGTACGGCACTCGCGGAACATTCCAAATGCAAGCCGGCAGGACGTTGAACGAACCGGCGATCTTCAGCACGGCGATGTTGTCATAGTAGGAGTTGTTGGTGTAGTTCGGATGCAAGTGTATTTCCTTCACATCGTACACGACTTCATCGAAGTCGATGTAATCTTTTCGTTCGCGATGAACTACCTGTGTCGGTTGGACGCTAAAAATATGGAGGAATTGGTTAAAAAATGAACCTCCTCAGAAGCTCTCCATTCTCATACCCCTCGCGTGATGTACAATCGCCCAACGTGACGACCGCATCCTGATCGATGATGGATCCCATGCAGACATTCGTGCCTCCATCCGGCCACCGTAGCTGTACCACCTCCGAAACGAACTCCCCCGTGATGTATTCCCGCCCCACGTCGTAAGTTTCGAACACTCCGGACTCGTTGGCAACCACGCGCGATTGCTCCAGCTGCCGGAGTCCGACATGCCTTAGGGCGCACTCGGTCGGTTCGAACTTGTCGTCCGTCGCCTCGGGAGCACCGTTCGCTTGAAGCGTTTCCAGGATCCAGCCGCGAAAGGATGCTATCCGGGTGTAGACACCGGGAACCGACTGGCCACAGGGCCGACCGAACGAGGTTAGCCCGACGAGAAACGGTGTCACTCGGAAGTTGTGCAGCAACCGTACGTGCAGTGGACCTCCGGAGTCTCCCTGCGAAAAAGGGACTGTTCTTGAAAAGGCGAGCTCTTGCTAACAGGGCAAAGAACCATTGCGAAACTCACCACACAGGTGTCCATCTTTTCGTCACCCGCACACAGTTGATGCTCTTCCAGCCCGTTCCGAAGTCCTCGTACCGTTGCCGATGTATAATGGCCGGTGCAGTTTTCATTGCTGATTGGTTGGAGCGTGATTTTCAGCAGAATCGGTGTATGAGACTCACCGAACCCCGTTTGTCCCCAGCCGGCAGCTTCGAGCTGTTTGAAGCGAACTTCCTGGTCGAACCATAAACACGCGGGAGCCACCGTTTCGTGGACGCTGTTGGAATACGTCGCAATGTTTAGTAACCTTTAAAAACAAACGCCATCACATTCCTTACGTGACGTTCCGTTCCAGCTGCATCAACGCGATGTCGTAATACTTGGCGCTGAAAACGTACCGCGGGTGACGAATTATCTTCACGATCGCAAGCTGCTGTGCGTACTGATCATCCTGATCGCTTTGTATGTTGAGATCACCAAACCGAACCACATCCGGAGCTACATTACTGTCCAGTGTAAACAAAAAAAAATTAGCTCACATTCAACACACAACCGCTTGGGATCTTTCAATCAATCCCCCTGCAAAAAAAACTCAACTACTCGTTTGCGGAGCAGTGGGCGGCCGTGATGATAAAGTTGTCCCATATCAGTGAACCACCGCAGCGCCAGTCGATCGAACCGTCCTGTTTAGTCCATCCGATCGCACCGATGTGGGCAAACTCCGTGAGGAAGGCGGGTTTGGCGAACGCTGGTGCTACTATGCCTCGTTCACCGTACTTGTAGAAGCGTAAGTGACAGTCTGGAAGGGAAGAGAACGCGTTACGTAACCATTTTCTTCGAGGTAAGGGATCGGGTCGTTTCACCATCGATAGTTGCGCGCTCGTTCGGCATGAGCATGTTCTCCGGTGGTTCGTACTTCAAGCCAAAGTCGGCCGGTTGAAGATTCGCTGCAAGAGTTGTAAACTAATCAGTAAAGGGGCTTGAAAAACCTACCCCACCTAAAGCTTCCACTCCACTCTGACGTACCCTCCGCTAGGGCAAACAGCGCAATGAAACAAACGCATCGCATCTTTATCGAAGCGTTAATCAACCTTCTATTGGCAAAGGTTCAAACGGCACTGAGCGATCGATCGCTTGATATGCAAACTATACTTTCCCGCTCAAGCGCAACTTCCCGAGCGAGATTGGGAGGAGATTTAGAAGAAGAAAAAAAAACACAATCGAGAGAGCTTAGATCATTCTCTACAACCGAGCATGTGCGTCTTTCGTTGAGAAAAGCGTCTCTTTCAACACTCACTTGACGCAATCGTATGCTTGGGAATCCTTTTATTTCATTCATCTTTTTTCCCACGAGCTTAGCAACGAACTTTACGGGATGCTTCACGTGCCCACCGTTCCCAAATCGTGCTGCCCCAAGAATGGCAGGAACTAAAATAAAAGTACCTGAAAAGCCACCGCGTGACTTGCGACATGTTGGTGCTGCCACCGCTGCCATTGTTCGATGGGTGACAAATTTCTGCTTCCGTTGCTTTCAAACGCCCCTTTGGAAGACGTTTGTCCGGGCTCCATCATCATCTTCATCAGCGTTCCACCCGTTCTGGGGGAGATGTGCAAAAGGCACGTCAACTTATTAATGGTCTTTACATATTCCAACATCTCGTTCGCTTCTCGCTACACCTGCCCGCCAGCGAGAGGGTGTCGGTTCACGTGACCTGATGAAAATATGACACGCGCAGAAGCCGGGTGGAGTCTTCTGTGTGTGATGAAAGACGCAACTTCGGGGTGCCTCCTGACGACGAGCTAGCGGAAGTGATTTATGAAGCTGCCTCCAAACCATGGGAGAAATGAAAGCAAGCCAGTCTCCCGAATCGATTCCTTCCGGTGCTTTTGCTGGTGAGCTGGGCAGAAGGGAAGGGAGGTCAGTTTTTTTTTGCTACCATTGTCGTTGTTGTGTTTGCTGTAATATCCACCCCATCGTTGAGTAACACGGCTTAAACACGTACTTTCATCAAGCTGGGGCCGCGTGCTTTGATAGTGCCGATAGGTCTTTGCCTTTGTGGCCTCGTTTTTCGACGCGGACGTTTTTTTTTTGTTCGCTTCATTTGTTTCCACCTTATGACAACATGTCCGCCATTGTGGTTGTCCTGAGAGCTGTGGCGAGGCCTTTCCGTCATCGTGTGTCCTGATGGTTTTAAGCTGCGCTTCCTCTGAATAGGTAATCCAGCCCGGGCACGCTTCTCGGGTTGTTGGTATTGGTAAATGACTTTGCTCACAACTGGCATGCGTTGCGGTGGAATGAAACCGAATGGTGATGACGTGAGTGCAGATGTTTGCTAGTTAATAAATGCACGAAAACTATCCACGATAGCTGAAATTGAATAAAATTATAAATGGAATTGTATTTGAAAAAAGAGTACATGGAGCGCCCAACGTGGGGCTCGAACCCACGACCCTGAGATTAAGAGTCTCATGCTCTACCGACTGAGCTAGCCGGGCAGATATTATTGAAAGCATCAATTTCATATTTATAAATGGACTTAAATGGACTTATTATTTATTTTCATTTATAAATGGACTGCTTCATCACCATTTTCTTTCGTGAAAAAAAGCTATTTTCCCATTACGTTTGATTCGACTTCATATTGCTGCACAAAACATCTTAATTTTCTTACACCTCTCCCCAACAAAAAAAAAAGCAAAACACTTCATTTGCAAGTGCTTTCGCCCAAATCAGCTCCACCCGTCGAAAGTTCAATCCAATCAATCGCGCCACGATTGATCCCTTCGAAAGGACTGTGAAGGACTGAAAACCGATAGAAATGCTAAATCTCTAGTCGACACCCGTACCCGTTTGTGTGGGGCAACCGACAATCACCGAGACCGTCCATGTCGACACGTCAAAAACGGATTACGAAATGGGATGCCGTCGTCCTGGGCGAACCCTTTTTTTCTGGTGCGCGAATTGCTTTCCTTGCAATTCACAACTAAGGGGCACTGGGCGCCCTTAGTTGTCAAGGCGCCAATGAATAAAACCGACAAAGATGGCCAAGCAGCAACAAAAAAAATAAATCAAACAAACAGCAAACATTCTCGTCGCAGGAAGTGAACGGGAGAGTATAAACCGAATGGTAAACAGAATGGTGGAAACTTTTTTGTTGTTGCCCGGGCTTGCTCGTAAGATTTCGGTGAGTTCCGGGCGATGATTTCGATTCCAGCCGGATCACCACTGCAGACATGCTATCAACTCCCGGGGAACTCCTGGAAGTGAAGTGACACAGCAAACACACACACAAATAAAAAAAAACCATCCACAAAATAAACTCCTTTCCTAGCAAAACGCAGCAAGAAGATCCGATTCCGGTGATACGTTCGCTTGATTCGATTTATAGGGCCGTTGTCCAATGGCGACGGTGACACGATTTCCATCACCGGCCTCTTGGAAGTAATTGCGTGATTTATTCAGCACGGTACGGGCTCGTACGGCTGCCCGGTTGTCGAACTCCGCGGAAAACGCATTAGCACCGGCGAGGAAAAGGGCGAAAACACTCCTAGTGAAAGTTTGCATAAATCATGCGTTTGATGCGCGAAGATAATTCATCATCATTTATTATACAAAACCTTGCTCGGTTAATAATTTCCTCGAAGGTATCAATATTTTGCTCTGCTTTTCGAGGTAATGATTTTGTAACGAACCAGCGTGAATCGACATTTGCCCTGAGTATAAACAAGTGAGCAATAAAATGTGTTCGAAACAGGAACCGGAAAGCAAAAAAAAAAAACAACTCACCCAAAAAACACTCCGAATCGAAACTTTACTCCTATTTAATTTGTTTGTCAAAGATGTCGTACTACCAGTCCCTGCTTTCGGGATGTTCCGTTTAAGCCACCTTTTGGGGCGGGGGAGGGGGAAGGGGCAAGCTTTGCTTCGAGCGAAATGTGGATGTTTGTGATTTTCCATGCCCAGCCCAACGGTGTGTGAGTAATTTTGTTTCGATTCCGGTTTCCTGTCCGGTTTCGATCGGAGATTGGCATTAGGGAAAGTTTCCCCAAACCGTCCGGTTGGGCCGCTTGTTTTCCCCCCGGTGGGGGGAAGCGAGCAAAGGGGTGGACCGTTCCATCAACATCATTATCATCGCGCAATGTTTCGTGATCGATTCGAAAGCGGATGCTTTACTGCTTGTTTTATTCCAAATATCAGCAACCCTTGGCAGGTTCGAATCGTTTAGTTCGAAAATTACTCCTTTCTCCAACCGATGACAGAGTTGGGTTGGTTGGGGAAGTGAGGAAGGAAATGGGGAGAGTTTTCCCGATTAAATTGGGCGCGTTTTTCGCAAGTGCCCCTGGAGGCGTTCGGTGCAGCCGGAGGATGTTCTGGTAAATGAGTTATCCGGAAGGATGCTGACCGTTGGAGTTAGTGAACCAATAAACCAACAACCGAGAGAGAAAAAAACGACAGAAAAACATAAATAACGTCGATATGATTTGTCAAACGGAAGATAATTAATTCCACCGGATCATGATGGAAGATAAATATCCGGTCCGAGACGAAGTTGACAGGCGCGGACAGGCGAAAGTGCCGTCAACCGAAAGTGGTTTCCCGGCACGGAAGCGGGGCACGGAAGCGGGGCACGCCATCGTCAGAGATTAGGCAAATTTGGAGGAATAAATTACTAAACGGCAGCTGCGGCGAGGTTTTTACAAGTTTTTTTACAAGCTCATTTCGGGGCATGGACTGGTTTTCGGAAAAACAAAAACAATTTGTGAATTTAGGCACAAGTTTAGGACGAAAATATGGTTTTTGACATTTTTGAAATTTTTGATGTTTTTTTGCAGTCGAGGAAAAAAATGCTATGAAAAAAGATTTCGAAGGAATTGGAGTCAAATTAATAAATAAATTCTCAAAAAAAAAAACAATATTTAGCAAGAGCTAGTGCTCTCTCATAAAATCATGGTTTGGGAAGCCTCGGTAATGTCTTGAGTAAAAGCTTCTACACTCCATCAGCAGCATTATAGCATGAAAGTTTTAAACACACTTTCCATTACAGACACGTCCATCAAACAGCACTTAACTCTAAGAGCGACGGAAACGAACGTGGGCTTGCGTGGGAACGAAGATTAATTTCGAGTCGATTTTTGCTCGTACATTCGAAAATGCGAACCGGCAAACCGGGCGGCGGCATCACATGCCCAGTCCATCAAGCTCTCATCCCCACCGTACGAGTTAATGAGCACGATTGTGATCTGCTGATTCGCCACTCTCCCCCCAAAAAGAGAAGGAATTTTCCTTCTTTTTTTGCCTTTTAAACACACTTCAACACTCTTCCATTTTCTTGCTCAACCGCTCGCAAACGCACGCACCCACTTTTCGGGCACAGTCGGCCGAACTAATTATGCAAAACTTTCGCCACAACTCAAAACCCATCATCCTCCGGCCGGGGCCGAGGCTTTGCGGTGCCTCGAGGACAACGAATTTTCCTCTCCTTTGTGGAGATATTTCTTGCCACTTTTCTTCGGCCTTCGGGTGGAGGGCGAAAGTATGGGCAAAGAATTTTGGCGCCGTTGGCAGGGAAGGAGGGGTGTGTGTGGGAGGGAGGTGGAGGGGATGCAAAACTTTAAATCAACCGTAAAACTATGGGCTTCAGAAGATGAAAGATTCCGGCGCAGGTGAAGGAAAGCCCGGGCTCCAGCACATCCAAGGAGGCTTAGCGGTGAAACGAAAGAAACAAACGAAAGAAAAAAAGGTTTCGCCTTCTATCATCTAGTAGGCGAGCGTTTTACTTTTAGTTTTACCTTGAATAGTTTGCCTTAAATCAACAAAAAAAAAATTTCAACCTTTTTAAAGCGGCTGAAAAGTGAGAAATAAAGCGACAAATTAAACGAACCCACCGACGCTCGGTGATGATTTATTTCACCTGCGCCGCGCGTAGATTAACCGCACTATGCAAGCCAATAAATCGTACCCATCGTCTGTTTGCAAGAATTGTTTCCGTTGATTGAACACATGGCCCGCGCGCGAAGAGATTCCGAAACGAAGATTAATCGAACGTTCCGGGCGAAGGCGTCCCTTGTCAACTCAAGCCGTCCCGGGGATGGGATCCTTTGCTCGGGTTATTGTTTACTTTGCCCCGTGTGCATTCCGTTCCCATGCGTGTGTGTGTGTGTGTGGGTGTGCGTATCCTGGATAGAAGGAGAGAGACCCTTTCCCTTCCAAATTTTTCTCTCTCACCACACCCCACCCACCGGCTGCAATCAGTCAGTGGCTATAAATTTTCAATGGTCCTGTAACATTTGATAGGAACCAAATTTATGGCCACCCATTTCGGACGATTTTCGCCGACCCAAATGGTGCTGCAAATATTTATCCACCCAGCCACCCAGGGTCAGCAGCGGCACCGGTTGTGGTTGAAAATGAAGAAATTGTGAGTTTTTCTTTTTTGAGGCATTGTTCTGTTCCATCGGCGCGAGCCGATTATGAAGCACGCGTCGGATTATTTATCACGCAGAATTATGTTTCAACGTTTTAATGACTTTCTGCTCTGGGCGTTTTCTTTTTCGTTTTTGCTGTTATCTTTCGTGGTATTATTTATGCTGCAATAACCTGTCTGCCACCGATACTTCTCGCTAATTGGGGCTTTAAAAGCCACACTTTAAGGATGGCTTCCATCAGGCGGGATGCAATAATTAAGCGGAAAAGCTCCCAAATACTTCAAAGAAGAAACAAGTCAAAAGGTCGCTTCTTCAAGCGAGCTAGCCGAACCGAAACGAACTGGGTTTTTCTTTCTCGCTTCAAGACCGGCTCCAGCTCCATCCGGACATGCACAAAATTTAATTTATAACATTCCACCCACCAACCGGCCCCGATGTTCCCATTGTGTGCGTGAAGAACCTAGGAGGAGGGTTTATAAAAACGCCTCCAAACAAACTCCAAGAAACCTGTAAGCCCTTCGGCAGGGGCTAGAAGTGATGGCTGGGAAATGGGAATTCTAAACCGACGATTCGATCAACCGGCTTAACCACCCAGGCACCAGGTACTAGAAAAATAAATTGCTACAAAACACACACACACACACACACACTTGTGCTTTTGCTGGACATGAATAAACTTTTGAAGTGCCACAGGGCCACCGGGTTTCCATCGATCGAGACAGAGCTGGAGTGGGAACGGAGCACGATACTGGAACGATAATTTATTGGTTCCTTCTCGTGCGCTTCGGAGGCGAACCACAAGTTCTTTGCATCCGTCCGTGTATTTGTGTGCGAAACCGCCCTTCACACCAGTGAGCCACCACCACCACCGGACATGCTTATCGTTCCCATGTTATGTGTGAAATTGCTCGAATTTGCAAAATGCAATAAAAGCGAGATCGGTGTGGCTTCAGCTTCCACGTAACATGTAAGTGCGGGGCCGGGTTAATAATGCTCGCTTCGTTGGTCAGCAAAATGAGCGTTGTGGAACTGACGAGAGCATCGTGTTATGGGTTTTCGTGTTAGTAAAAAAAAATAAAAAAATCCTCTCACTCACATGAGCAACATTTCAATATTAACTTATTCTATTTTTGTAACAACCGTGTTCCGTCCTACAGGCACAGGGTAGAATAACTTCCCCGGCAAGCGAGCGTTCCATGCATTTTCAATCGGCACTATGAATAAAATGGATCGATTTTGAGATGTGGGAGGAAAATGCTATTACCCGTGCTGAGGGTGACCCGGTTTTCCATATTGCATAAAAGTGCCTACGTGTGCATCGTTCAAATCCGGTACGAGTGTGTGTGTGCATCGATAAGCTCTAATTGACCGGACCGAAGCTTGCCTAACCGAAGCCGATGGCTTTTTTGTCCATCATTCAAACCACAAATGTCGACCGTTTGCCCTATACCAACGCATGTCAAACAAACCTTTATTGCAGTTCCGCATCCACCACGTAACGAACGTCCTTATGACCGAATATTGGAACGTAGGAAAAAGCTTGCTCGATGCACATTGGAATTGATTTATTTCCGCATCTACCAATCGAGTGATTCTAAGGGGGAAAAAAACCTGGAAAAAAACCGCTGAGAGGTTTATATCAAAACACAAACCATCCTAGCTTCCTGTGCCGTGCCCGGAAAATGGCTGACATTGCCGCGGAAAAACCACCCTTCTATCTTTGTTCGCAAACGGACACGGTTACAAGGACATCCAGATGGCTTCGGCGCCGGCAGCGCATTCACACCGAAAGGTGGAAAATCTCGTACTTAGAGGATGGGAGAGAACGCATAATGATGCTGTTTGCATTTGTATTATGTCTGTTCGTTGTGCATTTGCTGCGCGTTGCATTTTTTTGTACCCTTTTCAGGTGAAGGACCATAATTTAATATTATCTAAGTGGCACTCTCATAATAGTGTGACACTTGGTTGTCCTTTCGGGTGGCTTTCTATGTTCTTACCTCAGGACAGCTGGCAGGAAACAATGTTACGATATGCAGCAGTCACCAGCGGTAAAGCAGACTAATTGACATGCATTATTTTGCCCGTCTGAAAGTATCCAACCGCAAGCGTGTTTGCATGCATCGTTGAGCGAGAGAATTATTTCAACTGCTCCCGTCACAACCGGTCCCTTTTTGGTGAAACCCTACTTTGTAAGCACAAGTGGCTGCATCTACGCATGAACGACGCTGCCTCCGTACCGTACGACCGAGCAGTTCTAGGTCACTCTCAGGCCACCACCGGAACGTGACAGCAATCGAGATCGATAGTTCATTCAACGACCAAAGCCGCAGAGCGAAGAAAATAGACCGGTTTAAAATTGGACCCCGGCGACGGAAGTGTACACCATTAAAAATGAAACGAGCCGGCGGGGCAAGGTGAACCGAACCGACCGACTGACCGACCGGTCATTCTCATCTTCCGGCACGTGTGTCATTTTTCGCACCCAAACCCCGTTTTCCTAAGGTCGTGCCGGAAGCGGCACGTCATGATAGGTTCTCGCCCTGGTGGAATGGCCGCAAAAGTCTGCTCAATAATGCAAACTCGGCGAAAGTTCGGACCAGCTGTCGCACGGACGGTGAGTTGGTTGAAAGTGAGGGGGAAAAGGAGCCTTGCGCTACACAAATGTTTGACTCCACCGAACCGGCCACCGTTCAATAAAATTGGTCAATCTATATTAATGAAGCAAACCGAGATCTGAGTAGCTATGTTTGGCGAGTGAATTCGGAAGGTAAGTTTTTCCTAACAGGTACCTTAGATTTCTAGAGGGAGACTAGAGGACAGTGACATTTTATGAACTCAAAATCTTTATTTGATTTCTACGAGAAATATTGCTATCAAAAGATGGAATTTTATTGGCAATTAAAAGTCACTCGAATGAGCGCCTGAAAGTATGCAATCTAAAAAACTTCGTGTTGCTAGATAGGTTACTTGGATTATCTCCAGAAAAATCCTGTAAAGTAATGGTTTTTGAAGCTGGAAAGCCCATTTGGAATGGAAAAGTATACAATCTGCTCGATAAATAAAATTGAATTCTTCACTTTTCAACAAATTTTCCGATGGATCCTCACAACGTAGCTAAAAAATCCCAGAACTCCTCTTCCTCCAACTCCGAACAGAATGCTAGCGGAAAAGAAGCTCTTGCCCGGATATCCATTACATTCTGGCTTAAAAATGCCTTAGCTACACAAACATTTCTAAACGGTTCTAAGAAAACAAAAAAAGAACAATATTTCTACAAGGACCATTAATTTCTCCAAAATCCAGCGATCGTTTGGAAAGGGAATAAAGTATCTGCAAAACATTCACTGCACTCGTCGCCCTTGCGCTCCCCCGCCAGTTGGAGGTGGGCGGGAGGTGGTGTATTAAATTACAATAAATTTTCCATTTTTCTTCACCGCCTACCTTTGTGGAGCGAAGAGTGTACCACTCGAGTACAGCCACCGTGCGGGGTTCAACAGTTTGTCGGTTTTCAATTGCGATGCGATATTTTCCCCACCTCCCCATTCCAAACCTGCCAATGAAAAAACCATTCAACCCGGAAGCCCGACTGTGTCACTGTTTGCGGGGCAGACAGAAGCTGAGAGGACACACCGGCACACCGGTTCCCTCTCGATGCGCACTCGATGAAGAGAGATGCTTTTTTATGATTATTTCACTTAAAATCCCAACATCAATTCGGGTGAGAGGGCTTGATATAAAACGGGAAACAAACAGCCGAAGAAAAAACACACCTCGAGTAAGATTTGCCAGAGATTCGGTGTTGTTACGAGTATAAAAAAGAAAGAAAATGAAAAATAAAACACCCACAGTCACTACTTGAACTTGAACAACGCAGCTTTGAACGACCTGTCACACGAAACGACAATCGCTTGAAAGAGCTTTTCCGCAAAGCGCTTCGAGCCGGAGGGAAAGCGAGCGAGTGGGAGTGATAAAATGCGGTCTTAAATGGTGACAAAACCCACACACTCAAATCGTACCGGATCGACAGGGAACCGGATCGTTTTCATCTCATTCAATTTTGCAAACACAAAAGCCAATCCAACAATGTGGCTAAAGACCGAGCGAGAAGTACGGTCAATAGCTGTTTTTTTTCATCGAATTTTGCGCTTTTAGTTCGTGAAACATGAATGATTTCCATGATAATAAGCAGTTAAGCATAAATTTGTCATTTTTACCGGGAAACAATGGATTACGTTTAATTTTAATCCAAACCAGAACAACACAAAAATGTTTTATCGATTTACTTCATGCGAATTGCACAAATTAGGGCTGTTTACGATACTCTGCGCCCAAAAGCTAACACTTGGCATCACAAGAACGCTTTGACAATGGTTTATTATCGCTTTCTTTGGTTTGTTCTTATTTAAAGCTCAAAATAAGAATTAAACGTACGTAATTCACTTTTTTTTCTACAATCAAGAAGACTTTTAACAGTATCACTATGGATCTCAGTTTATAACTATTTTATCGTTTATTTCTCTGCATAAAATGAAACAAACTCATCTTTACAAGCCATCTTACAAAATGGCTCTATTTAATAGTGATGAAATTTTTCGTTTACTCCTTTCTCGCTGCACTCTCCGCTTCTCTCACACTCATCCCCTAAAGCCTAAAGCATTCTGATGCGACCAATTTCGCTCTCGTTTCATCCGCAGACGTTCCGACGGCACACCGGGTTATCCGGGGAAAGAACTTTCAAAAAAACCGCGCGTCAACCGATGCCGAAGAAATTCATCATACCGCAAACGGGACAGAGGACACATCCGGTGGTGAGTGTGGCGTTGGCGAAGTGGAAACGGTACGGAAATCCTGCGCGTAAGAAAAAGTGATTTAGATAAATGTGATTTGCGATTTCGCTGCAGACTGGAGAAGACGACCGGTTCCGGGCGTGACAGTTTTCCAGCTTTTCCGCTCAGTGCTGGAGGTTGGGGGGGAAGGAGGTACAGAACATCGAAACACGGATAGAAAAAAAAAAGAAAAGAACAAAACCACCCCATTCCGTCTGCACAAATAATGCAACGGTCGCGCGGTCGGCCATCGCTGTAGAAGCACTTTCGTCATGGTTTACTAGATGTAGTCGTTTAAAAAGCGATTGCTGGCGATAAATAGAAAACGTTTCCTTATGTGTGTAGGTGTGTATGTGTGTGGGCCCGCTTTATACAGTTCGTGAGTGTGTTAGTGTTTTTTTTTTTCATTTTTAAATAAAACAGAATCGCTTTGGGGTTGGCCGATGAAAAGTGGCATTTCGAAGTAGAGTGAAATGAATGCCACATTTTAAGGGAAAAAAAGGAGCGAGGAAGCTCAGCAAAAATAACATAAATTCGGCCAAACAAACCGACTTGCCGGGGTGCAATCCGGCGCAAAGAGGTGCAAATGTAAGCTGATGGTTTTTATTTAGCACAAAAAATAACTCACCAGTGTGTTTGTGTGTTTGTGTCCATTTTGCCTTCCCGCACAGGAACAGCAAACGGTGCGGTGGAAGACCTCTATTCAAAAGGCGCCAGAAAAACGCCTTGAACAGTAGTGGGGCAGCCGACAAAAAATAAAATAAAACAAAAAGACGCGCTAGAAAAACAAAAAAAAAAGAAAACCACGAGCGCTCAAATGCGGTCGGGATGAGATTGAAAAATGTGAGAATTTGCCCCAGCTGTGGAAGTAAAGCGTGGCTGGAAAGCTGCCCACGGTGGAATGCCGGCCCGGTATTCCGTCCTCCCGTTCGTCGCGCACGGAACAGCTTGCCAGGGGCCATTCACCTCGGCGGCGCGCTGAAGAAAAGTTGAGTTTCCATTGTGGCTAAGGCGGTGGTGGTGTAAATAACGATTTGCAAGAAGAAAAGTGACCTAGTGCATGTGTGTTTCTCGCGAGGAGGTGGAGAAGAAGGTGGGAAAAAAACAAGTGAGGTTTCCCTTTTCCACTGCCAAGTGTGTTCGCTTGCGTGCGCGCGTTTGAATCATGTGTCCGTGAGAGTTTGAGCGGCGGGAAAAATAGAAGTGTCGTGAGGGTGGAAAAAAATAAAATAGTAAATTGCATCCCATTGCACTTTGCCCGTCGGGGGCAGTACGCGGGTGCACTTTATTCACCGGTGGTGGTTCGGCCAGACGCGGCACGAAGAAAACGCATCGCCGGAAAGAATTCCGGGCGCGTGAAGTGATTTCTTGCCCGCGAGGCGCGAGTGGAAAACCGGAGCATAAGTCGTTGTTTTGCGGCCACCGAACCATAACAACCCAATCACCATGAAGTGTCACAAGCGGCTTACGTTGGACATCTGGATACTGGTGGCGTACGTGCTAGGTAAGTATTTGGAATTTCGTGCACTACCCGGGGCCCAATGATTTACGACGCAGGATGCAGTGTTCCCCACTGTGGTTGGGAGGGAGGAGAAATAGATTTTTCAAAGGTGTCACCCCAGGGTCGGTTTGTTTTTATTGCGCCTGGGGAGAGCGAAATGCATCAAGTAATAAACTATTTTGAATAAGGTACGGAGAAAGTAGCACACGATCTGCGCGGAGTTATGTGTTTCCAAGAATTTTTAAGACATTATTTTTCCATATTTTTCGAATTCGTGAAGAAAAATATATGAGATGTTATTTTAAAGTGTTCATGGAAACGAGTGAAGTATTATTTTGAGAAAAAAAAACTTTACGATGTTTGAAAAATATTATCAAATTGTTCGTTTTGTGTGCAAATGTTTTGAATATATTTTTTAAAAATAATAATCAATTTTATACATAATTGTAAATGGTTTTAAATGGTTTTATAATTTTAATTTGATTTTTAAAAGATTTTTTTAAAAGATCTCGTGCAAGAACAGCAGAAAATCAACTTTTTTAAAAATCATAGCAATCATAGAAAAAAATCATCATCAAAAAATCATTCCACGCTCTGAGGCGCCCTCTTTTGAGATATGTTCTAACTAAAATTGTCAATCATAAGAAAATATTTAAATATTTATGTATCTTTCCAAAGAATTTCCTTCAAGTTTAATCTGTATTCTTATGCTGCAGAACCTAGCAAAACTAACCGTTAAAGGATTTATTCAAGGATTTATTCAAGGATTTATTCAAGGGAATGCATTCAAGTATGCATTCCCGCCATACTTGCGTTCTAGCTCAATATTATGGTTTAAGATGAAATTAGTAACTTGATTTATTAAATCCCAGCGCCAACAGGCTAAGCCGGCACATGAAATGCATTATTATGCATACGGCAACACTTATAATTCATTATTCATTTCGGCGTTCTTGAACACAAACGCTGCGAAAACCCATTTGCCGAGAGAAAAGCTAACGAAAACTCCATCCTTCAAACCGCGAAAATGAAATCTGTTTCTCTTGCCGCCCTCCCCGCTTTGCCCCAGGAGCAGCACATCTGACCCACTTTCGCGTAAATGAATTTCAAGTGCCTTCAAGTGCCACGATTCGTGCCGAGGTATGGTGGAGTGGAAGCAAAAAAAATGCATAAATCCCTAAACGAAGCACCAAAGAAACAACGAAACGGGGACGAAAAATTGATTAATGCTTTAATTGGCGCGATTTTCCATTTTCCTTTGTCGCACCGTGAACGGCCCGAACGCGCTTAATTAGAAATTCATGGATAAGGAATGGCAAATTCATGGCGGTTTGGTGATAAATTGTGACAATCGGTGCGCTTCCGACCTTAAGTTGATTGCGTGATAATCTTTAAATTTGAATTTTTCTCCCGCTGCTTGCTTTATTGGCTTTCTTTTTTTGCCGGACGGGAAAGAATCGGAAAAGCGCCCGGCAACCCGAAACGTATAAGATGGCAATATGTTTCGACGGTGCGACGGTCGCCGGATCCGATACCGATCGTGAATAATGCAATGCTGCAGAAGCGAACACATTTGCACACGAGGAAGAGGCACTTCCTCTACGGTGGAGAAGCACTTTCGAAGCCCCGGGGCCCATTGGGAAAGGTTAGGGAAGCTAAGCCATACGCTCGGCCATCTAATAAGGACATCCATTTATTTTCATCACCTGCAGAGCGGGTGGCCATGCAGCAGTGATGCAGTCGGGCTCTCTCTCGCCAGACCGGAGCGTATCGATTCGTAAAACGCTTTTCCGCTTCGTTGCAATCGTATGTTCTTGCCCAGTACCCATTTCCCATTGTCTACCGGTGCCAAGGGGTCGAAGGTTTTCAAGAGCTGCCGTAATGGGAAAGAATCTTTCCCACGAGGACGCTCTGGCGATTAAAGTTTTGTTTCGTGTTTCGCTTAGCTCGAGCTTGCTGGCGGAGGAGGGAATTTCGAGAAAAAAAAAGACCAACAGACCCACATTTGGCACATACATCGTGTCCGTTGACAGTGAAACACGCCAATTCACCTTCGCCGGCACGGAATGATCCCCCGTGCGGCACAGTTTTCTTTCCGCCATAATACAAAGAAGAACTTTTCATCTCGTTTTTCTCGCCGGAGCATAAATCTTGCAGCGCAGTAGGCGGGGAGCGATTCTTTTCCTCTCTTTCTCAAAGAAACACACACACACACACACACGGACATTTTGGAACAGTGGAAAATGGTGCTGGCAAGTGATTTTTCGTTGCACTTTTGCGCTGCATCTTCCCGCATGTAAGCCCGCTTTCCGCTTTCAACACAAAAGCTCCAAAGTTCCGGGAAGAACAAAAGAAGTCGACAACTTTGCCGTGTGTGTGTAAGAAAAAGAAAGATACAGAAATACACAAGATGAGGGAAATAGTTTTCCCCCGGTTTCCCGGCTTCGCTAAAGCCCCAAACTCCCCGACGCAATCGACGAAAGGTCCACACTTGTCTCATGTAACAGCTTCCTTCGAGACGTCGATCGTCCCCCACCATCGGAAGGGCCATAGGGCGGTGGAAGGCTAATCGGTAGGAAAACTGCTTGCGAAGACGAAACTCGAAATCAATACTCCCTGCTCGACTCGACCCGAAATGGCGCATTCGGCATGGCGAATGGCTGTGGGTTTGCGATTAAGCAGCAGGACCAGCAGGAAACTAGCGTATTTACTTTATCGCTGTTTCGTTCCGCAGCACTTTCGAACACACGAGTGCTGGAAGTAGCTGCTTGAAAAGCAGCGTGGCGAGTAGTGGTGATAAAATTGAAAAGTTGCTAGTTCCCACTGTCCGACATTCGATTCGGTCCGCTGGGCTCGAGCTCGTTCCGTGACTGCGACAACTCGCGCTATGCTCCATTGCATGTGCTTTTTTTTGCTTTTTGTTTTGTTTCTGCCGTGCTATTGATACGTTCGATTGGACGCACACCGGGCTAATGGATTTCTTAGCCGAAGTTTCGCTAACTTACGGCCGGCACGGGCTTACCGAATGGGAGTTGGTGGGCTCTCGAGCGAGTGAAAACGGATGACTGGAGTTCGCCGTGTTCGGTAGTGTAGTTGATTATTTATGGAGTCTCGTTTTGCAGCTGCTGTGCATTGTTTCACTGTAGATTTGTTCGTGCTTAAGTGTTTTTTTATACTTTGTTTGTTATTTTTGCAACATTACATCTTTAACTAATATTTTCATTTTCAATAATTGATATTTCCTATTTGTTATTACCAACTGTCAGTTAGTAACTTTCGTCTTCTGATTTTGTTTCGTGTTTATGTAACCAATTTTTTTATTTTTTATTTTTCTTTATCTATTTATTTATTTATTTATTATTTTTTTATCCGGTAGTTACTTATTCTGTCGTTTAGTGTTATTTACTATTTTTTCTCATTATCAATCTCACCTAAATATTAGATAAATAGATGAATATCTGCTGTAACGAAGTAAATAATTTTATTTTATTGTTTTATTTAGCAGTAAAACTTTCCAGCTTAACCCAAAATGAAAACAAATTTTTGGATGAAAATCGCAAAACTTCACACTATCAACGTGTTTTTTTATTCATCTTTACATAGATCATTTTGGGTAATCTTTAAAATATGGTTCAGGTAAACTGCAGTTTTGACAGTTTCGCTTCTTTATTCAGTTGTTTTCGTTATCTTTACCATTATATTAATTATCTACTAAACGCATTACTTCCTACTTCATATTTACTATTTATACCATCAAAATCCCTTCCTGATCTGAGCAAAAAATAAAATAAGATTCACTCACACACCCGAGAACGATCAAACCATCTGCGCCATTGTCACTGGACCGTGTACTTTTACTGCCCCGAGTGGCCCGAACTTTTTTGCGCACTTTTACGAGCCTACATGAGCTGCAAATCGGCACATACTCTCCCGCCATTGGACGCTTGGCGCAGCAGCTGGAAAGTTTTGATCGTAACAACAAAATAACGATTCCTGGGTGCTTGCTTCTCGCTTGTACATTCGCATGGGTGAGTGTGAGCACAGCCACCCTAGGACTATTTTTCCCTGGTCGGCTTTTTTTATAGCTCGTTGTTATGCCGATAACACGTGAGCTAGATACTAAACTTTTTCCCCAACCTCTGAGCGTGTCACCGGATTGGCCGAGAAGATCACGCGGTCATCGTTGCATCGTTGGAATTTTCAATTTTCGCCCCGTGCCTCCCCACTCCGGCACGTTTCTGGAATTGAACGACCCGGTCTTTGTGTGAGTGCGTGTGTGTGAGTGGGATTGTGCGAAATCGTTTTGACCCCGTGACGCCACCGGCCCCGGAAGGTCAAGTGAAGTGGCCATTACACGCCGTGGCGATATAAACCTTGCCATAAACACCGCATTTATGGCACAAAGTTCGCTCACAGTTATCGCGCCATCATTGGCCGCGCGTTACCCGGACATCAAATCCCATCCTCCCGCACCGAGCATCATAAATATATTGATTACATTTGATGGGTAACGATCGCCATCGCAAAGCACGGCGTGCGTAATGAGAGTTCGAACGTTCGGTTCCAGAAGATCCGGCCGGGATTAGCCGGGCCCGGTGCAATATTGCCTCCCAAAGCACACTGCGATCGGAGGAGATTTTTAGTGCCGCTTCGAATAGTAATATCGCGCTCGGGGGAGATAGATGCGGCCGATAGAGAGAAACAAAACTCCAAGAAGAAAAAAAACCCCGTCCCATCAAGTGGTCCTTCCGGTGGCTCACAATGTCGTTACTTTGCGGCGAAATGATGGCGACCTTTGGCGTATCTAACAGCGCAAGATTCGGTCAACATTTGGCAGGCTATCAACTGTCAAGCTTCGCGATTTCCGCATTCCGCTCCGCAAACATAAAACCACTCAAAACAAAACAAAAAAAAACAAATATCAACCAGCAAAAGCGCTTATTAGCATGCATAATGAGTGCTCGAGATATGTATATTTTTTTGTAATCGCAATTGTTTTGGCACACAAATGAGCTCGAAAGTTCGGTGCTCGGGAAGCATGTGATTACAGCGCATTTCTTCAGCGCGAATGAGCGAGCGGCCGGTTTGTTTTTATTGTTGCCCATTAAAAGACCATTTATATCTTCATTTGTAACCACGCTCGGTGCGATGATCCTTCAAAATGCATCGATTATATCGGCTCGGGTCAGAGTAGGCCAGCTACTCTGATTTGATAGGCGAGAAGCGGTAAATAAAAAGCCTGCTCGACGAATAAGCCGCCCATCAAAACACAACAAAACAGCCGCCAGAGGGCGATAGCGCGGGTAAATCACTGCTCGAATGATCGAACGCACTAACGAACGCACTTAAACGTCAAACGTCAGTCCATCATGGGCGCGCGCGCGCTATGGGGGCCACATTTTAGCGCCCGGAATCCCATCAATCGGTTCCCATTTATCGTGCACACTCCCGGATGCATCGATTAAACCGTACCGCGGCCGGGCGCTCGATTAATGCTTATTTTTGTGAGCAGCATTCATAAACGTTTCCGGCCCCTTCCCGAGGGTGGCGTTTGTATTTGTTTTGCAGCCGCGCAGGATTTATGAGCCTTTCGACCGAAGCGCCGATGAATGATTGGCGTTCGGAGGGAAATTAATTGATGCCATTTATGGTGAAGCCAAACGCGTCGCCAGCCGGGGCCAGTTAATGAGCCAGTCCGGTGGGTGGAGGCGAGTGGTTTTGTTTTTTTTTTGTTTATGCTCAATTTATTACGCTTATTGTGTGCGCCGAATAAGCGCACGGTGGAAAGGACAGCACCCTTTTTTATGCACCACTTGCGAGGATTGCTTTATAAAAGGTGGTTACATTCGTGCCGGACAGGATCAGAACATTTCCCATGCATAAATCCAACGCCAAACACTTGCTCGGCCCATTGTTTGACCTGCATCGGTGCTATCGTTTGCGACACAATTCTTCGCACCGGGTGCTTAAGCTGCCCGGTAAGCTAGCACCCGAAGGTAGGTGGCACTCCGGGTCTTCCCGGAGCGGAATAAATTGAAACGAAGAAACGACACCTTGCGGTCGACAAAATTTGTACAAACCAAATCCGATCAATAGGAACGGGTTCGTAGTGGCGCCGCCACCGAAAGCGTATCCCGACACCGGAAGCACGTGTGGAGCTATAAATCCCGACCCAAACCCGAAAGAAAAAGCCGCCGCCCCGCTTGGGCTGGCAGGAGCATCTTAAAGATGCGGGCCCGTTGTGGGTCGCAACGGGGAACGCTTTACGTAGGCACACAAAACGCACACTCAGGAAACGAATAAATCTTCTCGCACTAAACCCCAAAACTCGTTTTATCTGTGCTGTGCCGTGCTGCAATTGCAGCGCGCCGTACCTAAGTGCGGCAGCCCATTCCGGGAGGTATCATATTGTGTTCATGGTCGTGTTTTCTCGGTTCCGGACGAAACAACTGGGCATTGTGCAAACAAATGCTCAATAATGACACACGTCGCCCGGTACGAGCTTGTTCGAGCGCCATCTGCCGGTGGCTAGTGGGAACCACGGTGACAACGCACACTAAAAAACCCTCCTCCCCCATTCCCTAGTGCACCCTCGGGAACGACGACGATGGGGTTTGCGAGAGACATTTTAATGTATCTCGTCGTGCTCGTGCTGTTTTATTTTTTTTCCCCTCACGGATAACGACGCACGCTCGACGTCCTGCACGTTTGTGCGGTTTGTGCAGTTGCGGTTGGTGCGCTCTGCTGTGAGGATCGTAAATTTTGCAGATTATAAATTCCATCCCGGCAGCGTAGCTAATGACAGCAGGGTAGCAAACCGTGGGGGCGAAGGGAGGGGAAAACTGTGGGTCCCTCGTTTTTTTCCGGCTTTTTCAGGCACCGTTTTCGATCGGTCATTGTGCGTGATGGCAATCCCTCTCTGGTTTGATGCCCGTATAAAAAGAAACCGTAATTAACTATAAAACTGGGTAGTGGTGTACAGCCGGGATGGCACTGGCCAAAAAAAAAAAAACATGCCATCGGAGTGTTCACAATGCACTAGGGGGGGGACGCTATTTTTCTTAATTTATGGATGTGCAAAGCGCATGGCGAAGGTAGTATATTGCTATGGCGGTGCACCCGTACCGGTCCGGGTCCGTAAAATGGCGGAAACGCTCGAGACGCTCCCATTTTATGAAGTGCTTCAAAGTTTCATCAACCAATTCGGTGGCCCTCGGAACGCGGCTGCGTTGGGGGAAGTCAATAAATATTTTTATGTCCCATCATTAAAACTAACTGCAAATATGCAAAATTTTCGTGGGACGTTTGGCCGTGGTGTGGTTGCGGAAATTTGCTTGTCTCTATTTAGTACAACATTCCGACATTGTGCCGGGCGTGCTGCTTACATCTACTAAGAGGCCTAACTGACATTTAATCTGCTGTACGCTTCAATAATAATTCACACGTAATTAAATTAAATCAAATCAATTAACGAAAAAGCAACTACTACTTCCCGAATTTCACTATCAGCAAAAGGCCCGCAGCCCTTCCCTACGGCCAGAACTCGTACCACAGCGAATGCTAATGAAGGCGTTATCGTTCATTATTTAATAAGCAAACGTTCAGCCATGCCTACACGGGAACGTGTATATATTCCACCAGCCGCTCTGTCGTTTTTGGCACTTGATGGTCTTCATGGGAACATTTCGCTCACCGTATGGAGTGAGTATGTGTATGAGTGAGTATGTGTTTGCTTTGATGCCTAAACGCGTGCACCGACTCACATTCGCTCCCGGTTGTATGGTTGTAGGCAAATTATACAGGGCTTATTAAAATCATTAGAGCGAAAACGGCAAGGGCTGAAATATTTCCCAAACCGAGTCGTCAACCCGTCCAGTGCTTTTGAAGGTTAAACTTTCGTGCCGTTAGTAGCAGCTAAATTCGGTATTCCCTAGTGTGCAGGATTTTCCACGGTGGATTTACCACGCGGGCACGATTGTTCCCCAGTTTTCCGGGTGCTCTGGTCGGTGCGTTAAAAAATGTGAACCTCAACACAGTTGTAAATGAAAGAATGCAGCAAAAAAAAAAAAACTAGCACCCACGCTAAAGCCAACAAGCATCTGGGGAGCCTTCTGCTCCGGTGCCGTTGCCTTTTTTACCGGCCGCAGACGAAAAGCTCGGCAAATCAGATTTAACTTACGTACATTTTCCACACCGACTGCGATGCCTGGGCGCGTGCAAATGAACGAATTAAAAGATTAGAATACGTCGACGCGTGTCGCGGGTGGGCTAGCATGTTTCTGCGGTACTTCGCCGAACGCTGGTGGCAAGAATGTTCTGCTGGAAAATGTGCAGATATGGGTGGCTTTCCGCTTCGCCGTAAGCTACAACCCGTTAAGACGGAAAGTTAAAAACTTCTTCACCCGCGCGTGATCAGCTCGAGGGGTTGGTTTCGGTGGGACTTATTTCTAAGCGCACGCAATAATGCTATCTCAAGGGTAAGAAATTCATAATCCACAACGATGTTTCCTTCAGGCTTCTTATTTTATCCGTGTTTCGGGGGCGAATTTTCCTCTTGTGTGCTATGTTATCTTGTAAGCGGGGCGAAATTATTTCTCTCGAACCCATTGCTTTCGGCGTGCAACCCCTTGTGGAGATGAGATCTGCTGGAGCAGGAATAATAATCTACTGCGTGGATTTGGAGATATAATTAGTTTGAGTTTCGCGGTGCGAATGTTACAAAACGAATGCGAAATTAAGGGCTTTTCGGTAAAATTTTGGTTGCTTACTGCGTAGGATACAAAGCTATTTGCACCGTTTACCGCCTTATTTATAGGTATTAAATTTTGAAAAAAATATATACATTTCAATGGAAAACACCGTGTAAATCTTTAGTAAACTGTTTGCGCATATGCACTAATAGCGACCTCTGCATTCTGGTAGCTGTACTAAAATAACCGTTAATTATAATTTTATTCTTTTTATAACTTGTACGCTCGCATATCACGTTAAGTTGTTTGTATGAATTTATTCTCTTCCTAATAAGTCCAATCAAATTTGTAATTTTTTTCAGATAATGACACTATGTAAAACTTATTGGCTTGGTTTAAAAAAAACGAACCGGCAAATTGAAGAGGACACAGTGTGCAAACGTCTTTGAAGAACTGAACACCTGGCTTATAAACGCATTTTGACGGGCAGGTTATGAAATTTCAAACTGTCATGTTTGTTGCCGTTGTTTATAAATTTTTCGTTTATTTTTTAGGTTGTGAAGCCAAGCGCGCCTCGCTTTAGGCATTCAATTGCAAAAAAGCGTTAGAAAAAATACGAAAAGAATATACAATTTGGCTTATAAATCCCGTGGAAGAAAGCTTTGCTCCGTGCCGCATACATTTGGGACATTTTGTGTGATTCTACAGCTACAATGGCACACAAAGCGGAGGTGCAGATCCTTAACCCGCCCAGCGACGTGATTTCGTCGGTAAAGTTCTCCCCGAAAACGAACCAATTCCTGCTCGTTTCGTCCTGGGACACCACGGTCCGGCTGTACGATGTGGTGAACAACACGCTCCGGCACAAGTTTTTCCACACCTCCCCGGTGTTGGATTGTGCGTTTTTGGTAGGTTTTTTTTTCCATTATCACGCCGTCGGGCGCGCTCGTGTGTGTGTACATCACTCTAATCCGCCGTCGAATTGTTTGCTTTAGGATTCGGTCAAAACCGTAAGCGGCGGGTTGGATAATACGGTGAAGCTGTACGATTTGAACACACACATCGAGCACAACCTCGGCACGCACGATGCCGCCGTCAAGTGCGTGGAGTACGCGTCGATGGTGAATGGCATCCTGACCGGGAGCTGGGATCGAACGGTGAAGCTGTGGGATGGGCGCGAGAAGGAGTGCGTCGGTACGTACGAGCAGAGCGCCGGCAAGGTGTACTCGCTCAGCTGCATCGAGGAGCGGCTCGTCGTGGCCACCTCCGACCGGAAGGTACTGATCTGGGATCTGCGGCACATGAGCAACTACATCGAGCGACGCGAATCGTCGCTCAAGTACCAGACGCGCACCGTGCGCTGCTTCCCGAACAAGGAAGGGTACGTGATGAGCTCGATCGAGGGCCGGGTCGCGCTGGAGTACTTCAATCCGAGCCCGGAGTGGCAGAAGAAAAAGTTCGCCTTCAAGTGTCACCGGGCGAAGCAGAACGACATCGAGCATATCTACCCGGTGAACGCGATTAGCTTCCACAACGTGTATCATACCTTCGCCACCGGTGGCTCGGATGGGTTCGTCAATATTTGGGACGGCTTCAACAAGAAGCGCCTGTGTCAGTTCCACATGTACGACAGTTCGATTTCGAGCCTGTGCTTCAGCGACGATGGCAGTGCGCTGGCGATCGCTTGCTCGTACATGGATGAGGCCGAAACCCCGCCGGAACCGTACCCGGAACCGACGCTGTACGTGCGGTACGTGAGCGAGCAGGAAACGCGCCCGAAATAAGACGGGCGACACGGCGTGCGGCGCTACGGTGCTTGTAAATGTATTTCCGATCGAATTAAGCTTAGTTTAGTTTTGCTCTTGAATCTTATCCAAACATATCCTTCCCGACGTATGTGAAATGTTCGCGTTACAGTAAAAATATATAGAGCAGAACATTCCTTTTAACTACAGCCCGTACTGGAGTGGGTACTTTACTATGCGGAGAAATCATCTAATGTAATGACAAGGACGTGTACGTATGAAGCACGCGTTGGGACACAAGCACACTTGTGCCGTATGGCTCTTCATCGGTGAAATTCGTTTGATGTTCAATGAGCCAGAACAGGGCAGTACTTGCGCTGTGGCAACATAGCAGCAAAACGAAAAAAAAAATCCCATATAAACGGGCACCACCCCGGTAGAACATTCGCACTGTAGCACTGGAATGAAGCGCCGGTCAAAGTTCGAAAAGTCCGAAAAATTAGCTCCCAACTCTTGCTTGGTCAGTGAATGCTTGCTACGGTTCTTTCGTGGGGAAAACGATGGAAGATGAAGTAAGAAAGATTACGAAACTACTTTCCGCAGCACACGGATGCACGGGCGGCGCTCTTTTCGGGGTGTGCAATTTACCAAATAGCACATACCATCCGGGCGCAACGCAGGACGAAAGCATTCACATGCCGGCACTGGGATGGAACGTCTTTTGTTTCCGAACTCCGGTATATGTCCGTGTATGTGGTTGTGTGGAGCGTAATCTCAATCATGGCTGATAGCCGCATTTCCGCAACGGTTTTCCGAGACGGAACGGATTTTCTGAAACGGAACCGGCGGAAACCCCTAACGAACCAAACGCTCCCTGCGGCTGGCTAACTCTTTTCCCGAAATCTGCCCTTGAGGGGTTACCACTTTCCCGAGTCCGCTTCCGTGCCCGCTTCCTAGCAACGCCCGGACCGAAACTCTACAACTCACGTTTTGCACCACTCCCGAGGTTTCGTGTGGCAAAGTTTGATCGTAAAATTGTGTCCGATAAAACGGAAAGACAAGTGAAAGTCGTTTTATTATTGGTGCGAGGAAAACGGGCATCACACAATCGTGCCTCCTGCCGGGAGCGGGATGCACGGGGGCAGAGAACACAGCCGTGTTAGCCATCTTGAGGAATCTGCCGCAATCCGGTTTCTTCCGGTGGGAAGTTTTCTGGCCACGCTCGGGCCCGGGAATGATAGCAGGCCACCAATCACCAAGTTGGCCGTTTTCGGGAATGAGTCGAACGAAGCTTTCGCAAATGTGCCTGCTTCGATGTAAAACTTTTGCGTGCGGTGTGTTGTTCATGTTCATGTCCCTGTCGTTAGATGGCGCATCTTAACGATCGTGTGTGGTGTGGGCGATATAAACCTGAACGTTCATACAGATATCGCCGATTAGTGCGGACTCGCCTTGATCGAGTGTAAATTGAATTTCGCCGTGACTTTGATGCGAGTTGTGCAGACATTTGTCCGATTGTGGTGTAATGGTGGACATAATTGAGCTCGAAAGAGACGCAAATGGAATATTTCTTTTCAAAGCCCCGGTAGCGCAAAGCCATCCATACTGAAAAACCCGAAAGTCTCTAAATTATTTCGACCCATTACGCTCCCGAAACGCTAGTTTATAAACTCCTCCACATAACAAACCCCTTCAGAAGGGAGAGAGGGAAAAAAATCGCTTCCATATTTTTCTCCAAACTCTTTCTTTAACCCGAAACGGCTTCTCCTGGATAACCTCACTTTTTTCCGTTTCAGGGAGTTGAAAGCTTTCGAAAAAACAACTCCCCAGCCCCATCCTAATGCAGCGGTTGGACGTAATGGAAATAAATGAAGCGATTTATATAGGTCATGTGTCCCACTTTGTAGCGAAGCTTTCCGCGCGTTGATAAGTGCTGTAAAACTTTCCTAGAACGCGTGCTCCGGGTCGCAACAGAAAAAAAGGATAAACACCCCACACCATCAAGGTTAATCACGTACTCTAGCCGAACCGTGTGGAAGAGTCGAATGCCGGGATGAGTGCCTCTTCGCTTCTACGCCACGCCGAATGAAAGATGAAAGTGAATGGGAAGCAATATGTTCCGCTTTCTGCTCGGATGTTGTTCGCCCGTCGTTGCCCCGCAACAATAACGTCCGGAGAGTTTATATTACGGTCACAAATTTTGGTCTATGTACTAGCGCGAAGCTCCCGGTTGTGTACAGCGCTACGGAGAAGAATGTCATTAATTTCCTCGATTGCTGCTAGTGGCACACGTCCACCCGGTCCCACCACCGCTGAAGCAATCTTCCTCGAGTAACAATCGTTACTCTCGTCGGATGTTTATGAGGCCGCGCTTCTGGAGAGCCTAGACCTAGGCCACCACCGCCTGAGCTGACCATACGACCGAAAAACGTCCTATTTGCGGGTTTTAGCAGCTGGCTCGTAAACAGTACTACTATTCGCCACTTTCGCCAGAACTTTCGCCCGGAACTAGGCGCGTTGGCATGCTGCGGTGCTGCAAATGGGAAACTCTTCCCGAGGCGTACCGGCTGGAACTAAGAAAATTACATCATTTATGAATGATTCATTTAGTGTCAAACACGTAGCGCCGGAAGGTGGAGGGAAGTTCCGCGTGCCACCGTCAGCGACTGTCACGTTTTCGGGTGAATCGATTCACGGGTTTTACGATCACGGTAGCGTTCGTTAATGTTTCATTCCAGCTGCTGCTTTCGCCTGCGTCCTCTTCGTGAGCCTATTTTTAATCTTAGATCTCGTTTTTGGGCACGAACTGAAAGCACCACCTACCTCCGCTTATCAGGACCATCGTGAGGGTCCTGAAAAGCCTCCTTAAGCCCCGGGACGCCGTAATGCAAAGCGCGGAAGAAATGGAAGAAAGTATGCCGGAAAAGATGTCAGAAGCTTGCGTCATCGGGCGTTCCGACGGAAGTTGGATCCGTATTATTTGCGTTGGACCGTTTGGTTTGGACTGCTTCAAACGCGCCTAGTGCCAGCACGTGCATATTTTGTGCGCCTTATCAATGGGACCGGGTGGCCGATAAACGGACCGAGGTGGGCTAGGGAGAAGGGTGGCAAACTTTGAGCCGCAACTTTACTGACACTTTCGGGCTGCTGGAGGATGTTTTTCTCATTTCTTGTGGGCGCCATTTTGCACCTCCGAACCGGTGTAACTGTCAGCGGCAACCTTTCTCCTCCTTTTCTTGTGGGGAACTTTCTTTTCCACTAGCAAAGAATCAACCTTGCATGCGGTTCAAGGAAAAAAAGAAAAAAAAACCAAAAGCGAACCGGAAGTGGTGGTTGTTAGGAAATTTCGGGTGAAAGCACGTTTTTATCTTTTATCGTGATTCGAGCGCGCCACCACGTTGACCTCCCCACACCTCCCCGCGGAGTGGTCTAGCGTTTTCCGTTCAGGTTGCAGTTTCCTATTTCTGGCTCCCCGTTTGCTCGGTGGAGATTCGCATTTCCCTTGCTTTCCCCCCGGTTCCCTTCCCTTGCTAGCGTTTTTTAAAAAAGGATTCCACAATTCTATTGTTTGCATGATAAGATAGCAAATGTTTGCGGTATGATGAGGTGATGTAAATTATTCAGCAGCGATTCTTCGGCGAGATTTGCGCGCCCGTTCGCAATGGGATACGGGCGTTACAACACCATTCCGGTCCGTCGGATTATTTGAAAGGAAAACACTTCCATAAACAAATGTTTTTGCGTTTGCTTACGGTGAGGGGGAGGGAGCAGAAAAACGGCTCGGTTTGCTTGATTTCAATTTTGCCCTACAGGCACTCGTGACTAAGGCTTACTTTGATTCGGGAGCATCGTCGGCTGAAACCGTTGGCGGGCCGGTCCGACATGATTTTATGTGTTCCTCCCTTTTTTTTCTGACTCCCATTTTATTGGCGAAGAACTAGTAAAACAAACAAAAAGGAATCCTCAGCGACCGATGACCTTGCCCGGCGGATTCCGCATGCCCCGGGAGAAGGTGGTAAGATTTAATATCCGGTCCCGGTCCCAGGACCGAGCACGGAAACACGACCCTGGGGTCACGGTCTAAAATCCGGGATGGGTTTCGTTGCAACCTTCCGGACGGGCAAACAAAAGCTACCTTCCCCGGTTACCATGGTTACACCGAACACGGACGTAACGGGCGGAAAGTACCACCGAAATCCACATAATCCCTCGCGCGGCAAGGGCAGGGTGGATTTTAAAATATTTTATCCCATTCTAAAAGGGAACCATTAAAGTGGACATAGAGCCCAGGCGAAATCCATCACGAATGAGTCTGCTTTATGGGAAAAAGAAAGCTGGCTACGTTTTCGTTTAAATAATCACAGGAAAAGGCGTAACGTTTTATTGCTTTCATTTTTTTGTTCCAGAAAATGCCGGATGTATGCTACCACTTCCGGTGGGTGGATGGGGTGGAAAAATCCAGATCATTTTTATGGGCAGATAATAAAAAACAAGAGCTTCCAAAATGCAATAATCTTGTCGATCGCTAGGCGCACTTGTTATCGCGGGCTTGTGTATCGTTTGCAGTTAAAATTATACTTTACACCGCGATAAGAGTATCTCAAGCGGTTCCTCGGAAGTGGCTTCTTCCTAATTAATTGTGTACCGAACGTCTTAGTGCGATTAAGAATCTTACCATCGTCAGCTTAATTTGTGCCACTCTGCTTACGAAAAGTGTAAATACGTGTGCACCGTGATGGTAGCGCTTGAAGGCTAGTAAACACAATCGGTGCGCACCGTTTACACCGACTGGTTGAAGCGTTCAAGTGACGTATCTTTTACAGTGAAAAGAGCATGTTTTACACAGTGAAATCGTATCTTTATTTAACTTTTTCGCTACTTAACTTACGCTCTCGGTGCACCGGACTCTAGCGGGTGTGAATTTTAAATGCTACCTTAACCTGGCTACTCATAAAATGCTACCGGTTCTTCACGCGTCTCGCGGTTGAAAGCAGCTCTCCCGGGGATTTCGGTCCGGAGTAACGAGCCGTAAGTAGAACCAAACAAAAACTTGGCACCACCGTCGGCGCACGAACACGGGCCACGATTTCGTTCTGGCTTGCGTTGTGAAGCAAGGAAATAAATATCAAAAAATGCCTCCAATCCACCGACCGGTGAGATTTGGTTGTATTTTCGTTGTCATAGCCTGCTTACGTTGATAATGATGGCGGACGGATTTTCGGCGGCACCGGAGCCGAAACGAGACCTAAGAGAGTCACAAATTTGCGCACTCAACCCAACCGGCACGCCTTGCCCGTCAGCGCCAGGCCTAGATGGAAGGGAAAGTATTCCAACGAAAGCTAACCTCAAGAAAAAAAAGCCAGCCACGAAACAGTTGATCCACCTCGGCGAGATGGGAATTTATTTGCATTTATTTCGCAAGCCCCATTCACGGTGACAAGTCTCGCAAAGAAGCAACGCGCCGAGAACGACGGGCATAAATCTTGATCAACGAGCAGAGCACCGTGCGGCGAAGAAAACCTTCACACAGAAAATCCTTTCGGAAGGAGCAGATAATACGCCACAATCAGCGGCAGCGGCCTTCGTCCCGGCAGGTGATTAATAACGTTGACGCAGCAATAGGAAATCATTCGGTTGTGATATCAATTCGTCGTCGTTTCGGGCGGTGGTGATATTTCGGTTTGATGGCGCCCGCTTCGGAAAAGAAGCAAAAAAAAAAAACATACCCCAACGCTCCCGTCAGCGTTTTTTCGCCGCTTGAAGCAGCGGAGCCGAAGTGCGCTTTATTAATTTCGGAATGGGTTGCTAGCTTGCCGGGCACCGCCATCATAAAGCCATAATCGGGCGGGCTCGTAAACCCACCGTCATCAAACGTTCGCGAATACAGCAGGTGTCGTTAAAAAGTAACCATTTTTATTTTGCGGAAGCGATGTCCTCGTTAAAATCAACATGAAATCCAAGCGCCCCACAACGGCGGCGCCTATTTACACTTAAGCTCAACTATATACAAATACTGCTGCGGAAGTATTGGTAACGCGGGGGGTCCTCCATGGGTGTTCTACTCCCCCTCCCGCCCGCTCGGGCCCGGGACGATTAAGCACCGAGACGCAGGATGATAAGGATGCCGGTTAGGATGGGCCAGGACAGCCCGGTGACGCTGTGGCCATCGCTCGCCGCGGAACCGAGAATGCCAGCGGCCGCCAACCGACTCGAGGCCGGTGTCGTACCCTCGTACTGATACACCAACCCGTTATCGGCGAACGGTTCTCCTGGGGCGCCCGCGTACAGCGACTTCCCGTCGCTGTTGAACAGATTGTCCGGCGTGTAGACGTAGCTGAGGGCGCCCGTTTTCGCACGCAGTATGCGGAAGTTCACCTCGAGCGGGTTGAGCCGGCCGGCGACGAAGTTGTGCAACCGGTTGACCACCACGTACAGGTAGCCCTCGTGGTCGATGCCCATACTGTCCACCCACTGGATGTACGTCGGATCCTTCGCGATCGTTTGCTGGTGCTTCGCCGTAAACGGCTGGTAGCTGTCCCACTTGGCGATGGCGTGCTCACCGAGCAGCCCGTAGTAAAGCACACCCTGGTTGTCCATGAACATACCGTCCGTTTGTGACTGCTTCTGGCCGTAGTCGACGACCGCCTCGAGGATGTCGCGCGGTGTCGCCCGGGCATTAAACTCGGGATCGCGGAGCAGCGAAGCCGGCAGCGAGTAGATGTGGTAGCTGGACAACGGGCTGTAGTACACGTTCCGCTCGTAGTTCTGACTGCTGAGCACCGACTCCGGGACCGGCTGGTCGGGGTTGACGTTCGGGTTGTAGTACGGACCGAGCGCGATACTGTCGATGTGGATGGAGAAGTTCAGCTCCGTGCCGTTGACCGCGAATCGGACCGCATTGCGAGCCGCTCGCATCGAGTTGTTCTCGCGCACCTTCCACGACCGGATAAGCCGGCGGGAGAACACGACAATGCCCGGATCCGCCCCGCTGTTGTCGGTGATGTACGCAAAGCCACCGAACGCGTCGTCCACAACGATCTTGTTGAGGTAGTTGTTACCCGCCGGTACGACCGCCTCCGGGAACTGGTAGCGCAGCAGGATCGTCCCATTGCGCTTCAGGTCCAACAGCAGCAGCTTCGGTGGACAAACCACATGATCCTTACCTGTTGGAAGAACCATTAAGCGATAGATAATGGAGGTCCTGATCGTTTGGCTTACCTCTCGTCAAAAAAGATCGTCAAGCTTACCTCTCGTCAGCGTCTCCGTGCGTCCGGAGTCGACCACCCACATGATGCCGTGCTTGTCGACGGCAACTCCCTGCACGAACTGGAGCGCGGAACAGTTGCCCCGCTCGTTCATCTCCCACGACGGGAACGGCACAATCTCCGGATCCGTGCGGCCATTGTTCTCCGGCCGGACGACGTACCCGAGTGTCGCCGGAACGCCGGGCAACATCCGCGGGATGGTCAGGTAGAGCCGGTTCGCGTACGGCTTACAGTCCGAGATGAGCACGTTCTTCGGGATGTAGTGGCCATTGTACAGGGCCTGCGCCCGTTCCGGTTCGGTTGTGAAGGCAAAGTCCAGCACGTTCCATTCGTACACGACCCGGAACTGCTTCTCGCCCGGTGCGATCGGTGCCGCGGGTGTCGGTGGACTGAGCGTATCGTTCGGCGAGACATCGTCACCCAGCTGACCGTGCGTACAACCGGCCAGTGCGACCGCGAGCAGTACCGCGAACGAGCGCGCACCCATCGTCATAATTCGGTTAATCAATTAAGCTGACGTGACACTCGCTATAAATTATCGTAAAACTAACGGTTTTACTTTCGGGAAAGTTGACGTTGCCACTGTCGTTGGATTGTCCTTGGGTGGCGCACAATTAAAAACGGGGAGGTGGGGGTACTAGGTGACCCCGATGTTCTTCTTCCAGCAAGCTCCGATGGGACACTGGTTCGCTGGGACGGACTCGGCCACACAGCTAGCCGTCCATAGTACAACTCACACACTCAGACACACACCGCTCCGACAGCCGTCAATTATCACTTCACGTCGAGCGTTCTCGATATCACGAAGCCCGTGGACGGGGATGTGGCAAGAAGACACAAACAAACCTGCACTTTCGGGACGGGTGGAAGAAACACGGCCGCACAAAGGGAAGGTGTTAATTTAATTTGCAATAATTACGCGATCGTTTTCACGAACACTTTTCTCATGTCGCCCGGCAGCAGCAGCAACAGCCTCCTTCGATCCAGCGTATGGGAGTGACAGAGGGACTCGAAAGCATCATCATCCAAGCCAGCTGAGCGGAAATTGCGGCACGACCACCGGCACGTGCATTCGGGAGGAAAACTTTCCGTGCCTTCCAGGAGAAGCTGAATCCTGCAAAATTAATTAATATGCCCTACGACTCGACTCGCCATGGATGGGTGGCAGGACTCAGGCTCTCAGTGATTTGCATTCCAAAACAAAAAAAAAGCAAATGTAACGAATAATGAAATGCTCGTATCTCCGGAAGCGCCCACTAGCGCTTTGATGTGGTCCGGGTGAGGATTTCTTTTCTTCACTCCACACGCTCGCGGGGAACACAAACTTCCGGCAGGTTGTTACTCATTCTATTTTATTACTTCCTGCCGGGCGGACGATCGTTCTCCGGGTACTTCCGGTTCGCGTGCGTCGTGCCAGTCCGCCCGTTTGGATGTCCAAAGCAAAGCTTTATCCCCGGGCAGGCATCAAACCCCCGGGGGGTGGGTCGTTGAAATTGGAGTCGGTTTTCTTGCTGTTACTGGAGCGCTCACCAGTAAAGGTGCAAGTAATTGCAATTTTTCATCGCAATTATGTTTCCAAATCGATGCCGGAGAGAGGGAGGAAATTGTTTTCCCGCTAACTTGACCGTGCTCGCTTCCAGTGCGGGGGGGGGGGGGGGGGAAGTGAAAACAGCTACACATTTCATTGACGGCTCCTCGGACCCAAAGAAAAACGAACGACGTCCGGAGGATCCATGGTTCCTGGACGACTCCCCGTTCCCGAACGAGAGGAGCCTGCTAGTGGAATAAATTTAAATAATTAAATTATGCCATTATTTGCATTCGGTGCATGTCCCACCCGTCCACGGAGGTACCGTCCATTTATCGAGCGGTAAATCATTCAGTAATGGGTGACCCGGCCTGCGGGACTCGATATGACCGCGCTCGGAATTGCAGATGGGTGTTTTCGATTAACGAGTGAACAGAAAAAAAAAGAAATGTAGGTGGTTTTATTATTTAACAGATCGTGGTGGTGGAGGACGCGATGTTTTTTTCCCCATTTTTTGTTGTTTTTTTTTTCAACAAAAACCACCCACTGTGTGGTTCTATTTTTGAACGAAATCAACCTCATCTCGATTGCTCTCTGTCAGCTCATTGGTTGTTATCAAGTCCGACGCAATCCGGGCGGCTTTAATATGACAAGCACGACCAACCGGGTCGTTGGTTGAGCGGGTGAAAATATTTATCTTCATCTTTATCTCCTCCGACTTGGTACGTTCGTGCCGTCGATTAGCACTTCGATTGGAAGTGAGCGACCTGGGGAATAATTAATCAAAACATGCCAACGGTGTTTGCGATGCTGTTGTGATGGATTCTTCCATTAATAACAGCAATTCTGCTTTAATTGAATGTAGTTATTTTGCAGTAATTGGAACATGATTGCAAACCATAGCGTTATGAAGCGGATTGCAATTATTTGCCTAAGCTCTTGATGTTAGTGTGATACGTCGTCGATAGCAGTAAGTTGACCTGGCTCGTGTCACACGGTCATCCAGCAAACCCCTCTTCTGCTGGCTCCGATTGATTGATCTCATCGCATAATCATTAGGCATCGGCCACCACCGTCTCCACCCACCAACACTGGCGAACTGGCGAACAATTAATTTACACGTCCATTGCAATTGCATTCGATTTTCCCTTCATCACCCCACCTCCCCACCTCGGGTGAATTAATTCGCCAAAGTGCGCCCGCTTGCGGCAAATCGTGGGAACCAGTGCGCCGACGAACGACGGAGTAACATTCTCGCTGAATGCAAATTGAATATCCGCAAACGCTAGGCAACGCGATGAGTCACGGCTGACAGTTGACACTGATATTAATGCACGGCGCGGAGTTGTCGCGTCTTTTTGTCGAAAGTGTGCGGCGATAGAAACTGCGGCGTCAATGTCGCTGGGACGCTGGGTGTGACCCGGAGTCGAGAGATCACCTCACGGCGACCAGGGCGGACATACACACAGACAGGAAACGGAGCGGTGCCGCACAACAAAACAGCCTTCAAATGTGCGTTTGTTTTTTTAGCACCCGCATACATCAAACGCCTCACAAAACACTTCACGCCCACGTTCGAGACGTCGCGACCGAAGGGCCAAAGAAGCCGCCACACTTTCTTCCATCCATCCGGCGCGATATCGTACGCTTGCGCAAGTCCCCGATGTGTATGCTCGGGCACGCACGTGGTGGTGGCTTTTCGTTTTCACCCGTCCCGTGCGCTCCGGTCGCACGCCGGAAGTTACGCCAAATCGGACTCACTCACTTAGCGCACTTCCGACTAGTTCGGTCTAGTCAACACGCTCACAGCACTTCACTCAAAGCAACGTTCCGCGTCGGAGTCGGATCCAAATAGACGACCAATAATTGGCACCGACCGAATTGGCCCTCACTATCGGGGAAGGTCTTCGGCGGTGGCGTGCGTGACATAACTTTTGAAATAAATATCTTCCCCACCAACACAAACAAACACACACACGTACACCCACCTCCTCGGAAGCGCACGGTCGCGTACAAGTCGCGCGTGTGTTACTGCAAGATCAGACGAGCGTCAACTGAGCGCCATCGCCGGATATCGAGGTGTAGATATACACTTTCGGTTCGGCCCCGACCGAAGACGCGTCGTCCCTGTGCGATCGCCTCGCTCTCGGATCCTGGGGACGCCATTCGCAAAAGAGTGCGCTATTATGCGACGTTAATTGTAACGCGCGTGAGATATAATTTTACACCATACACCGATCTTTAGATCGGCCGATAAAGATGCCGAAAAGATGCTAGAGGATGTTGCCTCGGTTCTGCGGTCGAAATTCTCATCAACACACACGCGCACAGGTGGGGAATGTTTTAATGGGAGAAGGGGAGGAGGTGTTGGTAGTCTTGACCCACCGTGGAGTGTGCGGCGAGTTGTTTGTCTTGTCGCGCACGCTTGTAATACGAAACGGTTCGACCGAAACCACCGATTGACTCTTCGGCTGTGGTTTTGTGGCCATTTCTGTACGGAATTATGGTATTCGCGTGCGCTGCGTAGTTGGTCCAGCGTCACATACGGCGTCTTGTTCGATCAACAATCGATCTATTGACAACACGAAGAGGGCTTCGTTCCATACGGCGGAAGGTTTCAAGCGGGCAAGACAATTTTGCAATCAAATAGGAGAATAGGATTGACGGCGTTTGGGAGAACCGTTCTTCACGATGAACTTTGAATCTTTTTAACCACGCAATATGATTACTTTTCGATTCTGTTTTTCAAATCTGTTTGTTTTTCAAATCTTTTTCAGCTACTTATTTTGAACTGGTGTTTTATAGTTATACATTAATTAAAAAAGAATAAATATTTCACTACAATGGCACCAACATATGCAGAAAGAAACATATAAGAAAAGTTTTATTGCATAAAAATTTCGTTTTTTACAACGTTTCTATGGATGAATGTAACTAAAACATTCTGAAAGTAATCTACAATAGGAAAAAATATGACTCTATAGAAACTAAGAACGATCATTCGTAACATAAAACATAAAACATAAAACATAAAAGTAAACGAAAACAAATAAAAGTAAATAAAAGTAAAAAAAAAATTCAAAACATCAAAATAAAAAAAAAATAAATGTTAAAGAAAAGTAAAACAGAACGATAATTTCAAAGAATTAAACTAACTTTGGAAAAGACAATGACGGATCATTTCTAAGCCAATCGCAGCAGTTTTGTTTGCCAATGATGCGACTGACGCTGTATGATAAAATTAATGTGTAAAAATACATGTTTAATTACATTCAAAGGCTTCAAAGAAACATGATGCGTAGTTTGTTTTCAAACAATTATTATATTTCATTCCTCTATGGTTTGTGTGTCGATCGCTTTGCACTTAAGGAGGTTAAATCTTTGTTTAAAATTTTTGTTAAAAAAACAGTATTTCATTTGCATACTAAAAAAAAAACATTATTAATCAAATTTGTCCCTAGTTTTGGCGAAGTTATAAGAATGCTCCCTTAACCGAATAGATTGAACCCCAAAAACGATCGAAAACCTGCAAGATCGTCCCAATTCGGACACTTTATCGACATCGCATTTAATCGCGTCATCGCAATGACTTTGTCGTCAGTTGCGGATCATTTTTATGGGAGCCTCTTTTATGGTTTTACGATGCCACCGGTGCCGATTATTACTGCTACTCGCGTCAACTCGTCAACTCATTAGAACCATTTCCGCGCTTAGATGTGCCGATCGTTTCGGTGCATGATTCACGGGAGGCTTTTGCTTCCCTGCGAGCGGGGAGGGCGTTATATAATGCGCCGAGTTGCATTCCCACGGTGTACCGGGCAACTATCGATTGGTCGTTTGGAATTATTAGTCGCTCGCAACCAAACCGCTCTCTAGGTGGATTGTGTCTAGCTGGAATAGTGGTTTTTTTTTCTCCACTTCATGACATGAATACTAAATCAGTGTAACTAATTGCCACACTTGGTCGCTCATCGGTGAGCCGATCCGGGCTGGGTATTGTAATTATAAACTACATTAGCTTCCCGCACGGGGAAGCCGACGTCAGCGCCGGAGAACTTCGGGACACGGTTTGGTTAGCTGGAGGTTACCCGGAGCGATGACTCGGTGCGATTCCGTTCCGGAGGGCGAATCGAGCGAATGGTGACAACGGGAGGTCCGCATCGGATATACGGACCTACCTCCCGTTTATCGTTTTGGCGTCCGTGGACAACAGGACAACACGCGGGCCGGGTGCGTCCGTGAGTAAGTTTCAGAGTAATTATAGGCCCGGGGAGATGGTTTTCTCGTCACCCTCCTTTCAACCCGTCGGCTCTTCTGGTGGAGTACGCTGGAGGTTGCACTTTGTAACAAATCGTTGCGCGCGTGTGCGTTGAAAGGAGAGTTGCCACAGCGATACTAAAGGGCCGACTGATTTGAATTTATTTTCCATCACCATCACTCGGCTGACGGTGGGTTTTGATGAGCCGACCATGATCATGACGTCCGAACCCAAACCGGGGGGACCCACCTGCTCCCGTCGTTTCAGGTGCTTTAATGGATATCGTTTTTCTGCTCCGGATATCGTCTCTGTACAGCGTGTGATAGACGTTTGTTTTGATTGAGGAATAATTTATGTGTGTGCCAACCGTTAACACCACCCGTGGTTGCTTCCGTAGTTAAAACCGATGATCAAAGTTTGGAACAATCTTTTGGAACATGATTGGATGATGCCATTCGTTACAGTTCTGTGCTGGCTTAGTCTCTTACCTGGAAGCTAATAAATCACTGTTTTTTTGTTGAAAAAAAAAACTTCAAAAATCTATCATGTCCGCTCGTTAGAAATGACAAACGAAGCATGAAAATTGTGAAGGAACGCGGTGTTCAGGAGACCGATTTCGGTTGAGTTTAGGTTTCAATGCACAGAATAAATTGTATAATTTGCGTAGTTATAGTGGTTTAATTGAGTTTGAATGTTTGGTTGTAAGCTTCGTTTCAGCGTTAAAACATGTAGCAGGGATAAAATTTAATAAACACTAGAATATTAATAATGTTCAAAGTAAAGCTCAGTGTGTGTTTCCCTAGAAATTCACAATTTTTGGATGAAATCAATGTAAGAGCATGCATAAGAATTAGATACCGACAAGCTTAAACATACTTTTCTAAAGCTAAAATAACCATTTTCCAACTTGATAATAAATGTATCTCTAACGATGTAACAATATAATGGTCTGTATTCATTCTTTTTAATATTGCGTAAGTGTATTACTTTTAGATATCATCGTTTCATGTTTCGTAGAAATTAAACTGGCAAAATTTGCCAAATTTGTTCGACGTCAAACGAGCTAGACGAGCTATTATGTTGAAAATATGAGAAATTATGGCTTAATTATTCGCAATGTTACAATTTACTTTTGAGGAATGATTTCTAATGTATTTTTTTAAAATTTTGGCGTTTAGAAGGCTGCCAAAAACTAATAGGAAGTAATTTTTGTTTGATAGTGAGTTTTGAAACTCGAAAACACTTGATTGTTTAGAATAAATTCCATTTTAGTACTGATAGAAATAAATTTTCGAGATGCAATATGTATTTAATATAAGCAATACGGCCAGGCCGTTTCTTCTTTAATCAAATAATAAATAAATAATATGTATTTAATAATTCTTGTCAAATTTCGATACGATTTATCACAATCAAAATTCCTGATTTGTGTTACAGACCGAAAGGTCAAAAGGGTGATATATTTTTCTGCTAGTAACATATTAGTAGCTACAAAAAGGAAAGAGATTTAAAAACCAATATAATTATCTTATTATATTGTTTCTAAAGCATTAAACGTAATTTCCATGTAACATACGTCAATTTTGGTTTTGGAAATTTTTGTGCAAAGTTACCCAACGCTGGGACATTTCCTTGATGTTTTTATAAATTTGTATCATTTTACGAACGCTCTCTGTCAATTGCAAACCCTGCTGGAAGCGGCCTCTAGTGAGCCGTTTGCAAAGGCGCACCATTTTTATTTTCCACCGCAGCTTTCTTACTTTGGACTGACCTCAACGGTGGGTTCATTAGCGTTTTGCACTCGAGCTAGCTTCCCGCTCCGTTATTCATCCGAAATGTCCCCCACAAAGCCATATTTAACACAAACTCGTGGTAACGGAAGTCGGAGCACACCTTAGCCTCTATCCTTGCCGACATCCGTACGATCGGCGGCGCTTCTCTCCGGGTGCTCCGATCGCTCCAATGTCAGTGCCGGGCAGGTGTCAAGTTCAGCCACGCACGCATCACAAAACCGATAAAGCATCGGTCCCGCGTACGGTCACATGAATGCGACCGAAGCGGACACATCGGTGGCGATTTGGCCACTCACGCTTAAACTGGTTTTGTTGGCACACACACGGTCGGCGGAAGCAGCGTCGGTTGGAAAGCGCATTCAATGCGCGCTCCAACGAACACCGACGTCCCCATTGTGGATTAAGCGATCACGATCGTCGTCGTGCTGATCACGACCGACCGAACGACCGACCGACCGATCGAGCTTCTCATCTCATCGGCTCACTCCGCAGGCTCCGTTTGGAAGGGAAGAGAAAGAGAGAGAGAGAGAGAGAGAGAGAGAGAGTGGAATGCGCCGCTTAGTGCGCTGCCGGCTTAATCCATACCACCGGCGGGCACCTTCGAGTGTGATTTGCTCGAGTGGTTTGCTCACTTGTTCACTTTATTTGTGCTTCCTCTCCGGTGATCGGTGTTTGGTGTTCGTTTCCATTTTTTTTGTGTTGCACTGTTTACCAGTTGAAGTGATGACGCGTTGGGAACTAAAAATCGCGCGTTCTCGAGCTCGAGTTCGCCCTTGCGGGCCAAGCGATCTCGTGCCTTGCGAGATGCGTATTTATCGGCCGTTGATTGTGGGGCGTTACGGCGTTGGCCGATTGTCGTAATCCATTTAAATCACAACGCGCGCACAACCGTGTGAAGGATGAAGAAGTCAGAATAATACTCTGTTTACAATGGCAATAAACATGATTATTATTGTATCGGCGTGCAATCGACAGTCGAGTATCAGGTGATTGTTTCATGCATCACGTTGGTGAAACGAATGATAAATCCACGAGCATCGACTTTCTTGAAGATTTTTTTCGCTTTCTCAAATATTGTTGAAGCATAATTTTGTTAATTATTCATGTTCTGTTTTCAGTTTTATGTCTGATTTATAATTTTATACGAATTTCAATATTTTTTTAAATTCTATTATGAAAATATCTAAGTAAAGTTGCATGCAATAATGAAGAGATATTTATGGCATTTTCAAACGTTTGAAAATTTTAATAAATCGCAAAGGATAAAAAACAGAATATTGCTCATGAGCTGCAAATAATTCATCATAGAGTTACAAAAAAATAAATCAAACATTTAACCACACCTTTTTTGCCAAAAAATGGGCCGGTTGATTTGAATTAAGTACATTTCTTTCGTTTCATGTAAATCAGATTTTAGAATGGCGCAAGGATTAAGTGGTATTTTTTTAAATGTATATATATATATATATATATATATATATATATATATATATATATATATTTTATTTAAATATGTTGGCCTGACGTATTTTGAATGTATTTACCAATGATTCCTTTTAATTTTTTGTTATTTTAAGCTTTTTCCTATACAATTATTTCCAACACCATTTTTTGCTGGCATTAATACGTGTATTTCATTACGAATGACGAGTAAACCATACATACTTCGAACAAGTATAAAAGGAGTCGTAAATGTTTCACAAACGGTAAAAGATATGGAAAGGATAAACAAATTCATGGAAAACATCAAACAAATATCAGCCTGAAATAATAGTTGTGAAAGAGCCAAAATACTGTGAGATAAAAACAGATGGAAAAGAATAGAAAATATAAACTGTGAAACTATTTATCTCGAAACAAATACCTTGGAAATCGTTAAAAAATATACGAAACTGGTTAAAAACAGTCTGAAAAATCGTTAAAAACTTGTAGATGGATTCAACGCTAGTTGGCAAACTATACAAAATATGGGAAGGATTAAAACTTTTTAGAGATCATTTCAAAAAGCTCTGGCAAATTTGCAAAGAATAATTCTCCCGATATCCGGCAAAATAAAGACACGACGCGTCAACGCGTTTGATTAGCGTGTGGCAGATTACCACAATGATAAACGGCCGTCCATGGCGCTGCTTCAGATACGTTAACGAGTCTCTAAAAATAATATTCACGCTAACCACCGTGCTGGCGCTGGTTCCAGGAAAGGGGTTCGTGAACGTGAACAAAATTTGATCAAATGATTTGGCTGTAGCAAGGCAAGCACCGTGGCATGACAGTGGATCCCAGTACAGGCGCCATTTTTTCGCCCATCCTGAAGCCATGGTTACTCGCGAAAGGTGTTTGCTATTGTGGAATGATATTTTTGGACTACTCACAAAGGCGCATTGACGATGGATATGGCAGGAACAGCTAATAAGGTTTCACCGTTTCGTGTCAGAGTGAAAGAAGGAGTGAAAAATATAAGCATTTTGTGGGGCAGTGATAGTAAAGGATGCTTCTATCCATATGAAATATAGAATTAAATCGTTTTGTTACAATTTATGTCTTATCAAACAAATCTTTAAAAAATGTAGAAGTTGATGGGATTAAAGAGAAAAATGAGAAAAATGAGAAAAATGAATGAAAAATGTAGGGCAGAGACAGTGAAAGACGCACATGAAATATAAAATTAAATCGTAATATTACAAGCATTTATTTCTAACCAATTTAAAAGGAGGTTGAGGAGAAAAAAAAGGAGGGATTATAGATTTTTTTATTTTTCAAATTCCTCATCGGTCAGGTAAACATGATTGTACTGAGGAGCTTGTTACGTATAAAAAGCCCAATGAAATTTTTTTTTCAAACAAAATCCATACTTCAACAACCAAAACAACGCACAGTATCATACGGTTAATCCCAAATCTTCCTTTGAATTGCTTTTCCCCGTAAGCAACACAAAAGCAGCAGCTCAAATGCGTATAAAAGCTGCTTTTTTTAAAAAAACAGTTCACAGTATGCAATCAAATCGAAGTTGTTTTGCTTCCATCGGCCAGCGTGATGGTGCACACCCCCGAAGCCATAACTGCACCGTCACAAACCCCAACGTCGACCCAATCGTTATCCAGAACAAAAAACCGACACTCGGTGTTTCATGTGGCAAGTGTGTTAAAAGAACAACCCTTGCAGAAGCGGATCGTCAACCAACAAGTTGCAAGTTGCAGCTCGTCAAATCACGGGCAGCAAAGATGGAAACGCTCGTTCGACCGCCCGGTTGGTAGAAGGTGTTAAAAGAACAAACGAAAATCCCATTCCATTCGGATCGCTTCTTTCGGACACAGTACAGCACTTGCAAAGCAAGCTGTAAAACCTCCCGCTCCCGTGATATAATCTTTCAAGCAAGGGATTATTACGAAATTCTTCGCAAAGAAGTGAGCACGGGCTCTGTTCTGTTTGTGTGAGTGCGTTTTTTTTTTCTTGTCTTCAGACTCTTCTCTACATCCGCCCGCTGGAGCAATTTGTACTTCATCGTTTGACCCGTTTTTGTTCCAATTTGCTCCGCTGCGTTCTGCGAGACATTTCTCACAGGGGTTTTATTTTTTTTTCGGGGTTTGTTAATTTCACTCAATCCCCCATATCGCACCCAACCGCCAGAGAGTGAGAAAAAAAGGAATGAAACACAGCAACATCAATTGTATCGTAATTAATTATGCTCGAGCATAACAGAGGATGCTTGCAGCTAACCTCTGTTCTTTTTTTGTGAGCCCGTGTCGTGTCACGTCGTGCGCCCGATGTTTTTTGGTCATGTTTGGGAGATGTTTCCCTTGTCAGCAAGGAAAAAAATGTACAAAAATGCATCCGGTTTGCTCGACGGTCTGCTCATTGAATCGTCACAGGTTTTTGTTGTGATTTGTCGCGAGTGTTTTTTTTTTCTCTCAATACCCCAAAACAGATGGAATGTTTTCCGGTTTTGATAAAATGGGACACACTTTTTGTTGTTTGATTCATCGACATTGATTCGGGTGAAATGTCGTCCCTGAAGCATGATAAATGGTTTGAAAGATGGTCGATTTTTAAAATACAAGATCAAAGAAACCAAACAAAAAAATCACGCCTGCTTCGATACCGGAACCAAATAAAAAAAAAAACGTCGAAAACAAATGTCGGTTTAATAAACAATTATCAAAAGGAGTAAAAGCGATTGAGAAAGGGAAACTTTTATGAGCGCGAACGTATGAAAAAAAACAACCCCTCTGTTCACGTAACAATTGAACGCATTTGGGCATCACGAAGGTGCGTCGGATTTCTCGTCTCACGGCGTAATGAATTGTTTTACCTATTTATTGCCATCCTCCGAGGGGCAGAAGAAAGCCCTGTGGGTGAAAGTTTAAAGTTTGGGTCAAAGCTAACCCTTTTTTCGCCAAATTCGTAGCATATACCGGATCATAAACAAAAAAAAAAGGGCGCTTTCGAGAGTGAGAGTGAATGGTTTTACCCACCGTCGTTGACTGTCTCGTGGATAAGACGCATTTCTTGTCGCAGCAAACTGCTTGACCAAAGGCGCAGAGACACACACACTCGTGGTGCGGAAGGTTGACGACGTGTTTGGTATGCCAAGGTGTAGTCATCCCCGGGTGTTTGTGATGGCTTTTTCATCATCATCTTCCACCCGACGAAGCGCATTGTTTGCAGCAAGCGTATGGTTACGCAAATGAATTGCATTCGTACCGGAGTGTGACCCTTTCGAGGCGAGCGCTCGGTACGTGGGAAGACCTCAAAAGGGATGTTATACTGGCGACCCCTGCAGCTGAAGGTTAGACGCCGGCGTGGCCGAACCCCGTCGCTACCGGGAGCTACGTGTCACTTTGATAATTAAGTGAGATAACTTGTCCGGGTCTGAGCCTGGTGATGTGTAGAATTTTAATGTTCCATTCGCGGTGCAATGTGCGAAGGTGGGTAGGCTCCTTCGCAGGAGATGGACACCATCGGTAACGGGTTGATCTTGCTGGCCAGTTCCTGGTGGGACGTGGTTGTATTTTTATTACTTATTGTTGGATTCTGTGAGCACACACAGTGAGCGGGACCGTGAGTGAACCGTTTTGTTTTGTTTATTGGGTGGAACGCGGGTGGAAGTACGCACTTGTCGCGGGTAGCTTCAAATCAGTCAAGGTCGTGTGTTTGTTGCTTGATTTATGCTTACAGCATGGAAAGATGACAGCGTCGCGTTGTCTCATGTTTGGCCATGCGTTTGTTCAACGACGATTTGCGATTATGGTTTCTAAACACATCACTTTTTTATACGTTGTTTAGGCAAACAAGCATGCTTGTTGAAGCGATACATACTTGTCGATTGCCTATTTTGTTCTTTTTGGATGTGCTAAACGGACTTTATGGGCAGGGTTGTTCAACGTCGTTCTTCGTTGAAGTTTTTACCAATATGCACGAAGGCTCCACCAAATAGGTATCATCCGCGTATGTCATGATTTGCTGTAACGAAGATATTGTTGTGGAACATACAGCGTGTCAAACACTAAGCTGAACACACAGAAAAATCTTATTAAATTAATTTTTTTCTGGGGAAATAAATGTTCGTTTTCTTTTATTGCTGACGAATAGTTTCCAAAAGCTATCCATGAAATATGGGATCGTTTTGTTGATAAAACGCATTCATTAAAAATCCTTCGCATTCTAATGCCTTTAGTCGACTCATTCCATCAATTTCGAAGAGGTGTAAATATTTTAATTATCTTAATCTAATTCCATTATTTAAATCTTAGCAAAACCTAATTTAATCTAATACCAATAAAAATCTAATTCTATTGATGTACAAATTATCTTTTGATCCCTTTCCAAAAATACCTCCTAACAATGTGAAATATTGCTGTCTATGGGAAGGAATCTATAAGGAATTTCAACTTTATTTGTAGAATTAAATTGATATATTTTTCACCAAAAAGCAATATGTTTGCCTACATAAACTGGTGTGAAATTCAATCGTAATGTTCAATGTTTTTTTCGATTTCAAAACTGTTAACAGGTTCAGTAGTTCTCTTCAAGAGGCAGTCCTGAAGTTAATATTTGGTTGCATTTTTTTTAAACAATGTTTTTTCAGTAAATTTGTATGACGTATATTCTAGCAAAAAAATTAACTACTTACATACAATGGCTAAGAAACGACTAGAGTATATGTAAAACAGTACCTCTTCAATATTGTATCTGAAGAAATTGGTATAACGTTTTTTTTTTATAGAGCAGCTTTTTCTCATTTTTTGACAAAAGTAATATCTTTTCAAATTGTTGACAATACTTTTGCATTTGAATTCAAAAAAGTCTTAGCTCACCAATAAAAGAAACTAAAGCACAGTATTGTTCTGTTTTTCATGCATGCAAAACTAGATCAACATGCTATACAACTGCATAGAAATTCGATATCGTCCACAACTGCGCTAGGCGCACTGTAACTCCAAACATAATCGTCAACGTACTTGAGAACTCACTCAAGTGTCTTCATCTTCAAACCGTTCAAAGCATGGTCTAAACGTAACCTAATTCGAATTCAATCGATACTCCAACTGACAACAGCAAACCATAGGGCAAAAACTCAATCACTTGCTCAAGTTTCTTCCTTCGGTGCCATGCACACTGCCTTCAAACATGCCACATGTATGTTCTTATACATTATTCAATCAGTAAAACGCTCCGAATCTCTACACAGTCGTTTGTCATGTAAAGCCAGACCCCGTAGGCTGTGTCTCTCCTTGTACCACCAAGAAAAAATCTAAATTGTCTAGCGTTTTTGTTGTTTTGCGGTTAGCAACGCGTGCAAGAATAATCTGAAACCGAACCGGCACAAATCGAGCGGAAGGAGACGAAGATCGGCCCCGTCGTCGCTTGCATAAAACAAATTCGTTCAAATGAAGCATGAAATGAACAATCATTTATCATGCAACATTGTGCTCCTGCTGATATGTGTGCTGGTGTGTGCTTTTTTCATATATACACCATCCTAGTATCTCCGATCGGAACAAAGGATTATAAGCGCACCCGAACAAAGGGAACCTCAATGCTACAAAAAAAACGCATACAAACAAAAACGAAGGATAAAACATCAAATTGATCGTACGAGTAAATTGTAGATTGATTGTTTTTAACAATTGATGGGTAAAGCGTGCGCTTAAAATGCACTCACGTTCACCGTTCGGGTGGGAAAGCTTTATGGCTTTGTTCGCGTTTATTGAATTACATTTTTATTTTCCCGGCTGAATCTCAGCCTTTCAGACCGTCTTAAAAGGCGCACATATCTTATGCGTCGATGAGTTTCGGGCGTCGCTTTACGCCTGGGCAAAGATTCCATTATTTGTTTATTTTTCTCTAGCGCCTCAAACACTCTCTCTAGCGCTCGAGTGCTGGATCGACCGTCGTAAACGCGTCACTCGCTTTGCGTGAAACGGCACCATAAAGCCCTGGGTACGTATCTACATTCAAAGTTACTGACGAAAACGCGTTCGCTACCCACTGTCACCGTAACGATGCGCCCCGAGACCGAACCGAAAAGCGCCAATAATGTATCCTTATCGATAAGAAACCAAGCGAAATGGAACGCGTAATGTTTTTCTTGCCGGGCAAAATCACCGCTCGCCACCGTTGCTAGGATGCCGTGCTTTCCGACGCCCTGGCAACGGTTATAACCCTCAATTAGAAATTTGATTGGCCATTTTAGCTTTACGGACGGGGCATCCGGTTCGGGGGTTGGGGGGGGTGGTTCGGTGTGCCCATTAGGTTAAGTGTTGACCGTTTTCCTCTTCCCCGTTCAAAAGGATCCCGGTTACGTGGGCGAAGGAGACCGATGTGGGATTGTTGACAGCCGCTCGATACTCGGGACGATTCGTGCGATTAAGTTTAAGTGTTGTTATTCTATAACTATTATCATGATTGTAGCACAGCACCTAAACATAAATTCCTCCCTCGGTCGTCGGCACACAAAACATACCGAACGGACGCATGCATACGAGCACGCATTCCGATTTTCCAATACCACTCGGCTCCAGTTCCGGCTCTTCCTCTTCCGGAAGCTCTTTGGAGGCTCGTTTATTTTAAGCACGAAAAGCCAACCGCCCGTACCGGATGCTGGGCGTTTCTGGGTGGAAAGGCGAGGAGGAGGGAAAGAAAATGCGTCGTACGTTCTTCCGGCATCCCGACGTCTTTTCAACACGACGCCACCGTTGTCATTGAAAATTATAAAAATGTTGACTACATTTACGTGATCCGGGTGCAAAGCGGGACGAGCTCGTGTTGGCTTCAGCCGCTCGGACTGGTTTATTTGTTTTGCTTCCGTTCTCGGCAACGGTCCGCTTCCCGTGCGGGCGGGATGGCTTTAAAATATCGTTAACGAACGGTAATGGGGCTTCGAAGTGGGGAGGGGTGTGGCTGCCGTTTGTTGGAATGGGGTTGATAATAGGCACTGAGGGTACTTTTCACTCACGTCACCCAGGATGGTGGAAGGTATCGTTCTGTCGTCTCAGTAGGCCTTGAGCTTGTTTTTGCTTGTGGAAGCTGCGAAAGAGAAGCGTCTCGTCTCGTCTGCGCTTTGTTTGCGAGAGAATAAGAAAATGTTTAGGATACCATTTCAAATTCTAAGACATTTATGAAGCCGAACTTATCGAAGGGTTCATTTCAAGCTTTATTCCTAGAAGAAAAAAAAACCCTCACCCCTAAAAAGGGTTAACTTGTGCGTCAATACCGCAAACACTTGGCGCCCATTTCGAATGCACTTTGCGCAAACACTTTACACTCCACATGTCTGGCGCTTTCGGACTCGCACGGCCGAAGGGAAGGCGTGTGTGTATGGGTTGGGAATAAAAATCATCACCGCTCGTGGCGAGGGCGGGTGGAGAGCAGCCTGAGGGTGAGTGGAGTGACCCACGAGACATAATAATACACGACGATACGCCCGAAAAAGCGACGAGTAGGGCTGGTGTCTGCTACCACGTAACCACAAGCGCAAACCGTCCATCTGTTTTGGTCAAGGTTAAACGGAACCGTGGTGAATTATGAATTCCTCAGCGAGCTGTCTGGGGTCGCGATGTATTCCTAATGGTGAGCGAGGGTGGTTTCTTTGGGTGTGTAGTCGTTGGAACGGCATGTTTGACGCATGCATATGTGTGAGATGGTGCGATTGTCGGTTGAGCTGATGGTGCTAAATTGTTGATCGTGCAGGTAGAAACGATGGGTCCTCATCCAGCATTCCTCAATCGTTTGTGTGGTGCGAAAAGAAGACAACAATTTGTTTGAGTCGTGATGTCAACAAACAGGCATAGGACCTTTTAAAATATAAATAATTCTTCTACTGAAGGTTTGTTTAAAAATTTCTCCTCACTAACCAACACGTGATTCTAAAAACCAAACACATCCCTCATGTGGCTAATCTCTTCTCTTTGGTCAATTCTACTGCAAGCGAGACATCACAGTCACACTTTTCGCAACGTAGAACCGGGCTCCAGCACCCATCCAAAAGCGGTGACCAATCGACGCTTGTTGAGTGTGGTTAGTGGTGCTTTCGCTCGGAAAAACACTGTCAAACTTTCCATCAGCAAATAAACAGCAGCACACCCAGTCGCCCTTTTGGAACACATCATCCGACCCAGCAGACGCCGTGTGAAAGTGTGCACTTGACAGCTCACAGCTCACGGGAAGGCTGTGCGCTTGTTGCCATTGGTAACGCATGCTGCAAAAGTGACATGGCTGCCACTGTTTGCGTATTTGTGTGTGTGTGTGTGTGTGTGTGTGTGTGTGTGTGTGGGTCTATCCGCTGCTGTTGTTATGTATTACAAGACTAATTCTGTGTCAGGCTGCTGTCGGGTTCGGCGGTGTTACTTATGTAGCTATTACATTAAGCTCCCCATTTCGGGTGTTACTTTGCATGCGGCAGAAGAGTTGGCAGCTAAAACCAGCGTTCAAACTTTCTCCTTGTTGACTTTTCGATTCAAGCGAATTTGAATTTCGTTGGTTTCACAGCTTTGCAAACGTACTGCTAATGTTGTATGATAGATAAACTTTGTGGATTTTTTTACTATACCAGCTAATAGAGGCTAGAAATGGAGTTAAACCTAAGAGAATTCAACAGAATTATTTAGATGATGTGGTTTGATTTGATTTACTGCATTTTGAATTAGTTTTCATCGGGTTTTCCTTTCAGTTTTTTCGATATGAACCTGGAAGCAAACTTGCCAAAAGCATACAAAAGCATATTTACCTACCCAGATGATTAGTTTGAGTCCAATTGGGTAAGAAGTACAATTTGTTGAATGTAATAATTCACCAACAAACCACGGTTCACTTTTACATAAGACAAAAAGCTGTACTGGACATTATTGTCTAAAACGTTTTTTTCTAATTTACTTAGCTTCTTGCTGTTGAATTTACTGTTCCTGTATATTTAAACTCGAACAGCAAAGCCATGAGCCATTTAGAGGCACTTTGTTTCACTAAAATAATGTTTAATAAGCGGGAATGGTCTAAATGTGAAGCTTGTCTAGATGTGTCTGGTGGTATTTTACCTAAAACTCTAGAGAAAAACGGTTCGATGAAAATGTATGTATACATTTATCTCTAGATTTCTTACAACTTGACAAGAAAATGAACGTTATTCATATCCTTTAGTTAAAAAATACTCAAAAATTATAAATGTAAAGGATTTTTTGTAAGCATGTCCTCGCACTTATAGCTATGAAATACATGGAAATGGATTATTACTATGGATAAATATTCAAATTTCAAATGTAATCAACAATTTCATGTAACGAAACTTTTCGTCAATATTCCTTAAAATTCTGGATCTCATAATAATAAAAAAATCATAAGAATTAGTTTCTAGCATGACAGTAATAAATATAGCAATAGAATTAAGAATAGAGATTTAAAATATTATAAATAATATAACTAAATAGCAGCACATTGAAATACACATAAGATTAAAGTTCTCATGAAACACAATGCGAAGAGATATTATTGCAGTTAGTAACATTTGTTATGTTTTTTGGCGAATATTTCGTTTTTCTGTTATTTAATCGTCAACTTTGTCAATTTTTTCACAAACAACTAAGACTTGTTTTTCTTCGAGCACTGTTTCGTTTAACAAAAAATGTTTATGTTAACAAAAGAATGTCATTTAAATCAGTGCAAGAAAGCATCGAAAGTTGCTTAAAATATTGTAATAAATGCAGCTCAAAGTACAAATCTTGGTTAGAATTCAATGTCCGAAACATCAACGCACTAACACGATGCTTCCTTAGGATAAAGTTCCACTGTAACTTCGTTTTTCTTCTCTAACCCCTATAATGTGCCGTATAGAAAAGCAAATTTAAACATGACCGTAAGTCAGTGAAGGACCTGTTTACTCCGATGACACCTGTTCCGATGACTTACACAGCATACTGCCACATGGCTCTTTTAAGTCAATAAACCATTACTACATGCCGCATAAATATTCCCGAAAAATCACAACTTCTCTACATCAACTGCCAGCAAACGGTGTACGTCGATCCTGATTTAAACTTTTGCCATCTCGATACTTCCGGGAAGCTCTTTAAGCTTTCTTGCTACAGGAGTTTACATTCCGATGCGTTCCCAAGGCAAATGGTTCGGGTGCTTATGTTTCAGTAATGTTATGAGAGAGTGGATTCCCATGTACCGGGTCAGCCCGCACTTTTCTCGGAATCCATTTGGATTGGAACTGCATATGGATCGATTGTGACGCATTTCAGAAGATTCAGAAAATTTTGCATTCCATGAACGATGCTTTTACTGTAACGAACATATCCGAACATAACAATGTTTTAAAATTCACGTTGGAGTTTCCCCAGAACAAATCTCACATTCTAACGTCTTGTTCTGCCTCATACGTTATTAGGGAGGAAAAATCCTAAAACAATTAACCCAAACACAACGATGACACGACTGACGGCGCTCGTTTGCCTAAGGATTAATGCCTCCACGCACTCCGTTCGTGTCCGGAGCGTGTGTATCGCACCGTTTCAAGTTACTGATCGATCGATCCGAACCGAAATCGTCCGAACAGTTGCTAACAAATCGTTGATTGGTTCATTACGCGGCTCAGCCTCAACCACAGCAACCAGAAGCTGTTTGGGGCAGAAAAGCGTCGCAAAAAAAAAACACACACCTAAAAGCAGAAGAACCAACTGCACGATAACAGCGGACGTGCTGTGTGTTTCTGGGAGAAAGGGGATGAAAAGTTTTTCTATTAACGTCACCAGAACTCGAAGGCCTTTCTCTCGGACACACAACTGCTGGGCCCGGTCAGTTTGTTTCCGGCCAGGGCCCGGGCAAACAGCTGTGTTTTTATTCGTTTTATTGCGGTGCGGCATAAGGAAAGGATTAGAAGGACGTGGGCTGTGAGGGGGTCAAAAAATGGTCAGTTCTTGGCCGTATGTGGGTGTGTGTGTTTGTTTGACCGAGAACGCTTTGCATTTCGCTCCGTTTATCTGCTTTCGATTTATCATAATTGACCGCATCGTTTGGGGTGGAAAGACGTATGTGTGTTTTTGCTATCATCGCCTACTCTTTTATCCATTTTTCCCAACGTATTCTTTACGTCCACTATCGCTCTGGTTGCTTTGATGACATCTCATTACTTTTTCCGTGCCGTTTGAAGCAAACCCGTCCGATTTTGCGACCAGTTTTTACGATCATCAAACTCATATCTCGAACAGATCCATCAAGATTATGTTCTATGGGTGATTTTTTTTTGTTCCATTTCTGGTTTTCTCCCTCTCCTGCAAGCCTTTTGTGAGGGGATGCAGAAAAGCATGGGCAGCCTTTTAACTTACCCGACCGCCGACTGGTGACAATCTCTGCCCCAGTTCCGGTGTGGCTGAACGAAAAAAGCGACTCTCGTACTCCGCTTAAGCCCTTCTTCACTTCACGAGAGATAAACATCTTGGAGAAAAAAAAAATCTCCAAATAATTCCTTCGATATCCATCACCCCCGGGAAGCGCACACAAAGATGTGATTTGACCCTTTTTTCCGATCCGTTTTTTCTCCGGATTCAGACTTTCCGATCTCCATGGAACCACCGGGATGGGGACATTTTGCACAATATTTACGGCGAGCTGGGGCGGGCCAAGCCAAAACCCAAAAATTTGGGGCAGCTTCTGCGGTCCCTTTCGGAACCGGCGTGGTGTTATTATTTCTCACCCTCCCGACAAACGATGGCCACCGTGTTGGCAAACGAGGCGACCGATTAGTTTGTGTGAGCAGCAAACAATGGCGCGGTGGATGGGCAATAAAATGTGGAATTATGTCTCGTTTTCGATCCCATCAAACCGGCGTTAGGCTAACTTCATTTAGATTGATTGGAACTAAGCCGGGCCGGGGACTGGAGCGGGAGTGATTTATTTAATAAAATATTTTCCCCACAGATTGGAGCGTTGCTGAATGCGCTCTAGTTATTTTTAATATCCAAAGCACACTAGATGGGAACGTAACCTTACCTAACCCAATCGATCCCACTAGAACACCACCACACTCTTTCGCCCAGGAGATCCGGGTTCTTCAGAAGAAGCCGCACATCAAGTCAAACTGCACCCTTCTCCGGCACAATTAGGTGGGATGATCCGGATGCGAAAGTAGGTCATGAAGATGCCATCCCCACAAAAGGTGGATTATGGCGAACGATTTTTGGGGGAATGATGGTGTGCGTTATGGCTCGTTAACAGCTTGCCTGCCCTGGAGTCTCGCAAGACGTCCGTTCCACTGTCGTCCGGGCACAAAACAGATGACCGACCGACGTCGGAAAATCCTCTGAAAACATAATTACGTGCATTAGCAGATTGTCCGGGATTAGCTTTGTCGTTTTGGGGGGGAGGAAAGTGTGAGCAAAACTGCAACTGGCCGGGTGACTTTTTTGCGTCCGTCTCGTACGACTCGAATGGAACGGTTCCTCCGTTCCGCTGCCGGTAGCGTTGATTGGTGCAAGACAAGATTAAGAACGTTCTTCGGTTGAGGTTTGCACCGAAGCAAGATGTGCACTATCGATTGTATGTATAAATTAATTAAATACAACAAGATTGGCTCTGCCGTCGGTTTGTTAGCGATATTGGCTTTAATTGACACGAAAAGCGGCACGGAAAGCGCCTAAAGGTAGGCTTTAAAGTAAGCACGAGTAGAAGTGCGTCCTCGAGCATGAGTGTTCACGGCTTGCTTTGTTCGCAGTTTAAGTGCGCAAAAAATAACAAACAAACCGATCGGGAAAGCGTACTGCGACATTAGTCCGTCCGGCACGCCAACTTCTCAGACGATCGTTAACTAAGTTCGCATCCCGATAACTCTTTACACGAGCCGGAGGTTGTTTTGTTTTATTCGCACAAACCGGCAAGAAACAAGCCACACGAGTCTCTTTCGTCCAACCCCGGCCGCACGGAAGTACGAGCGACGCAGTTCCATGTTTCTTTTTTTTCTGCACCACGCCCGAGATTTATTGCTTTGTTTATTTGATTAATGGCAATAAATCGTTATCTTGTGCCCGGGCCCGGTTCCCATCCGCAGGAGCGGAGAACTTCCTCGGCCACAATGAAGCCACCAGTCAACCACAAAACCGTTTACGCGTGTCCGTTAAGGAGGCGGGAGGGAAACAAATGGACCGGACGTGGTCTACGACACTTGCTTTACATCATTTTTTGTACATTGTTTCTTCTGGTTGGGAGCTGCTCACAAGAACAAAAAAAAAAAACCAGAAGACAGAGGAAACTTTTTCTGCCCGGGTGTCATTTCATGCGCCTTTTTCTTCTTAGACAGCTCGCCGCCCCGTGCTCGCTTCTTACCCTGCCATCTAATCAAATTGTGAACGACCATCTTCTACTCCCTCCCCACGAACCCTCACCAGCCAAGAACGCCCGACTGAGTGCTGAGGAAAATTTATAACCATCGAAAAGTCACACTTCAAAAGAAGCGCACACTGCCAGCACCGATCCAGAACGATTCTCTCGAGCTTTTTCCGAACTGGCAGCACTGTCGGTACGGCGACAAACAATTGCATTTCGAGCGAAAGTTGGCCCCCCTGGTCCCGGGTGTCACGAGTGTTTTCGGAACACGGCGTTCGTCGCACTGGAACTGTATGCAAATAGGACTAGCAAACCCATTAACAGCGCTTCAGAATGCAATTGAATTCGGGCGCTGGCGCTGTAACACCGACGAACACGACGCCACTTTAATTACACTCGTCCATTCTCCCCCCGGGCCCATGGTGGAAAAATGCAAATGAACCATCTTGACTGTTGGGGAAAGTTTTCGCTCCCAAAAACGCCTGTCTCCGTACGGTGCATTTGCTGTTCGAAATGAGCTTAATGAGACGCTTTTAGGGTGACGGTTTTCCGAAAACCACGCGAGGGTCGTTTGCTCCCGAGAGGAATTGTTACGCTGTGGTATGCAGATGATTCGAGGTTTTCTGGAATCGGGGTTCTTTTATAGAATGCAAGTGTACAAGGACACAAACGTGTATGTGACAGGGTTCCTCAACAATTCAAGATTAATTGGCCCAAATCTGGAATGTTTCTTGTGCGTGTTTGCAATCGCAGTTGGAACGAGGCTAATTGGGGTGATTGTCTTCATCGAGCGTTCTTGAAGAATGTCTATTAGATGTGTACCAGTCTTAAAAGCAGATACAGATACTCATTAAAAACAGGCATTATTATCAAGTAGTATTTCTTTTGCTTACAAGATAACTCGAACAGTTTTCATAAGATTGAGCGGGTTTTACATACAAAAAGTTTTTTGTTACAAAAGCCCTGTGTAAAAGCAGTTAGAATATAAACAACTCTCAATGTTGTACATAACCTCAAAGAATGATGGTTTGAATAATTTAACCCTATCTAAATAAAATTAAATAGGAATACGGGCAGGCCGTCACTACCAAATAAAAAAAAATATATATAAATTAATACATTTAAATTAAGTCAAATTTTTCCTCTTCTTCTTCTTATTATTATTATATTTCTTCTTCTTCTTCTACTTTTACTGCTTCTTCTTCTTATTTTTCTCAACTAATCACAAATCACAATTGATTAAATTCATTTCGCACTTTATTTTGCTAATCATAGACCACAAATTGCAAGAATACAATAACAAAGAGTTCCTCAAATCGTCATAGAATCAGAAGCAAAAACAAGTATCAAAAGTATCTTAAAGTTAGTGTAACTGAGCTACACTTACTGTTTGAAATAAAAAGCTATACTATTAAAAAGTCTCAACCACAAGTGTTTTGGGAAAATATATTGGGATATCCGAAACTGACACTTGAACAATAACTCAAAATTACTCCGCTTGACCACAATAACTCAAAATTAGCTACACATGGTGTCCCCTAGAAAAGAACTCACAAACTGATCACACTAAAGATCACAAACTGAACATTTATTGTTGTTTAATACAAACCTGAGAACACACAGAGCTGATTGACCAAAAGCGAGAAATTAAATTCTACAATAAACCTTCCATCATTGCGCGAAATACTGGAACAAAGTAGAATAAAAATCTATTTTTTACGATTTTTGCTTTGTAACACATTCTGAAACACATGTTGTTGTTGAACGAACAACAGTCAACGTTGGACTAAAATGGGTCCAAAACTCACTAAATATTGTTGACTTCAACTTTACGACGAAGCTAATCATCATTAACGAAATTAATGGGTACGGCAGTAATACAATTTGTGTTGTTGAGACACCGACATGTACGTTGATCGGCCCATTCTATTCACCAAGCTGGACTTGTTAGGAAATTCGTCATAGGAAATGTTTTTTTTTTGTAAATGAAAACTTCACTAGTACCTTTCCGTTATTATTTTCAACCTTTGATATAACTCGTTTGGAATGCTCCCGTTTCTTAAAGGGTTCTTGTACACATTGATGTGGGTAAGATTTGGTGGATATAAGCTCTCGTTCAAAGGAATCTCAGCTATAAGGTTAAACGATAGCTGCAGCGTTTGTAAACTCGATAGCTTCGCCAACTGGTCGGTCTCAATTTTGGTGATCTGATTGTGCTGCAGACCGATGTAGGATGCTCCAACCAGCCTGTCCACACATCGAGGCATACGCGTGAGGTTATTGTTCGCCGCTGAGAATAAAACTGGACTCTGCACGACATTCCACGCACACCAATCCAACTCTTTCAAGCGATTGTGTGATAGAACGATGGTTTCTATTTCTGGATTATTTAACCCCCCGAGAAGTGTTTCAATCTTGTTGTACGAAAAATCCAACATCTTTAATCGAGCGAAGGGTGAAAATATGTCCAGATTAATAATTTGTATGTGATTGTAGCTAAGAATTATATCGAACATCGCGCCCTGGGATACCCCATCGTAGCTACCAACCACGTGTTTGATGTTGTTTTTACGCAGCTGTAATGAGGTTAGGCTATCACAGATATAGAACTGAACCAAATCAATCTGTTTCACTTTGGTATACTGTATGATTACGCTGGTTAAGTTTCGCAAGTTACCCAACGTTGGAGGAACTTCGCTCAGCGGACAGTAGGCTATGATTACTTTCTGCAGGTGTACGTTCGTTTCGAAATGGATCCACTGGAGCGACGTTTTTAGCACTTCGAAGGATTCAATATCGCAAGCTTGAGGTATGACAGCGGATCTGACTTCCGGAGATTCCAGCACCACTAGGAAATCAACAAAGTGTGCCATTTCGATGCAGAAATGTGGTTCCAACGATGCCAGTAGCAGATTTTTTACGTCCAGATATCGGGGTCTCTTGGTCGGTAGGTGTTCAAGCACAAAGTATCCATCCTTCCGCGGGTTCCAGTTCTCAACTTCGCACTGAAACATGCTTTCGGTGCAGAGGAACTTGAAGTTACGCACTTCTGGAGCAAGGAATGCGATCGTGATGATGCTGAATGTGGTTAGAAAAAATCATGTCACTTACATGTCCTAGATATATTTTTACAAGTATTCTATTACTAACAGATATAACTCCATAAGTTACTTTTTCTGGACGTTTGAATCAAACAAAACCACATGCCACACTGGAAAGGCTAGAAGCACAAACAAGTTCAGCCCACACGGTCATAGATCTAAATCATCATTAAATCTAGCTACGTTTGTAAACGTGGTCACGATGCTAACATTGCAAGGGCTCGTAGCTATTTTTGGACGCGGTGCTTCCCAGTAATGACTAGGGTTGATAGTTAAATTGATATTAAATCTATTTTATTTACCATCATGTTGTAGTACTAGTGGGTTTGATTAAGTTTAGAGTAAGAAATCTCAGATCAACCCACCAATACAACATTGGACTGGAGCATTGAAACAAGCTGGCAACTAACCGTTTTATTCAGGGCTTTTAATTGCGGGCTCAACCTTTCAGAACCAGCGCTAAGCATTAAGAGACGCACGTATCCACATCATTTACATGACGCCTTGCAGTGAAGATAGGACACACTTGTTTACTTTCTAGCGAAAAAGCCACATCCCCATCCCGCTCAGCCCATCCATCAGCCTCATTATGATGTGCATTAACATTAGGAAAAACCGGGAGCTCGGTCCGGTGCGACTATTAAAGATCCACCGGATTTCAAAGGAACGCACGGAACGATAAACCACCGCGAACGGAAGCAATCAACGTGATGAGGTTTTTCGAGATGACGAGTTCGCGGGCGCGGACGGAAAGGTGCCTTTTGATGCTCCACACAGCCACCGTCTAGACGGTATGGGTGTATTCTGTGTGCCTCTTGCGTTGCGTTGCGTTGCGTGGAATAATTAATGGCACACCACTTGTGATCCTGGCACGCCTCCAGGGGGCTTTCTCCACCTTGTGTACTCGTATCGTTTGAATTTTGCTCTCTACGGTACGCCGCATCATCGCCGCCATTAACCACAAACGATGGCATCCTTCGGTGTGTATGGGCGGTCATGGGTGCGGAAGACCGGCTCGGAGCTTATTTGCACTGCTGATGATGGGTTTGTTGTGATTTTTCCCTACATCCGGTCCGCTTTTCCGAGCACCATGTTGGACCATCGTGAAAGACAGGCAGGTGAAGGTTTGTAGCGAGCGTCTGGGCGTCCAATTTTTCCTTCGGAATCATCTTCACGCAGCGGTACTCTACGGTCTAAGCCGATCTCACTGTAAGCCGGTACAAACAAAAGGCACGGAAAAACAATCACGCAACATCTTAGGTGATGCTTTTGTGTGAAGCCGAAATGGTTCACCCGCTCGGATGGGAATTGAAATGAACTGGTGGGTCTGGCGATGGTTACATTGTTTGTTCATTAAAAGAGAAATCCAACCTGCGCGTTCCTCGGCGCTAATGATAATGGTTGCAGCAGTGATTTACGCTGGGTACCGTGTGTTTGGATGCTTCCAGCAAATACTTGTCTACATGCCCGGCACGCAAACTCGAGCCCTTTGCGGGCTGATCTAATTAGTTTGCAATGTTTGGCTTGTTAAACTGTCATGAATAGTTTGCGATATGTTGATATGTGATATGATATGTGATATGTGATATGTGATATGATATGTGATTGATGATATGTTGCGGAGGTCGATTCTAGGAAACTGGTGAGATCGTATTTTGTCGGAAAAGTAAATGAATTTTGCGAATCGAAAATTCAGCCAGCTCGCTTGGATCTTGCGGCTATAAAAATGTCGACATTCATTTAAAAAACATTCCGATAGGTGGCGCCACGGGCAAAGGCACTCGTGTATGACAGATCTGAAAATGTCATAGTAACCCATGCTATATTTTTTGTCCTCAGACCATCAAAATTTCAAAAGGCTCCAGATTCTAGCGGAAAAATACTTTCAATAACTGTCAATAAATCGAATGGTAGCATGCAATGTGTCTGTCCGACCTCTTCTTCGAACCACAAATAAAGGAAACAACACCATTTTCCCAAAACCCCGTCACTCGCGCTCACAAATGCGTTGACAGGACATAAAATAAATAAAGAGATTGAAGACGCAAAAAATCCTTTCCACAGAAGTGTCCCCAAAAAAAACGCTCACAAACACACAGGAGCAAGTCACTGCTAGTGCGCGGATTGGAAAGTTGTCATCCCCGACACGTGGGCCGCAACTGGGCCGCGTCTCGACAGTGAGGAGCGGAAGAAAACTGCACGGACATCGCGGCTACGACACATAAATTTTAATATTTTATCACTCTCTCACATTTCCCCCCGTTTCCCGCTGTTCGAAGACAGGACCGTGAGGCAGAAAAATAACACCAGCGAGATAAATAAAAGAAAATATTCAACCCGGTCCGGCTGACGGTCGAAACGCAGCGTTTGAGCACCATCGTGACCGTTTTCGGGCCGATCGGAAGAAACGGTTCGCGCCCGTCGGAAGAGGGCCACCCGATTGGCAGGATATTGGCAGGGCCGGTCGGCAGGATGTTGGTTTTGTCCCTGACCGGCCGCGTGATGTGTAGAGCGAATGTTTTATGTGCCTTTCTGGTGAATTTGAGTTGACTTTTTTCTATTCGTTCGTCACAGTTTTTTCTTTCGCATCGATCTCTTCGCAAGCGACGGAACGACGAACATTCTCGGCAGAGACATTTGTGTGTTGTATTTTTTTTTTTTAACAACGTTTCGCATATTGCGAACCATCAGTTTGTGCGTTGATAACGTGCTACAAATTTCCTACGAGTCTTCGCTTTGGGAAGCATTGTGCCATTTGTGTTTGCGCAGCGGAACGCCAAAGTGTGTACTTAATTTATAGCGCGTAATAAAAATCGACAAACGACCGATAAATATTGGAGCGCCATCCGATGCGCCCCTGGAGGGGTGAAGGAGCAGTGAAAGGAGGATTAAATTTACGTTAATTATATGACACATTTCTCTTTAAGATCGTGTACACTTTTTACAATAAATATTCAGCTCTTGGGTCAATCAAATGGCACATTTTTCAAGAGTTGTCCTTCCTTCAAAATGTTACAAAGTTGTGAGATCAAATATTAAATTAAAAACTATTATAAAAGAAACCACAAAAAATGCCCGTCAACCATTACTTCCTCGCCTTTTCGATAGGGTCCTTCTGGCGAAAGTTTCCTTATGCCAAGCATCATCCATAGTTTAGCGTGCTGTTTGAAAATGTAAACTCACTGCGGCGACGGCCTTTGGCAGGTGACGAAAGTTTTCCCGAAGCACCACGTTTTCCCGATGCGCTCCACTCGAGGCATTGTAATCAGTCGAGAGGAAACCTTCGACCTGAACTTCGACATGGGGCCAACAGATCGGAACAGTTTGGAGCGAAACGTTCCGAGTCAGCCCTGACGCACCGAAGCCGTCGGTTCGCCGGTCGAGTGCCAGACGGAAACTTTTTTGGCCCAGCGTTTCGTGAAGTTTAATTATAATTCTATTAGTTCGTAATTTACTTACGGAATTCAATTTCGTCACTAGGGGTGCGATGGTTTCGGTGGGAAGTTGAAGTCACTCACGTTTGAGTGTCTCCGTGTGTTCTGTTTGAATTGGTTGTGGAATACGAAATGAAGTCTTACGATTGGGTTTTCCCTGTAAAACTCAATATTTTTTTCAAAAAAATGTCAGATTTCATGCTTTCAAGAAATTTTCGTTGAGTATTCAACAATTTGCCTTTACTATAAAATATCTCCAATAGATAGATGCGCTTGAAAACAATTATTGTGTCATTTGCTGCCGAAACCATCACCTCTCCGATTAGCAGTCTAAAATAAAAGCTAAAGAAAAATGCAAATTTTGCAATCTGACCGAAGAAGGAAAAAATCTCCCCAAAAAAACGACAAATATTTGAATACTCCAATCGGATAAGTGCTTCTCGAGCACATTCGCGCTCGTTAATGGTTCGACGAATCGGGGGCTGAAAAAGATATCGATCTAGTGTCAGATTTTGATGCGAACTTTCGGCAAAATTGCACCATTTAGCGTACACCATTTATTCCCGGCCGGCCGGTTGCCGAAAACGCCCCGTAATTGACGCATCTTTCGTAAGCACAAACGCTGGTTCGCGCGGGCTGGGCGTTGAATTTAAATTTTATAACCCATTTTCATACTCCACGCAGCACGCGCTGGGAAAAGCGCCCTGGAAAACGGGTCACATCGTTGCTGCAATGTGTTTTTTTTTCGTGCAGGAGAATTATCGTCCGACTTGTACAATGTTCCTAACGTTTCGCTTTCATCTTTCGTTTCAGGTAAGCGTTGACCTCGGCCACTTCGTCGCCATCGTTCGGGGAAGGACGTTTCCAGATAAGTGCCGGCACTCATTTAAATTACTTAACAAACGGCTGCATCTACACCGGTCGACATTACATGCTGCTGCTACTGGCGCTTCTTGAAAGTTTGTAATCAAATTACACCCAAACGATTTGGAAAACGGTAAATGATCACTATACGAGCGGGTCGTTGGGTTTTCGCCCCCGGCGAGTTGACACTAACGACATTACGTGCAGCAGCAGCATTCATTGCAAGAAATTACTTGCTATCGTGATGAGACTGCCCGCGATCATTTTCCGTGCAAAAACCTTTCAGTCGTAGTTTGGTGGGTGCTTGAAAAAAACAGAACAATTTTAAACACAACTCACCGGTACCGCTTCATCTGCAGCTCGGCTTTTATCGCTTATGACCGGGCGTGACGGGGATCCTTATCACATCCCCAGCACGTTCCCGTGCGAGGTAATTGATCCCGGTGAAACGGGATTGCTTCAGCGAGCTCCTCCCCGTAAACCACCGGCAAAAACGCGTTTATTAGCTCCCACTTCCATCTGGAACGATCTCTTTAACAGTCGCTTGCACTGGATGTGATTATTGCTCTTTAGCGCTCATTATTGCACGATGAAATATGTCCCAGTCTCTATCCCAAACCGTTCCTCGTCCCTATAATCGGATGCCTGCACGAAGATAATGGGAGTTGGGACTGGGAGAAAAATGGAAGAGTGAAGGAAGGATTTCCCGTGTCAGCTTTCAGTATTCCTCTTGTGAAATGGCTTCAAAACGAAACTAAAAAAAAAGACAAACAATTACCCAGGATTGTGTTTAATTGTTCGCTGAGTTGTCATAATGATCCATCCATTTAAGTGATCCTTCTTCGTCTGTTTTCCAAACAAGTCACGATTTTTTTCTTATTTTTCACAACGCAATCCTCGGTGAAAATTTTGATTTGAAAAAGAAAATTAACAATCCTTAAGATTTTCTTCCCTTTCTTCTGCCCCAAAATATCCCCACGTTACCCTCTCCGGAGAACGTGAACGTGAGAAATTCAATTACCGTCCAAACACCTTTTGGAAAGCCCCATGGACTGAAATAAACTAGAACTTTCAATATTCATAATTGAAAAATATTGCGTAAACTTCATTAGCGCACCAATTTTCGGACCATTTTGCGCAGCCCTGGTGCGAGGAAGTTTGGGAAGCGGGAAAGTGAAAGCCAAGAAAGGATGGGTGTAAGTTTGTGTGTGTGTTGCGAGCGTTCTTACGGAAATAATTACGGGAGCTCCTCTTGCTGGCTGCTCGGGGAAAGCTTCCAAAAAGTTGCGTTACGGAATCGAACAGCTTGTGCCTCTTTTATTAACTGAGGCTCGTAGCAGCTTAGGTGACACAGTTTCGCGCATCTGTTCGGTTCTCGTTCGGTACGCTTTGACACGCGGAAAGCATGACAAATCGGTTCGCTTCAACTATTCTTTCAGTTCCGGTAGGGTGATGAATTTTTGAAGCGTTCCATTAACTCTAATAACTTAATTATAACCTTCCGTGAGCTTTTTTTTGGAGAAGAAAGGCAGAGAACAAGAGCGATGACTGCGAGGGAAGCGATATTTATCACGCTTGAAATAGATGATGAAGCGATGAATAGAAGAGAAGATTTTATCAGACATTGGTGTGCTTTTGACGCGCTTGAAAAATGAAAACTAGATTTAATATTTATTTATTTTTTTCATTCAAATCAAAGACAACCAAATCTGCTCTTTCTCTCAAAATCTATTATATTTTTAATATTTATTATGTTTTATGATTTATGTTTTTATTAGAACATCGTATCGTAACATCGTAGTCGTAATCGACTGACGGATTCCAGCTATCCATAAGTAGCTTCTATCCTATACCTTAAATGCTATTAGTACAGGTAATGAACGCATCAATGACAAAATAAACTCCTTTACATTTATATGGAACTAGTTTTATATTAGTTGGGTTTTGTACTAAAAAAATCACTTCGTTTTTCGGTTCACTTGGCTGAGATAGTGGCAATACTTTACTTACATCCGTTTATTTACTTACATCCGGCCTTTCTATTCCTATATCCATTCTCTGTACTAAAAGAGAACAAGAAACAGGAACAAAACCTCTCTCGGGAACCATAATCCGTCAGCTGAATCGAGCAGATACTGTACTTAAAGTGGTAAAGCTAAAATTGATCAACCTTCCTACTCACTTACGGCACGGTAATCGATTTTATGATCATAGTTAACGAATTGCTCCGGATAAACAGGTGCAGTTTCCTGAGTTGTCCGCCCGCTACCGTCACAAACCTCCCAAACCAAAGCGGGATTTGCCGATAAAACTCTAATTCCCAATCAAAAGGCGAACCTATCTGCTGCCCGCTCGATTCCCGCCCAAGACGAAGCGTCCGAGAGGGAATTAATTGAGTTTGTTGGATCACTTGCTGTACCGAGCTGTTGCCCACGTGCTGGTGGTACGGATTATTTGCACTTTTAATCCAACGACTACAGTGTTGCCGTTCCGATTGCGATGCTAGCGATCGCTCTGCGTCAGTCTTCGATCGCACAAACTTTACACCGATGAATTTTAGCACTTCCTCCCACCCTGTGTTGAAAGTTTTCCTTGCCGGTTTGCCGGTGTGTGGGTAGAAAATTTTGTGTTAATTGATTTTAGTACTCCACTCGGGTGGTTGTGCCCTGCCCGGCTGAGTCCTTTCGTAATCTAGTTAATGGGGCAGCCAGCCGGCTAGAAATTGCATATTTATGAAGGTAACGTTGGACATTTGCCATCCGGCACTTACTACACGTCGTACCTTAAGGCGTCACACAAGCGGGGAAGCCCATTCAATTACGTGTGTGCCTTTCTTCAGATCCCTTTTTTTTGTGGGTCCGGGAGAGGGAGACGGGATTACGGGACGATCACACTTGTACTGGGATTGCAAGGAGCTAATTGTTTAGTGATGTTCATGTGTATCCGCCGACACATGACTCGACAGTAGCCGCATGGTTTTCGCTTTCCTCCAAACAAACATAAAAATACCTTAAAAGAAATTGCAAATGGAAATTAAAGTGCACACGGGAGCGTGAAAACATACCGAATTTCTCGTTTTCCGTAACCTAATGCGCTTCCCAGTCGCACCCAACCGAAAGCCAGGGTCCTTATTATTGCGACCCAATGCTGTGTGTAATGTTTAAATGTAATTAAAAAAGGGCCAGACAGTGTTTTAAAGTTCCCCACAAAACCCCGTCCCCGGCTGCTGTGGTTTGTTAAATTATCCTTTGCTTGTTTATTTGACGGGGGAACAAAAAAACGAGTGAAAAAACCTCCACCATTTCATCCGTTCCACAAATAATATCCGCACGCATACAAACACACGCCCAGCAAAGGGCACATAAATTCGTTTGCGTGCACCCGTTGGTGTGTTGCGTGTGGCTTCCAAACCCCGGGTGCGCCCGATGCGTGCGAAGGTTAATCGTGCTAAACATTGGCATTTATTTGACGTCCGTGTCCGTGTGCGCTGGGTGGAAAAGCTGGACACGGCCAGGCCCGGGAGTCTGTTTGTGGAGCCGCGTGGACAGCTTTTCCACGTGCGGGAACGGTTCGAACGTTTAAGGGCTTCATTTGGGCACCAGGGAGACAGGCCGCAGTCATAAAAAAAAACCATGCTACCTTTCCCGTTGTTGCCGTGTTGTGTAATCTTTCCATCAATTAGCTTTTCGAACAACCTGCTCGGTGGGACCGGGCCGTCCTGGGGGAGGGGTTGGGAAAACGGCCACATCTAAGAAGCTTATATTTATGGTGCCATTTTCCGTGCAGCTGGAGACGGAGTCGGTCAGCCCGTAGTGGGGCGAAAAATGAGCGGCCGTTCGTGACACCCGAAGCTTGTCCCGAACGCCCGCTTGGCATGGATTTAAGGATTCAGTTCAGAGTTCAGAGCCTTTCAGATACCACCCAAAGAGCGCTGGTGCCCGTTGAATTCATTACTTCCTGGCTGACCATTTTCTGGCCCACCGGATAACCAAGTATTCGCACACGCCGAGCGGGGGGAGGGGAGTGGGAGATTTGCTGCATCCTCTGCATGGAGCGAGCGAAAGGGAAGGTGAGCATCCACTCGCACCACAACAGAAATGGTAATTAACCTCAATTATGAAAAAGGGAGCCTATTTATAGGCGAACAACAGAAAACCAGTTGGTTATGGTAATTTTTGGTTTTCTTCCCCACCCTCTATCTCCCCAACGGGAGGCCGGGCTTTCCGGGCTGTTTACCTTCCGATACAATGGGCAGCAAACATTGTCTCAGATTTTCCACCGGCAAAACCGGAACCCGGTTCGGTTCGTTTGTTTTGGGGCGTGATTTCGTCATCACAGCCACGGTGACCGCAGCAACCGCAACGAAGGCGCGGCCGAGGTGGGGCTGGAAATGGAAAAGGGTACAAGGTGGGACGGGGAGCTTTCCCCGTATGCAACAGGATACCCGAAAAGGGATTTTCGGAGTTCGAATCGAAGGCAGACGGCGTGAGAAGATCGTAGTGCCAGCGAGATAAATAGGGCGTCAGTTTGTGGGAAATTATAATGGTTTTACGAGCACGTACGGTCTTGTGCATAGAAGGTGATAGACTTTCCCGCACATAAGCTCTATTTGAGGTTTATAGAAGTTTTATGTCTTTGGAGGTTTAACGGAGGTTTTCATCTATTTCAAGCTAGTGCATATAGTTTAACAATTCGTTTTAAAACATTTTTCCATGTATTTTGTTATGAAATTTTGTAATCTCGTCTATTTCAAGCTCTTGCAACTATCTTTTTAAATTGTATTTATTTCGTTTGGAATAGTATGATATCATTTATTTAAGGTATTTAAAAAGACAACTTTTTCCATCGTTATTTCAAATTTTGTTACATTTTCATTAATTTCTTCCCACAATAATTTGTTCTAAAAATAATTTATAATTTCTATGCAATTTTTATGACTTCGAAATGTTCATACGTTATTTTTGTTGTGCATTTTACAACATGTTTATGTAAATAAAGCTTTTTGATAAATAATAATTTCCGATGTATTTATCCTTGTGGCGAACATTTGTAGTTGGCTGTTGTCTGTTTCATAAAAAATAAACAAATGATACACTAATGACTCATCTGTTATCCCACTTAATTCCTTAATATAAATTCGTCGGTTCGAAAAGCGTTGACATTGCTACTGTTTTTAACAATTCTTTAGTTAGCGTTTACGTTTTTCTCTGTTTGTTTCGCATTTGTTGTGCTTTATATTTATGATTTAAATACTTTTATCTAAGAAAACTGATTTTGTCACCAGGCCATTTGTTAAATATTTGGAATTCTATTTGACAACATGACGATTATGACGATAAGTCCTATCTTTTAACATGTTGGAAAGGTTGATAGTATTGAAATCGATATTAGTATTCGAATGATTACAAAATTTAATATATACATTTATGAATTACAGTTCTAACTTTATAAATGAAAAATAAAATATTAATCAGTAAATTATAAGTACAACCATCAAAAGGTATCATCGAAGAGAATTTTGATGTTATAAGATTATTATTCACCTAACGAACACCATCAAACTCGTATCGAGTGATAGTCGAACTGGAGACGAGTTGTCAACTGCACGACAGGCCACAGCAAAATAACAACTTATCGGAAACTACGACACGTAATTAAGAGAAACGTTGAAAACGAAAAAATAATACCAACTGTCTGAATCAGCCTTCGGAAAGTAATCCTGCATCCTTTCACTGACGCTGGCACGAAAGGCCCTATCCCACGTGCCATGTCTCCTGTCTGCGTTTGACGTTTTTACGGTAGTAAAAAAAAACAAAAACAAACAAACAAACTCACCAACCACAAGCTCAAGTTTCGTGTGGCTCGGTTTTGATTTTTTTTGTGGTTCTCGTCGTTGACGATCGAAACTTGAGCCTTTTTGCACGGGGTGTTTTCCATCTCGCTCACACACAATCGCGCGCATATGTAACGCTTTTGTACATGCAGGCACGGTCATGTATGCTCGAAAACCGAAAGCGACACTGAATAATTACTTACTAGATGGAGACAGCCTCTATTGCCTGTCGGTTACTTTTACTCGTTGCATCTTTACAGAGTTTCTTGTGCGGGAGAGGAGAATGCGGGGAGGAGGGGTGTAGAAGAGTGAGTAATGATGGAAAAATGTATAACAAACCCCCCGGACCAGCTAAAATGGTTAGATGCATGGTAGAAGGAAACATGATTAATTTTCGTTCTCGGGATGGGAAATCTTTCACTTTGTTTCGTCGTTGACTGTGATGCGAAGGGAAAAGTTAGGTTGCGTTTTTTGTTCTCCTCCTCTTCTATTTTGATACTTATGAAGCTTAAAATTCATTTATCATGTCTCGTGCGAGCTGGCTGGCGATCCCCATCGAACGGGGATGGGGACTTTCCGGAAAAGCGCCCACCGAAGATCGTCCGTTTTTATGACGCTCTCGTGATGGAAAGTAGGAAGAACGCTCACGTGCAAGTTAATGTAACAAAGGAGCCATTTGGTTTGCGTTTGCTTATTGAAGAAAGAAAACCAGACTGTCTTGTTTAAGCTACTTATTGCAGCACTTTTCTGTCAGGTGTAGCTCCTTTCTTTCATTATTTTTTATCAAACATGAACATCCTTTCAGTGTGAAAGTCAGTATTTTTCTAAAAAAAAAAAAACACCATTGAAGAGGGGAACTATCTCAGCTGGAAAATGGACCTGGTCGCCTGGTGGAAATTCTTCTCCTATTTTACGCCAACCACAGACATCCAAGGGCGACCAGGTGCGCACCATACGTAGCCTCATTACGGGGCTCGACGGGGATCAGCTCAGAACCTTGCATGGCTTCAGCACACGCCACCGGCAGACACGTGGGAAGGAAACGATTACATTAATAGCCCGACCGACCGGCCATCTCGCGCACAAGTGCATTGAGAAAATGTTCTAAAATCTGTCCGCAACACTTTTTACCAACCCCGGATAATTGCTCCCAGCAATCGGTGTGGATCGGGAAAATGGTACCATTTTCTTTTCTTTCATTTTGTCACGCTGGTTTTCTTCGCTGGTAGTTACGTTGGTTTGGTGGTGCAAATATGTCCAAGGGAAAAAGTTCGAGCTAATTTTCTCCACAATCGGATGCTACGGAAGCTTCCCGATTTAAAGCAGAAAGTCATGCCTCCTTTCCCCGCCGCGTGTACGTGGTGAAGAAAATGCTGTCAAACCCGAAACCCTGCACTTATCTCGAAGGAACGCGAAAACCCACTGTCCGGGGGACCAGCGTGTTTGCTCCGATCCTCTTTTCTCACACAGATTGCACCAAAGGCGTTTAGCGAATGTCAAAGGTCGCTCGCCAGTGCAGTGTAAGCCGAAATCGCGAAATAATGCAATAAAGCGTACTTTTCGCTTCAAATTTGCATCCTCCGCTTCCGTGCTGCAACATTCTCGGCCGAAATTGGCAAGGAAGCCTGATCTAAATTCTTAAGACACAGTCAATCCCGCGCAACGACGGCAAATCTGCCGGGGGCTTGCTTTACGATCGCCCGCCCGCCGCACCGTCCCCGATTTGACTGCCAATAAAACGGCCGGGACCGGCCAAGGGGGACCGGGTATTTGTCATTATTTACTTTCGTCCTGCCCGATGCGGCTCGATTCCTGGCTCGGTCAATGAATAATTTATCTTTCCCACGGTGCCACGGAGCTTCGGAAGAATGTTGTTTTTATTTTTGTCTCTCCACCGATTCCGCTCGGTCTTGGGTGGATTTTGTAAAGCTGTCGTACGGTCTGGCTCGAGTTTTGCTACTTCGCCCGAGGGTTCATGAATTTTGTTGCTTTCGTTAATTTCGTCCGTCCGGGAGCGTGACTTTGGGAGCGCTTTTCCCGAGCGCCCTCGGATAGGACGTGGAAATAATTCACTGTGAAATGAAATGCGCGATACGAGTCATTTACCGATCGGAATATTTATAGAAGCGACTCAATTGGCAATGTTTGTAATGTACAGGGCGGGAAAAGAAACGCTCGGAAATCTCTTGCAATCTTTCAAATTAAGCAAAAAGTAACTTCTTTCTTAACAAACAAACACTTAAAAACACAAAAAAAAATAAATCCTGCTTGTTTTATAACGTTAATGTAACATTTCCGTGTTTCTTTTGGTTAATCCAACGAATCTGAAGTCCATTCTCGCTACGGAGATCGTCATCGTCGGTAGAGGAAGTAAGTCGTCGCTTCCGTGCCGGGTTACATGCTGTCTCTGCGTCAAGTTTTGGTTTCATTTTATCCTCCACGGACCCATTCCATGCCAATGCAGTTCTCATTGTTGTGTAACGTGTAACCATAATGTAGCCCATAAAAAAACAACCGCAATAAGCTCGGTCGGATGGTTTGAAAGACAGCCGGGAAATGAATAATTAGAAGATGGAAGAACCACAAAAGCGAATGTTTGGATGGGATGACAGCTACATTATTAAGCTTCTTGCTTGCTGTGTAACCGGTAGCGGTGATTTCACGTTTTCAAAGTTTTTTTCCCTGTATGAAAACCATAAACGGGGAATTTTTAAATTCGAATTAAATTTTCACATGACACGGTTTGAGTCTTAAGGAAATTTTAGGCCATGTTTTAAATAACAATAAATCAATAGTAATATGAATTTAGATAACAAAAAACTTTTCAAAACATGGTCATATTGTCATTAAAGGCCTGATTTCAACGTTTAAGCTGAAGAGAATAGTGTTTATATGAGCATTGCATCATATCCACATATCTTTTTATTTTTTATATTAATTTGATCTTGCAAATTTAAAAAAAAACATTAAATAATTTTGTCAACAATAACAGTGATATTACGGCAAGCACTGTATTGTCTTCGCGTCCGACTCCGACTGAGAGCCTCTCGGAGAAAGCAAGAGAAAGAGAGGAGAATAAAGCGTCCGTGATCCAGGATCGATCTATGCTTGCATTTGAAGATAGACGAACTGGTGATCGGACGAAATTTTAGC
>KI915057.1:1480149-1493469 GCA_000473445.2 Anopheles farauti | reverse complement strand
ACAGTAAAAATCGTGAACATTGACGTCGGACTTGGGAACAGTGCAACGGAGCCGTTGCACGGGGGGGAATGTCAACAATAACAGTGATATTACGGCAAGCACTGTATTGTCTTCGCGTCCGACTCCGACTGAGAGCCTCTCGGAGAAAGCAAGAGAAAGAGAGGAGAATAAAGCGTCCGTGATCCAGGATCGATCTATGCTTGCATTTGAAGATAGACGAACTGGTGATCGGACGAAATTTTAGCTTGTAGCTTAAAATTACCGAAAACTATAGTTATCTCTCAAATCGAACTTCCGAAACGCTCCGCCCTGTTCGCTAAAAGCGAACAAATTTATTTAATATTCTTTAGAATCATGGGTCCAAAAAGTATCCTTATAAGTATATATTTATAAATACCATCCATATATAGGGCAATAAAAAGGGAATGATTTCTTATAAGAGAAAACAGGACCCGTCGATATTCATCGAATATCGATCGATCAATATTCTTGTGAATCGAAAAAAAAAGGAAAATTTGAACGAACCAATAAACACCAATAAACCTAAAGCACCAATAAACGAAGCGAACTTGATTTCGATTGCAATAGACGTAATAAATCACATAAACTCATATTCAAATATTAGTGAATAATGATCAGTGAAAAATATAATAGAGCTCTGAAAATTATAAGCATAAAGATGAAAACAAACACCCGATATCGTGTACTAATAACTTGTGTTAAAAACAATTTTCTCATCGTTCGCGTATGACAGCTTTTCCAACATCATTCCATTCCACCATTCACCATAATTGTCATAATGTTTCCCAGAACAATTTTTATAAGCTTTAAATAGTGGAAATCGTTGAACCGTACTTAATGAATAATTATTAAAAATACATTGTTCCTGATTCGAACAAATAGCTTTAATCAATTGAAAAGACACATTTGTGCTGAAATTTTACCATTTTCCGAATAAACTCTGTGAAACCTGCACATGTCCACCTCATTGTTCATCTTTTCATGAACTTAATTAATCACGCTATTTGTTTGTGTAGCGTTTGATCGATGGTGTGACAGAAAGTTTAACGTATTATGAAATTGTGAGCTATTTGTTTGAACCCGTTCAAATACAATCGTGAAGCGTATGTTAAACAACACAGAAATATCAATGGCATGCACAGATTACCAACCAAAATAGTAAATATTCCAACCAAAACCCCGACCACCGCAACCATTCGGTGCATTCGCAAAAATACATTCCAATCGACAATCGATTGCAAAAGTGTTTTCAGAAAGATCCAACCGCGCACAATGGTGCTGCGAGAATATTTTTACTGCGACGTTCCACTGCAAACCTCGAAACGCTCTGTCAATCAACCGATTGTTGAGAAAATCCTCAAGCCCTTTCGAAAGCGGAACTCTTCTTCAGTGCTCGGTTTTATTTTTCCTTTTTTTTCACTGTAACTACGATACAATTCTCTTCCACCCCTTTTGTGTGCTTCTGTATTATTCGCGGGCTTTAGCTGGGTATAACGAACGAACGCTGGGAGCTTTAGGAGAGCCATTTGCACCCTTTCCTGCTGGTCGATCGGACATTGCGCGTTTTCGCAGCCTCACATGCACACACACTCACACCCCAAAAACTAAGCACGGATCGATCGCCCCAAAATCCCACCGTCATCCATTAGCGAAATCATGGCCGGATTTCGCACGCTCGCTCGGTGACTTTTTGCGCATCACACCGCCCGGTCGCGGGTTGGATTTTCCGCGGTACATAAAATTCCAATTCCTATAAAAATTTACTACACGCGCACTACCCGACTGCATTCGGTGGTGGTGCAAAATGTGGTGTTTTGCGGTACCGCAGGAAGGATTGCGTTTCAATCGACAGCCGTCGGACGATAAAATGGACCGATATGTGGGAGCACCGCATTGGGTGCTTGCATTGTTTCCCGCCTCCCACCGCGGTGCCCCATTCGCCCGTAGATTAGAGCGCCACATTACGAGCCGCGGGCATGGGTGGTTTAAAATGCACTTTTTTAAATAGGATGAATTTCGGAGCCGAAAAGAAGCTTACAAAGATTAGAGTGTTGGTGGTGCTTTTAAAATTTATATTTACAAAACACACATGAGCACGGTTTGTTCCGAAGTCACCACCATCATCTGGGTGCATTGGCAGATGGATACTTTCTCGCAGAGCAGTAGCAAACTTAATAAACGCTGCCCAAGTATGGTGCATAAAATCGCACAAAGTGCACGTACCTTGCAAAATGGCTCCACCGCCCTGAGCTATAATAACCATTTTCGCTAGCGGCAACCGAAATCCATCATCATCCAGTTTACGTTCCATCCGTTTACCGTCGGTTCGTGACAAAATAGTTTGTGCTACTTGGTTGCCGCTGGTGCCGATGCTCCCGGGACCGAGCGTGTGTGTGTGTGTGTGCCTTGAGTTGGAATTTTATGTAACGCTCTGCTCTCTCCCAAACACATGGGCGGTGCCCGCATTAAAGAGCTTTTATCCGGTGATCGATAGGAGGGAGCGACTGCAAATGTCGTTGAATTGGCTGTCAAGGTTTGGGGAAGCGGCGGGAAATTACAGAAACTGTTCGGGAATTTAAAAAAAAAAACCGACAGATTCTACACACTAACCTATGCATCATATTCGCAGACAGGTTTTGATGGCATAGCTTCATCACATAAATTTCCCTTTGATCGTTCACGCTTTACGCTGACGATGAAATTACAATTTGACACAAACAAACATTTTATCTTTAATACCTTTTGTTTTTGTGTTTTGCAACATTTAAATACTTTTGAGATATTATTTGAATAATTTATTTGAAATGTTTCTCAGCTAGCACGGAATAGAGATTTTCCAAATACTACTTTTTCAAAAAGATATCGATCAATGTTGGGTTATTCTCACGAACAAAATCACTTTGAAACATTTTATAAACATTTTTAATTTTCTCATTCATGCTTCAATGGACTGACTGAATATTTGAACATCCTGTAAGCAATCCGGAACATGATTTAACATTATTATTTCCGTCACGTGTTCGGCTTTGTGGCGAAAGCAAACAAAGATCAAAAGAATCGAGAAAACATCGTAATGAAAAAGTGCGTTAAAAAAGGATGCAAAGGGATGTATCTTTTCGTGAAGAAAAACTCCGAGCCAAAGGCCTCCGTAAGAAACCGAAATCATTTTGCGGACCGACCAACCGAACCATCAGGCTAATTAAATCTCCGAAAGGCAGTCGGGATTGTTTTACAAACAAACTTGAAACCCACCCGTGGTTTTGCGTAACCGGCAAACCGGTTCGGTTTCGCATTCATCAACTAGTATTGTCGTTTTTCTCCACTTTCAGACCAAAAGCGTCTTTGAGGAGTTGTTACAGGAACGATAGTATTTAAGGGAAAGTGATCATCATCTTTTAGAGGAAACATTTCACTGTGAATGAACCATCCGCTGGGTGCGGTTTGAAGGCTTCCTGGGTCATTAGTTTAAGTGTTTTGTATCTCCCAATGGGCAAAAGAGAGAGAAATAAATGTTGTAAACACGTTGCACCGGTCGTCACATCCATCACCTCAGCATCTTGGATTCCCATCATTAGGAGTGGAGAATGGAAGAGGAAGAAAGTAAGGAGTCACATGTGAAATTTATGGCACCCAAGGTGAGGACGTCCTGCACACAACCCCTCAATAAATTATCCTTTCCTCGCCGGGTAAAGGTGCAAAAGTTATCGAGCAACCGATTTTTCGCCGTGATTCTCGTGGCAAGAAGCTTTCCTACCCTTTCGTTGTGAAGTGAATAGTTTTTTTTTCTTTCAATAAAAGCTTTATTATTTTGAGGACCTGCATGTGAAAATGATGGTTTTGGGGTCTTTTAAAAAAAAAAACAGGAAATACTTTTCCAGGAAGGATTTTTAAAACACGTTCAAAGAGCACTTCAGCACGTGCTCGTTAACTATGATTGTCAAACCGTACTCAAACTGGATGTTGCTTTGTCGCAGCTCAGCGTCCACTTCACACCACTGCAGACACTGGAAAAAAAACCGATTAATGACGTGTTGCGATTATGGTGAAATTAATAGAGATGATCATAATTTTTATTACCTTTCATTTGCGGCGATGAGTGTTCACCGATTACGGAGTGTGTTTTGTTTGACATATTTCAACCATCCACTCGTTCCCATCCCATCTATCCCACGCGCTATCTCTTTCACACCTCAACGTTTGTTACAATCGTCTGCTTGAATCGAGCCGTTTGGGATTTTATTTCAAAAACCTACGCACAATTATTATCATCCGACCAGCTGCAGTTAATCTCGTGTCAGATCCAGCCATACGGCCCCGAAACCACACCGTCCATCTGTTCGTCCCCCATTGCAACCCCTTCTAATGAAAAATACTGCACACCGGCAGCGCACGCGAAACGGGAACCAATAAAATGGACAATGCGCTTGGAATTTATTGCCCGCGCCCGGTAATGTTATTTAAGTGTGACGATTGCAGGCTCGCGGCCTGCGGAACACTATTAAATCACTTTAATGCAATCCTGCCAATGCGGGTGCGGGTGCGGTGGGAAATGGGACTCCAAAAGAGCCGAAGTTCAACCCACAATCAATGGGTGCGAACGGATAATGACACTTGGCCGTACCGTGCCATCTTTGATGCCTGTTGGTGTTAATTTTCTGGTCAACCTATTATGGTGGCACATTATCGTTTGTTGCTGTCGGCAGGGTTTGCCGTGTGCGCTAATGGAACGTTAATCGTGTATTTTTTGTTTGTTTGTATTTCTCTTTTGAACCCTTTGATTATTAAAGTATGGTGTGACACGTTTTTGTCAACGCACTGAAAACAACCAGGCGCCTCCATCAGAATTTCAGTTACGTAAAATTTTACTTTATTACCACGTGGGGTTTCGGGCATTCGGAGGCATTCATACAAATTTTACATTAATCCATATCTTCATTCCCTTCCGAATGATATGAATTCATTCCATGCGGAAACTACTGTAACCAATTTTAATGAATAGAATATTAATCCCGCTCATTAAGGTTCCATCAAAGCGGCCTGGGGAACGAAATGGATTGCAGAACCGAACCAGTACCAGTTGCACCCGTGATCAGCTCCCGGGCAGGCTGACCTTTTCCTCCTAACATAATAGATCCCAATTATGCATGGGATTAATAATGGAAACCCCTCGCCCATAACCGCTCGCTACAGTTACTAAAGCACGTTTCTCCAAGGAGCTTCTTTGCCCGGCGTTTGAAAATAGACTTCCCCAAAACCGTCACCTTTTCGGCACGGAATGTGTCCTTTAGTGGCCGAGCGGCACAAACCGGCCGAACAAAGCGTCATCATCGTAATGACACCACCCCGTCACCGGCAGGGTGTAACATTTTCCGAAAGCATATCGTTTGATCTGGACAATTTGCTTCGGTGGCGGTTTTTTCGTGCCCAGAAGGCGTGAAGGTGGTCCGGAGCAAGCCCTGGTGGAGGGCATATAATATACCCGCTTGTTAGAGCATGCAACCACATTCCTGGTTCTCACATTCCTATGTTTTTTTTTCCTTTCACTGCCCTACTTTCCTTAGCTGGAAACTCCTTCTCCTGCTCGGGGAATGTTTTCGAACAAAGCACATTCAGCATCATGCACGGGACCGACTAACCGGGAAAACGTACGGGATGAATTTGTAAATAGATACCTATCATGGCTTAAGTACGGTCGCACAGCAGGCGCGTGCGGGTTTGGGCGGGGAAGCGTTTCAAAAATGTCACACAGCGCCTCAAAACGGGAGGCCTCAAAACCGGTCGGCATGCCAACGATGAAAGCTATCCATCCATCTCACTACATCTCTGTCCACTTTTGCACCGGACCTACCTTGGCGCCTGCTGCACTTGGCTCATCTACATGTCGTGCAAAGAAGCTCCCCCAGCCTCTGTGTACCTTCGTGTGGTTAGACCCTCCCCTCTCAAAGCGATACTGATCCTGACAGCTCCTCAACGTGTCACGTGGAGGCAGGAGAGAGAGAGGAAAAAAAAACAACCAACCGAAGCAAAACGGAAGCAACGGAACAGCGACAAATTGAAATGCTAAGAACTTCTGCTCTGTCCAACCATCCAAAAACACGAAGATTTATGCTGAGGCACGTTTCTCATTTACCACACAAACCCGCACAGACACTCACACGAAAGCACACACACTCTTCACCCTCGGCGTGACAAATCTGACTTGGGCGAAGAAATATCTCACCCTTCAAGCGGTTGTGTGTCCTGGTTTGCTGTGTTTCCGCACCGAAATGAAGGACGCCGTCCCGATGGCGATGATGATGATGACGTTCGTCCACACAAGTGGCGGAATATGAAACATGCAACCCGTAAGGGCCCTACGCCGACGGATGGCGGCGGTTGTAGGCGTCTAATTTATTTGCGAAATAATTATCATGTAATAGCGTTAGGAACACGGGCGGCTGCCGACCTCTTGGTAGCATTTTCTCTCCCTCTCTCTCTCTCTCGCTCGTGAGGATAAACGATCCGCTCGGGGATTTTTCCGGTGCGTGTGTGGGTGCTCCGGATAGATGAGCCATCCCGAGTCAGCCTGCTAATGGTCTCGGGCCGAGGTAGCATCTCAAGAACATGCACTCATCCTCGTTTGTTTCTCCCAGCCGCAAACTCGTCACGGTTCGGTTCGGTTTCGGATTATGTTGGGTTAGGTTATGGGATTTTGATGTGCGATGCCGAAGCCGTCCGTGATTATGGCGCCGATGTACTGCCGTTTGTTCCAGCTCCGGCGTCGACTCGGTCCGCACGGTAATTACATGAGTGAATTAGCTCGTCAGTGTTGGATTTATGGGAAAAGCACCAGTGCCAGGAGCACGGCTAGGATCTCTGCTCGGAACCGTCCGTCCATCCGTTTGGAAGTTCTTGGAAGTTGATCGAATCCCATCGCTCGCGATGACAGTAGATTCATCGCTCAATTAGTTAGGAACGTGTGTGTTCCTCGGGAACGCTAAATTTGTCCCGAAAAGTGCGCGGGAGAGGTGAAGACTTATGGTACAAGTCTCAACGTCTAAAATGTTGTCTTTTCTGGCGCATTCCTGGATGATGATTAAAGCGATTAAATCATCCACCTTTAGAGATCGGTAACGCTGCTTCAAATCTGCTTCCAACCCAGCAATCGCTTCCATAAATTATTTAAATTGATTCCCGAAATATGTTGCTGCTCTCATCCCAACGGGTCTCATGCCTCCAACAAAACCCGTTCCGATGATGATAAACGACGGCATCCGGTTCCGTCAAATGCAGAACATCCGCAAGCCCACGACACGCCGATGACAAACTTTAAACCACAATCACTTCAAACCCGTCCGTTCGCAAAGCAAAGTCCATCCTCGAAGCGGAATCTTCCCCGGAAACGATTTCATCCGTCAACCCAGCGACCGAACTTCCCGGAACGGGTGGAAGTTTTTCTGCCTCAGTTGCAGCTCGGGAGCTCATATACACTCACACACACACAGCGTGTCATCATACTTCGATGAGTTTCCTCGAAACGAGAGCTCCTTTGGACTCCTTTGGACGGGCAACTTGTCTCAAACCGAGAAAAAAAAAAACCGATACTCTTGGAAACTTTTCCCCACCGTGCTGCTGTGGACGATTTCGAGATAACACAAGCAGCAGGGGGGGGGGGGGGGGGAGGGGAAGAAATGGGAAAAACAAGAAACTTGCTCACTGACAGTTTATCGAAACGCCCCGGGGCAGCAGTTTTGAACCAACCAACCGCTGAAGGCTAGGTTAATAACGAACACGAGATGCACGGTGGAGGATCGCTCAAATCCTTTCACCACCGGAACGTGCGGGGTGCTTGAAACTTTTCACTGCCCTCTGCCGACGTGAAGAAATTGAGGCCCACTGAAGGGAAGTTTTGCTTGCCGCCATAAGCGATCGGACTGTTCTTTTTTTTTTCGTGTTGGCTTCCTTTTTTGGCGAGCAGAACAGTTAAAGGTTTATTACCGGCGGCTTTTTTTCTTATTTTTAGTGCTTTCTTTTTCCTTCGCCCCGTGTGTTTGACATGCGTTCGAGGTGCACGTCACAGCCTATGTCCGGGTTTGGAACACAGTCATTTCCAGCCTGCTCGCTCGCTCGTTCGATTTCCCGGAACGTTACGCGAACCGGGGGGCCTCGTTCGCTGGGAAAATCATAATAAACAATGAAACATGTCGAACGAGCTCGTCAGTCAATAATAAACATTCGGCCGGGTATCTTTCGGGCATACAAAAAAAGAAAAAAAAATCATACGAAAACAACCAACCTGAATCTATAACCATAAACGTCGTTTCGCGCTAGTTCTCCCTTCCCTTGACGGAGTACATTTTTCCGGAGCACTCCTCGCCTTCCTTCCGCACGGGCTCATCTTCCACGGGTGGATGGGTCTTCCGCCCGTATACGGGCGGCTATCGCAAACTCCTGCCAGTGACGTGCTGATGACGTCGCCATTATTCGAGATGCTCGTCTTCCGCCCGGCTCGATTGTTCCACCACCATTCAAATGGCGCAACGTTCTGCCATCCGGTGCGACCTTCGAGTGGAAAGCATTGTACGCCATGGAACCACGCTCGGCTGCATCATGCTCGCGTCGGTACGTGCATATGGTAGTGTTATTGTTTTTGCACCCAACCCAGACACACACTAACACATGACCTTATCGCACAAAACATAATACCCACCCCACCCCGTGTGCTGGCCCTTTGAAGGGTGACAGAGCATCCACCCTGCCTTTGCTTTCTTTATGATAGCTTTGTGCCGTCGTCGCTGATATCATACTCTGTGTCGGCGTCGGTGCCGTTTTTCCTTTCATTTTTCTTTAGTACTATTTTGCCAAAGAGATTTGTATGTGATCACGGTGCGAAAACGGAGCGAATAATGGCTCAATTTTTGCCGGGACGCTTTTGGTGGCGTACATGAGGGTGGTTTAAAGTCTGAAATAAGTCTTTTTAAGGGAATTTATTTTATCCATTCTCCTGTGCTGCTTAGGAGCCACAATTTAAAGTTTTCCACGCACATTCTCCTCTCACCTGTTGGTGGCATTCGAAAAGCAGCTATTACAGCTGCTTCATGGACTGCACCTGGCGGCATCTGGTTAATTTCTTCCCCTTCCGCCCGCGTCCGATCGCTTTGAAAGCAAATCCATTTCGCTGTTCAATGTTCCAAGCCGTTCCAAGCCGCACGATTGTCTCGCCAAAATTAATAACTAATTAACTTCTCCCGGGCACTTCTCGGTAACCCGAACGCCTGATCAAAGGCGTAAACACTGGCGGCGCCAGCTTTACGGCTAATTTCGCTTCGACGAGCAGGTTCCTGAGAAGCTACCAATTCTAAGGCCCAAGGAAGTGCCGCACGAGGAAACGCTACAATCGAGGTTTGAATCTCATTAATTGAATAAACTATTCACGGCACGTACCTCAAACGGCACCGCCTGGCGGGAGAATTCGGCTATAAAGTAAAGTTGATTCGGATCGCCCGGGACGCATGCGAATGTGAATGTGGGTAGTTGGGTTTTGCTTCCTTTGCCAGTAAGCGCCTTGGCGAGAGAGTTCAAATCGATGTAAATCCCTATATTTGAAACACACTAACAATATTAAGTGTAAGCCTGTACGAAACTCCCTCCCCCAGAAACAACTGCACAAGGCCACACATGTCACGTGTGTTTTAATATGTGCCATAAAAAAAGCCTGCTCGCTCAATATGAAATACCGGCAGCTGGGGCCTTCATGCCAATGCGAATCGAAAACTTTCCACCGCCGGCAGATTAATTTGTGTGCCCCGTATTAATATTTCCACCAGGAGTGTTCTGCAGGCGCAATAAAAATCCGCGCCAGGTTGAGCTTTCGGCGGTGAAATCTGTCTAGCAGCTGGAGCAGCAGCAGCACCAGCATAACTCATTTTTATGACCCCTCGCCATCGATAGGGAATCGGTTCGGGGTAAGAAAACAAAAAAAAACGCATCGCCACATGTGGGCGCATTCCGCACGCGGGAAAACTTTTCCCCTCCCCGAGCTTCGATTGTGTGACACTCTCTTCGAGGGTTTTTCTATCTTTTTTTTCTTTCTGCGAATTGTTGATTGGAAAAATACTTTCCCCGCGAGCAGTGCGTTTATGGTGCTTCTAAACTTTCTCGGCAATTTTCGCAATTTTTCCCTACAATTATTCATTGCATTAGCACATTTTAATAATTTTCGCTCGATGAGGGATAAACGCATTCGATCAACTGAATCCAATCCCAATCGAGCTCAATCATTTTTTTTTATTACGATCAAACTTCAAGCATCGCCATCACTGAAGCATAAATCGATGAGCGGTCATGAAAATTCATCAATCAAAAAATTGATTATTCATCTGGAGAGCGTTTTTCTTCACCCAACAGCAAGGGGAGGTTTGAAGTCAAACGGCCAAAAACCGTCCGAACGAGGAAGCTCGAGTTCGACGAAAACAATGATGGATGATCGAGCTCATGTGTGGTTTGCGATGGGATTGTTTCACTTAATGTACAATCATGCCTAATGCTTTGGGCTTTAAATGTTTTAAAGCGATCAATATTCAACTAAAGAGCAATACGGCCAGGCCGTTTATTCTCTAATTAAATAAATAATATTCAACTAAAGCGAGCCTTCCACTTGTCACGAGCTAACCTCCCCTCCCGGGAGGAGGGATCAGTGCGCACTAATCTTCTAATCTCGTGAACCTTTACCGCAAAAAAACTACGTCAACAGCTAGGATTAACTATTGTACAGCAGTCGCTTCCCGGTGGTGCGGGTGTTGAGTGATGGATTTTCCGGATTTGACGGCAAAATCCTTCACTCTTCGATAGATTTGCTTCCAGAGCAGCTTACGAGCATTAAAGACGACCTTCGGATGGTAGCTGCAATGGCGTAGAATTTGTGTCTGTTTAAATTAAAAACGAAACGACACAATCCAATATGTTCTGACACGCGTTCGCATTCTTCACGCGTCGCGCTGCGCCGAAGGAAAAGCTTCTAGTTTGCCATTTTTCCTTCAAAGTACAAATTTATCACAACCACCACGCGAGTGGCAGGAAAGTGAAAAATGTCTACCGTTTGCGGGAGAAATGAAAGCAACGCCCCGGGAAAGCCTCCGCACACCGTTCTGGCCAGGTGCGAGTGGCGTTCGAATGTTTCTTTCCGTCGGAATTCAATCAATGTTTCACTTAATGGCTGATAAACCGTACCGTTTTGCTATCGAAGCGTGTTTTTTTTTCGTTTTTTTTGCTACATTCCCTTCGCCCGATGCTCCGCACGGAACGTTTAGCGTGGCGAAAACGTGGCCGGAAAAAGGTGCTTAGGTACACGCAATTGAGCGGGAGGCATTTTCCACGCCTCGTTGCCACCGTCAGTTAACGCGTGCGGTGTGCCGGTGTTGGCTTCCGGAAAGGGAATTCCGAAGAGGGAAGAATAGCTAAAGTCGAAGAAAACCCCCGACCATGGGGAACAGACGGAACCGGCACGCCGGAAGAACGGTGGACGGTGATCGGTTGATAAATTTGATGGAAAAAGTGCTCTCGATTTCACCCGTTAAGTGTCGAACGGGTGCAGAATGTGGCAGCTTGATTTATCGCAAACGCTGGCAGCTGCTGCCTGCACGGTGGAAATCGCATCGGACGATTCGGGTGACAGATGCGCTTGTTGTCCTTTGATATTTTTAAAATGCACCCGACCCTGTTTACCGACACCGACAACTCTCTTCCGAAAATCGATCGAAAAAGCGGATAAAAATAGCAACGAAAGCTGCTCCCCTGCTTGAGCAGATGTAAATTTCGCTCGAATTGCGTTACTTTCACTTCGGGGGAAAATTTTGTTTTTTTGCCCTAAACACTCAATTAGTGAAAGAGTTTTATTCCGCGAACAAAAGGGCGATGGAGCTAAGTGTTTGTTGCCGTTCTTTTCCGTTCGATTAAATGTTCAAAACTTCCCACAACAGGCCGTAGCCAATTCGATTGCATTCTTCCTTTCGGAGGCTAATCCCAGTAAAAATTTAATTGACTATCGATCGTCGAATTGCGAAAAAATTGGAGCATAATCCGAAATGGGCAGTTCCACTCCACGCTCGAGGGTCGATCGGAAACCGACGCCATGATAAGCAGGGCCAAAGGTTGCTCCCAAAAATGTAAGAACCACTTCGGACACGTACGAACGTATATACGCCCTCGAAAACGGGGATCTTTTCTCTTTTTAAGGGCAATCCCCCGTCCCCGATTACGCAATCCCAACGCAAAAGGAACAGATTATGCCGATAAAAATAAATGCCCGCTCAACCGACCGAGCTCTCGCTCTTCGTTCGGTGACTAAAGAGGCTAGGGAAAACGATTCTCGAAGCATACGGGATTGCGCTCGTTTGTCGCACTGGCCATCTGTCAAAGGGGAGTAGGGAGGGGAGAGGGAAGGGGGAGCGTATACGTATGCCACCCATCGTCCGTTTGGCGTTCGGTGCCGGTGACACGACATTGGCATATTTATGAGCGGCCATAAAAATAAATTGAATGCGCCTTAAAGTCGCTCCCGTCATTTGCAGCATCATCGGAAGGGAACGTGCGCGCGATTGAGCTGCGCAATAAATATGAATTAATTTTCAACCTCAAACGCAACCGAGCTCGAGCGCGGGCTAAGCGTGTGCGGACAACAGTCTTCCGGAAGGTCTTCCGAAATGGTACTTTAATCTCCGCCAAAGGACGGATACCGCCTTTGTCGGGGTTTAGGAAAATGCCCACACGCAAACGCAAACGATGTGTTTGCGTTGTGATGTGTAGCGAAAGCTTTTACTTCTTTACTACTGGGATGGGGATTCCGTGCGAGAAAAGACCTAATCCCTCTTCAGTGCGCTTTGTTTGCTTCTCCCATTTGCTTATTTTGGTTCAAGTTGTATTCCATCAAAATTCGTTCCAATTTTGTTCTATAAATCTTTTAAACGGTTTTTTTTCTCTCTTACCAACAATAAAAAACAAACAAACGAAGTTATTTCTACCTGTTGGCAGCACCGAAGCGCAGCCAATTTATTTACATGCTTCCGACGCTTATTTACACATCCCCGGGAACGATATCGTTCCCCACCGGCCGTTTTGGGCGTGGGTAAAAGTTTTCCACGCTTCATGAGCGTTTCAACTAAAAAAAAAATAGAAAATAACACCAGCGCGCTGCAACAGTTGCAGAAGAGATTTAAAATAATCTCATTACTCCAGTTTTTTTTTTTTAAGACGACCACCGACAAGATCTACACTCTTTCCCAACACGACCTTCCCATTTTCACTTTTCATTTCGCAACCCGT
>KI915057.1:1466125-1480008 GCA_000473445.2 Anopheles farauti | reverse complement strand
TTTTTTTTTTTTTTTTTTTTTTTGACAAATTCCATTCCGCTCGCACCCCTCCGGGAGGGCGCGAAAACGCTTTTCCATTGGCTTTTCGAGCGCACCCAGGCCGGGACGTGACACACTAGCGGGAAGACGTCCCAAATTGCTCGCGGGCTCGACTCGGGGCGAAGTAAAATTTAACTTTATTGGAGTAATTACCTGTTTACAACCGTTGGTTGGGAGGTTGGTTGCGTTGGTGACGAGAGAGATAGGGAGAGAGCTCCCCGGTGAAACTTTCGGGAGGTCGAGCGTGCATTGAAAAGATCGACGATGGAAGCAAATTCCAACTCCCCGCCTCCCTCTCCCCCTCTCCCTCAATACGTGACCATGGGGGAGGAGGGCGCTACATTTGTCGAGCAAGAAAGCGGCCTCACTCTCGGCTGAATGCCAAACAAACAAACTGCTCCCAGGGTGCGTTTTGTGTCGCGCCGTTTCCACGACCCGTGCGACCCGAGGTAGATTAGCGTTTTCGTGGGAAATGGAAATGTTGTTCCTTCGTGCTGTTGTTTGGCTTCATGGAAAACGGCGCACCCGAATCGTGGTGCTCATTACGAACCGGCAATGACTTTTTTACGGGTCTTCCCCATCGGTCGTAAATCCTCGTCCCTCGGGAGGTGCCTCTTGAAGTGACGGAAAACTTGCAGTCGACGATCGAAATCGGTGGTTTTGCATCGCCGAGATTAACAAGACCCGTTCGGAAGTGGTTCCCAAGCTAGTGAAGGAATTTAAATTGCATCCGTGTAACAACAGGTCGCGGAAATCAAATCGCAGCAAAAAAAAAACAACACAAAAATGGCTCATAAATTAGTCTCGCATAAAGAGCGGAAGGGAACGTCTCGCTGCTACCACCGACCACCCACGCCGGGGTGGTAAATTAATGTCCTCCTCCGGTACGTTATCGTGCGATCGTAAAAACACGCCCTGACCCAGCGGGATGCTGTACCTGACCCGTCGGGAGCGGGAAGCAAATAACTTCCCGTGACATTCCACCGGCCAATTTTGCTAAGGTGAATAAACATTTACCTATCTTTGAGGTTAAGAAACCGAAGCCCTACCTTGGTAGTTAATATATCTTTATGGCAATAAAGCGAGAAGATCCAACCGAGCGTCCCTTCCTCCGGCGGGCTTAGATTGTCTGCCCCAAAGAAGCCCGCTCGCAATCAATAGCCAAAATAGTCGGGAAGGACGTTCAAGGAGAACCTTCCCGGTAGCCGACCTCGCTACCGGACATTCGCGTAATAGAGCCGCCACAGTTTGAGGCTCGAGCCAGAGGGTAAGCGTGTTGGATTTTTCGAATACCGACCGTACGACACGCTCCGGGTCGATGAAAAATGGAACCATAATTTTATGGGCTCACTTTCGCCACTATGTGGATATAATTTAGATTCCTGAGCAAGCACTCAGAGCGGCGTGGTTGGGAAGAGGTGAGGTAAAAAAGGGATCGACGAGGATCGGACCAGTGTAGATAATCTGCCCGGTCCTCCCGCCGACCGACCGACCGGCCAGGGCGTGCGAGTTTATGAAGCGGTAAATAATTAAAATACATCCAGCGCGGGCCATTTGTCACGTTCGGTCGACTGTAGCAAACCCGGTCTGAGTTATCTGCTTTCCGTCCGCCCTGACTTCCCCCACCCCCCACTCCCCGGGAAAGTGGGAGATGAAAATCTTTCCTCCTCCTCCTCCGGGCCCTTCGGTCGAGCGCGATAGCTTTGGATTAAGATCGGATGAAGATGATATAGGGGAAACGTGGCCGCATCGAACGTTATTGAAGATTGACGCATAAATTTAAATTTAATCTAGTCTAGAGCCACGGGCAGATAAGCTGGGTATATTTATAAGCGAAGCTTTGGAAGGACGAAGGATTTCGAAGACCTGGCGAACCTATTCGTAAAAGTTTAATGTTTGAAAAGAGTGATTAACTTAAAAAGAGTTAGTGATTTGCCTTTTCTTGGGAATTTTTTTAATATCATATGATCAAAATAATTTTTTTAAACCTTTTGACAGATTTTGATACATTTTCACAACGAAATCATTTTTTTAAAACAATTCTTTGTCAACTCTTCGACTCTTTTCATCCGTTCATAAACATCCCTTTGCTTCCGTAACAAACTTCCAAATTTCCTGTAAAAAAAAAACCGACCACTTGCAGTCATGTGTGCGTTACATTTTAGTTCACTTATTTATGTCCCACCCCATGCCGGAAGCGTGTTCGGGTTATTTCGGGTTTTCCTTCCCGAGTTTTCCTCCGCATCACCTGTGCCGCTTCGGTTGCAGCGGATCATAATTTCACATCGCCCGGCATTCGTCTTCGGCGCCGTTTCGCAAAGGTAACTTTCACCACGTACGATTGCAATTTTCTTCCCGTTTTCCTTTCCCGGGTCCCGGGTGGAAGCGGGTGGAGCGAGCAGAGAAAGCGCGGTACGGCTTGTTTTCCGAGGCGGAAAAACAAGCACGAGTGCATGTGCGAGCGTACAAACGGTGACAAAACGCGGGCGACGCAGGCAGGACGACGATGTAATTTATGGAAAACTAGCACTATAATTCAGCAGCCAAACACAAACTTTATTGAAACGGGGCTAGGAATTTTCGGCGGCCATGTTGTGTGACTCTGCCAGACGAGCAGCCCGTTTGAAGTTGCCGAGTTTCGTCGTTTCCGGCGAGGGGGGAGAAGCGGCACGGTGAGGGGGATGGGAGACAGGGGGTGAGAAACTTGCCAAAGTGCTGTGTGCTGGCACTTCAAAACTCGCCCATCCGAAAGAATACCCGGTGGGAGCGGGAAAACTGGAAACTGTGTCGAAAGTGTGGAAAAATATATATATTTCAAATCAAGAAAAAAGCACATCCCTCAGGGCGCTTCTGTTTTCTTTTTTTTTTGGACTTTTACTGCGACGAGGCCCGTTTTGTCGCATGTGTGCGGTAAGGTAGGTTAACATTTTTTTTGTCATGTCCTCTGCACCAGTTTAATCCACTGCAGGGCGAACCCGTTTCGGGTGCAGCTGCAGCTGAGCAAACACACTCCAAGCGGGCGGTGGGCGAGCTGGGAAAACTCAAAGTCAAGTCAACGTACAAGGTTCATATTGTGCAGGGCTCTTTGGGCACTCGAGCACTGGGGTTGCCTTTTGGATCATCTCTTCCATCTCTTCCGACTTCGAAGCCTACTTCGAATAAAAAAGCGAGCGAGAAAGAAGAAAAAAAAACCCCGCTCCATTCCGAGCAAAAACTTGCAGTATTTATCTACCGTGCAAGTGCGACGACACACGGACCGGAACCAAAGCCAAAACCAGACAGTGCAGACGGTCGTGTCGGGCTGCAAAACGATCCTTCGTGCTTTCTGTGCAAACAGCCAGCCGAGTCGTATATGTTTCGTGCCGGCGGAGGTCGAGTTATTAGTGGGCTCGAATTAAAAGGTGAGAATGGGGCATCATTGCCGGCAAACACGAAACACACCGTGCAACGGAAACGTTATTATTTTGCCAAGCATGATTACTTTGTTTGCGCGAATTAGACGCCCGAAAGGATCAAGCTCGGCGTCGGTATGCTAAAACGGAAGGGGAACTGCAAGCAAGTGAAACAGAAAAGAGCAATTTAATGCACACAGTCGAGTAGTTGTGCCGGTTTTTGTTCTGTTTGCATCAAAGTTATGAAGCTTTTAAGAATATCTCACCTTTTTTTCACAATCTCAAAGCCCAATGCTCTCTTCGGGCGCGCGTTTTTGATCGACATTATCGCAACGAGAAGGTTGTTAGCTGGACAGACCGCCATCATATTAAATTCATAGGAACGAAATGATCATTAACCACGTGATTAGTAAGCCACAGTAAAGCGGGCACACATGCTTATCCGTTCGTGTCAAGAGGTGGTGCTAGTCAAACAATGGTTAATAAAATATTAACAGTTCGTGTTCGCGTCGGAATGAGGTGTTTACACGATTTTACAAAAATATGGTAATTGATTCGAGCAGAGGATGGGTATTTTTATTTTCTGGGAAGATCTTTCCTTTTCAAACACGGTCTCAAAAAAAAAACTAAATCATCCCATTTGTTGGCTCTAAAATACTGCCTCCGGCACGATCCGTATCGAGGCACACAAAAAAAAACAAACTAAATTAAACCCATCCAACGTCGCCCACCTTCTGACGCATCGTTAATTTTAAATGAAAAATGATTGTCGGACGAATGTGTTGTATTATTTATTAGCGTCAGCAGGCGAAAGGTTAGGTTCGTTAGGAAAACGCTCGGGCAGCACATGTCCATCCATCTTCGAGGACAGCGCAAACGAACCGACGCGGTTGGTCTTCAGCGATCTCAGCAAGAGGATGCAAACCGACTCGTTGCACCGGGTTGCCTTTGCGTACGAGCAAAAGCCCGGTTGGTTGCTTTCGGGTTTTTGGCTGATACATCCCGATAACACCCATCAGAGCAGCGATAACAGATTCATTGGACTTGGGTGTAGGGAGTTGCACTTGCTGCACTTGCTCCACCTACCACCACCCCAAATCGTAACTGACACGTGCGAGCGAACATTGCAAGGGACCGAATGGAACGACCAGCAGCAGCGGGTATAAACACCAACGCAACCGCACGTAAATACGATTTCCATTCACCACCCCAGCAACGACCACACCTCCACCTAATAAACCACAAACTACACTCAACCGAACCACCACCCCCCGGGGGGAGCATAAGTTCCGCGACGGCACGTTTCACCCGCGAACGGTGCGGTGAAAACCGCCGACTGCTGGCTTTTGCGTGATCGATGTACTGATACAAATTTTCCTCTCCATCTGCGCGCTCCAATTACAGATATCACCAGCGGTGGCATCCAGCATCATCGGCCCATCGATGGGTATAAATCATTCGCCGGCCCGGGTACGGCCCACCTCCGCGCGTACGTGGCGTCTGGTTCTCCGCCCGGCCAGTACGGGGGAGCTCACCATGGGCTCCAGCAGCAGCTCAGCTACCAGCAGGCATCACCGTCGCAGCAGGTCAACCCGGCCGGCGGCAAGTTCGAGGAACCGTACTTCGACGACACGACACCGAGGAATGTGACCGGGCTCGTCGGCAAATCCGCTTATCTCAGCTGCCGGGTGAAGAATCTCGGCAACAAAACGGTAAGATGCAACCACCACCGGTGGTCCGGTCTTTCCCGGCCATTGGAATGATTACTCGCAACACAACTAAGTAGCAGGGCACGTTGAAAAGATGGATTAGTACGTCACTCACTTGCAGGGCATTCGGTTCCGGCGACGCCAAACGACGCGCCCAACCGTTTGGTGGATTGCTTTGATAGCACTGTGGTTGGTGAAGTTTTGAGCTCGCGTTCGGACGTTGCCATGCCAAAGCCTACTTCGCTTTTGACACCGCTGTCAGTGCGTAGTGTCCGGAGCGTCCGTGATCTGATTGCTTAACAGTTTGAGCACCTTTCATTGACCCATCGGTTCGGTTCCTCTCCCTCCGCCCCCCTAACAAAAACCCCCGGTTCGCTTTCGACCGGAACTGGATGGGACTGTGTTTGACGGTTGCTCCGAGAGAGAGAGCCCATCCATAATTATTTAAATTATACAACTTCAAACAACTCACGCCCCGTGTACACGCAACGTTTTCTGGCGGCGTTGACTCGGCAGAAAAGCCAAAATTTATGCAAACGGTATCCGAGAACAACGATGTTACCGCTTTCACGTGCGCCTCCCGCCGAAAGGGTTTCTACAATTCGATTAATTTTCTCCCACAACCCACCACACTCACTCGCTCGCTCGTACATCAACACAATGCAAACGCACCGGAAAATGGCTGCGACCGTTGACGAGTGCCCGAAAAACCGCGCGCATCGGAAGCGCAACTGGCACGAACCGCGGGAAAATAAACATTCATTAACGGAAAGACAAATTAATTTGCTTGCTGTCGGAGAGGATGGCGCCTCTTTTTTTTTTGTTTCATTTCACGTTTGACTTTTGCTCGCAAACAAACATTTGCGTGGAAGAGTGAGGAATTTGGAAAAAAGGACGAAACGAAAAGGAAAAAAGCATGCTCCCTACGATCGCTGATTTCTGAGGGGTCGCATTAATTGCGAAAACGGTAGCCTCCGGTTAACGTCCGGCAATATAAAGGAAATGATGATCAAAGGGTACCCTTAAAAGTGAGGGGGTGGGGGGAACGGGTTTCGGGTCCATTTCGGAACGGCCAATGGTTGCAGCAGTTCGTAAATTTTCATCCCCCCCGGCCATAATTAACAGGTCGGCCCGCGCCCAGGTCGAAACCCATGAACACGGTTTCGGAAGAGTTATGGGGCCATTGGGTTTTAAATACTTTCTGACTATCTCGTCTCGGCTCGCCGCCGGAGTTGATGCCCTGCCAGGACCAAGGGGTTTGGCTTATCAAATTTAAGAACAATCCTTGTGGGTTGAGATGAACTAAATAAACGGGCCAAAGAATTTCCCCTTTCCTAGGCGGCGGCGGCGGCGGCCGACTGGTCCTAAGACTTCGCTGCGCTGCTGTCCACTATAAAACGGTCGTTAAAATGGCATCTGAAAGTCGGTGGAAAATTTACGGGCCCAAAATTATGTCCTTTCAGTCCCTTTTAGCGTTGGAGGGTGAGTTGAGCTTTCAGAACACCCTGGCAATGGATACAATTGACTGGTAAAGATGATAATTTTATGATTAATGTAGCCCGATCAGCGACTGTTATAATTTAATAACCAGTTGAAACCATCTGGAAAATAAACCGATAACAAAGTGCACTGTTATGTAGTGCGATATTAGCTAATGGTTGTGTTTTTGATCCAGCAGAAATTGAAGATCGCAGCAGTTCGACGTTGTTTGTATGTTATGTTTTGCATGTTTTTGCATGACCATTTCTTTCGAACGATCCGACAGAGCACAAATGCACGCGAAAACATTCAAAGTGGACACCCTATGCGAATGATCGTACACAAACTTCAACAAGCGGAAGTGTTACTTCCGGAACGGTGCATCATCGCGAGTGAGCTCTTCTGGAACGCGAGAGATAGGAGAACAAAACAAAATCAAGACTCTTTAGTTTTCATTTCACTGGCACAAGAATTAAGAGTGTGTTTTTGTAAAATGCATGATATAATCCGAGAGGGAAGAATCCTACCTTCACCATAACTATTTAAATTACGAAATTGTAAGCTAGTGTTACACCATCTGTCTAGTTCTTTTGCTGTGATTTTATAAGATCATCGTTGAGTAAGAGAGATAACAAATATCGCTGTCTTTGGTTGGGGCTGACAGCGCCTTCTCGTTCACTCTTTTGTAGATACATATTTCTTTTTAAAAATTGAACAAATGCCGATTGATTGAAATAAATAATGACATAGAATAAATAACATAGTCCAAATGTGCCTATTGCTTAAAAATACACTTTCAGTTTAGTTTTCTTGCAAAAATAGTTCAGCAAAAATGTTCATCTTCATTAGAGTGTTTGTCGGCGCCCTCTCGCGGAATTGCGGCGTGTTACAATGCAAACCGTCAGTAGTGTCAATTAGCTTTCTTTTTGTGTTGATTTGTTTATTCAGTAAAAAGTGCAGAAAGGACCGCATGTTGCGATTTAGCAGCAGTGTTAGTTCTTTTCAGCGTTTGTTAGGGATAATTTTCATTACGTTCTTCGTAATTGAATAGAACAACTTTACGATAGTTTATAAGTAAACTATTTTAGGTATGTGTGCCTTATCGGCTAGAAGCAACTTTCTTGTCGGCTCTACGTATCAGCTTCAGTTGTTAAACAGTTACCCGCCTTTTCCAGAAGGAACGCGTCACGACACAAAATGGCCAACAACCATCAGAACCCCAGCACGGCACCATCCGGTGAGACGCCACCCAGTGCGTTATCTACCGTTCCGGGGTGGTGGTACCCGGGCGCCCAGAACGCTCAAGACAATGCAATGCAAGTGCAGCTGCAGCAGCAGGTGCAGATGCATCAGCAGGCACAGTTGCAACAGCAACTGCAGCAGCATCAGTTGCAGCAGCATTACCAACAACTTCTCCAACCACAAATGGTTTATCAACAACAGCAACAGCAGCACCAACAGCTGATTCGACAGCAGCAGCTGCATCAACAACAACAGCAGCAGCAGCATCAGCAGCTGATCACGACGCAGCATCAGAATGCCGTCCAAGTTCAGAGCAGTCCCTCCATGAGCAAGGCGAGTGCTTCGCCGAGCAGCAAGGCCAAGGTCACCAAGCCAAGAGGACGCATCACGGCGTATTCCTACTTCGTACAAACGTGCCGGGAAGAGCACAAGAAAATGTTTCCCGAGCAGCAAATAGTGTTCGTCGACTTTTCGCGCCAGTGCGGGGAACGATGGAAGACAATGGTGGACGCGGAGAAGGAACGGTTTCACGAGATGGCCAAGAAGGACAAAGAACGCTACGACCTGGAAATGAAGAGCTTCGTACCTTCGAAGGGTATGCCCGTAGGGAAAGGTGTCAAACGCAAACAGTTGAAGGACCCGAACGCACCGAAACGCCCGTTGACGGCGTTCTTCCTGTACACCCGCGATGAGCGGGACAAGGTGAAGGCCCTCAATCCGGAGTACGGTGTTGGTGCCGTCGCCAAGGAGCTGGGTCGTATGTGGTCCACCATCGATCCCGACATCAAACAGCAGTACTTGATGAAGGCACAGCAGGATAAACAGCGATATGAGCAGGAACTGGTGGCTTACAAACAGAATATGCAGAACCAGACGGGTGTCACTCCCGTTGGCGTACCGAATCAAGCTGTACCGCAAGCGCAGGCGGGTCTAGGAGGGTTCCAGCATCTCCCGGCGGATGTGCAGCAAGCCGTTTCCTTCCATCTGCAGGCACAGGCCGTCCAAGCGCAACCGTCCGGCTCCGTTGCCGGAGCGTCGACTTCGCAGCTGCAGAGCTTCGAGGAGGAAGACACCGAGGAAGACACTGACGAGGAGGACAGCGACGAGTGAAGAATCCTTCATTTATCATACTATTTTCAATTAATATTAGAGTATATTTCTTTTTTTTCTAATTGTGTCTCTTCCAGAACATGTGAACATGTTCAAGCGATTTTGAATGAACTACCCAAAATTATAAGTATAAAACTGCTCGAAGATATCGTTCCTATACAGCACTGTTTGGACAAAACGATGCTTGTACGATTGGTTCTCAGTAGGTTCGAAATAGTTTTACCATACGTAAAAAGTTCCACGGTTTAAGTATGTCAATAAATTGATTCGATGAACTTTTCTTTCGTAAAATGTTTGCGCTCGTGTGTTCCACAAAAAAATATCCCTTATATGCTGTTGCACCACGTGCAGTGTCAGCAGTACCGTAACGAAAACAAAGTTTTATTAGAACACCTGCGGACCACAGGTTTGCATTAGAAAGACTCGTTTCTTTTACAAACACGGTTGTCCCACCCGTAACTTCACTAAAACAACGCATGTCTAAACGTGTCCGGCGGTGGCAGCTGCCCGCTTAAAAGTTTGTCAAGATGGATGGATACTTTTAACGCTTGCTAACGCTTGCCCTACCCTTCGCGGTTCGTGTGAGACTTCAAAGTTTCCGAACGCGCTAAAGGCCGATAACCGCCTTTCGAGTGGGGACGAAAATTTAGTATTCATAGCAAATCGGGTTTATAGGCGAGGTAGTGACGAATAGGGTAGGGAGTGACCCATCAAAAAGGCTGTGCTCGGTTGTGTGTTTTCGTACGAAGGGCCTCACAGAAGAAAGTCATCGAGAAATTATTAAGCACATTAAATCCGGCCCGAAAACAAACGAGCGAGCAAATCCGTAGGAGAAAGTAAAAAGGTCCGCCCCGTCCCCAGTGCGCGGGTGGAGTCCCATGTCCGCAAGAACATTTCCCAAGAACGGCTCAAGAAAGCCATTATTCGTTTCTGCTCCTTCTGCGATCCCATTTTGAATAATCAAATTAAATATTTACTCTCGACGAACAATTTCTCATTTCATGGCAACGGCTCGAAATTCCATCACGATATCAAATTCGACCTCCACCCGGGCTTCACCGGGGCACGCACGTGACGCGCAGGTCTCGTGGATCCGACACCGGGACATCCACATACTCACCGTCGGCAGCTACACGTACACCTCCGACCAGCGGTTCCAGGCGACGCATCACAAAAACATCGACGACTGGACGCTTCAGATCAAGTGGGCCCAGAAGCGGGACGCCGGCATCTACGAGTGCCAGATATCGACCCAGCCGGTACGCAGCTTCTTCGTCACGCTCAGCGTCGTAGGTAAGTCGAAGCTTCGGCTCATGTTTGCTTTCCGTTTGAAGTACGAAATTGAATCTTTATGTTTTTAATTTTAGCAATAGGAATAGTTCAATGGTCTCACGATTTTTATGGAGCCAATGTTTTTGCAAACAAATTAACGGCAAGGTCATGAAACCGAATCACACGCTCACGGCTAATGCATCAAGCATAACATTATGCAAATTCCAACCGAATCGGTTCGGTGGAACTGTTTACGGTGGTAAACAAAGTTAAAATAGCTTCTTACGCTTACCTGCACGCTGTAAACGAGCTTTGAAACGAAACGCAGGTCAATTGACGGTCTGATGTTTCGAAGGACGGAAATAGTCCCACATCGTCGTTTACTTCGGTTAGGACACTGCTTGCGAAACGATTGATTGCACTAGTTATTAGCTACGGAAGGGTGGCCTTATACGTGGCCTCTCAAACATCACGTCTACACCGTGAGACGCAATCGGCTATCGGCCCACGAGTGTCGTTTGCCAAAACCAAATCGGCCCAGCACGCTCTCATCGAGCCTCATCGCAAAACGGCCATTTGATTTGCATTTAGAATGACGCGGCTCTCATCCCCAGCGCTAACTTCACACACTCCCGAACCGGATCGGCTTGTAATTATGTCAATCAAACTCCCCGTTTCCAGACGTATAATCAAATATCATGTACATGCCGGGCCTTTGGAGCTAACTGTATCGGAATTGATTTGAATTCCATTAGAGCGTTTCCACCGAACCGGAATGGATGCGGGATTCCGATAGCCCATCGACGGCTGGCACACAGCCCGCTCGTGGTTTGCTTCGTAATCCCCATTGGAGTGGAGGAAACCGGAAGGACGATGTCGGCGGATGCATATTCCGGGCTCGATAAAACTCGGCTGACAATTAGTGTGTGGCAAAGTATTATCCGGATCGGTGGGGTTTCGGGTTAATTATTTACCATCGGTTATCCGTTTGCCGATCGGTCTCGCGGGAGGAAACGACACACGGTTCGCCCACCGGAGCGCTGTGTGAAGCTTGTGAACAGGGAATATCCCGCGCGGAGCGCCGGTTAATTTATATCCACCAAGGATTCACAATCAAACATGCAAATGGATTAATGGTGGTGTTTTTTTTTTTGCTTCGATTGTTAAATCGCTCGGCTCTGGTTTTTGTTTCACGAAGCGAGTCCTAATTATTTTTGATTTTTTAAGGATTTCATTAATGTTATGTTATGCTTTAGTTCATCTCAGGAAATGTTTTTACCAATTACCAAGCATTAAAATAGCATGATGCGTTAAATCATAGGAAAGTCACAATAATTAGATTTCGACACAGACAAATCAAATGTTGTTACTTAAATCAACAAGTTAGGCTCTTCCGCTAAACATCCCAGACACTCCTTCGCAATTGCTTCGGCTGCCTACAAGCAACCGAGCCGACCTTGTAAACAGGTTCATTTGGGTGTTTCTCGGAATTGTTTGCCGAAATCTTGTCACGCTCGAACAGTTTCTAAGCCGCCAGTCGCGATGATTCGCGATAGTAAATCGAACGTAAATTGTTTACTGAGAGTTCAAGGACGCAACGATTTGGATCGATCCGTCGCCGCTCGCAAGGTTAGGAAATCGTGAACCTGTGTCTCGTCGTTATCTATCCCTTTGACTCGCAAAACGGGTGGCAGCTTATCAGCAGTGGAACGTGCATAAATTTCAACAAACTCAACTTCCTCCCACTGGCTAGAGTATGCCGTGCCAATTTGCTATATGCGAAGAAAAGTACGCTTATTTAGTAGATCCTGATGGGCTGAAATGGAGACATTCTCCACTGAAGTGGACTGCATTGTATCGCCCATAACCTAGCCCGAACAGCATCGACACCCAGAAGTAAAACGGTCAGTAAGAAACCGGAAGAAAGCGTTTTCAAAGTGGCTCTAGTTTTCTGCATAACAATAGACCGGACACGTTTGAGCAAGATCCTTTGGACTGGCTAGCATCAAAACAGAGCACTGCCTGAGCATCCCGCCCTGAGGCTTGGCTCGTGTGCGGTTCAGTTCACCGCAGGAAGTCAATGGAGTACGGGTGATACTTGCCTTTTCAGCGTGCCTCTGTCACCACATTACCATCACGAAAATAAATCGTTCAACCGGTCTTTCCGTAGACACCCTCCCGCGGGAGGGAAGAACGACCATTGTTCCGACGTGCCACAATGCGCTGGAAATAGGCACCGGAAGGTGCAGGGTAATTTTCACACAACTACCGGCCCGGAGACGTTTGCCGGAAAGCGAACCGGAGAGGAAGTCTCCGGGGCCGGCGCGCACGCGTTATTTATGCATCGAGGCGTTCTTTAATTGGGGCTCGGGTGGTGGTTTGGTTTTTATTTTTGTGCGGGTTTGGGGTTGGCTTTTAATGAGAAAACTCCTGCATCCGGTGGGCGGGGGAATCGCTCGGAAGCGATCTGGCACGGGTGCTATACACGTGTGGTGGCACACACGTATCTAATACGAAAATATTCGCTCCGAGGTCATAGGTCTTGCGTTTTTGTTTTTTTTTTGCGGATTTTGCGTACGAACACAGGGCTCATCAATCCCAATCCCACAAGAGCCACAATTCTGTCGAAAACTTTCCCACAACGGTGCGGAAACCGTGCGTTCGGTGATGGTAGTAGGCGCTCCACTTTAGCGCCTGAATGTAGACTTCCCGTTGTTAGCTTGGCTGTTCGTCTCTACGGGAGCGCGAATTAGACTTTGACTTTGAACGAACGCTCACTCACACACACCGGAAGTACACACACGCACTTCCTGTAGTGTTGTGTGAGTGTGTGTGTGTTGGACTAATTATCCTATAGCGAGAGAATCCTTCCCCACCAGCGGTGGTTGGGTGCGAAAGTTTCAACGGTCTATGAAATCGTGGGATAAATTGCGTTTCCGTCGAAGAAACTCGCTGCAGACGCTCGCGAACCTCAACTTCCTGTCAAAGTCGTCGTTGCCGTCGTCGGTTGAAATTGTACGCCGGTTTCGGTTAAACCGAAATCGCACACACACAAGCACCATTCGGAAGCGGCAAAGACCGGAGAGTGTTGAAAAGAATTTCAACCCCGCGCTTTGCGTGCGACACATCTTGCGAGCAACGTTTAATTGATGCTGCTGTGAAGCAATTTTTAACACTTACACCCGGTGCGGGAGCCACAGAACAAAGGTCACGCACACACACACACGCGCTCGGGCGCACACAGGCTCACAGGCCCACCGCAGTAAAAACCGCGCCACTGCTAACTGGATGAGGATAATGAGGCTTCAAAGTGAAATTTTTACCGCCCACCGAAGCGTGGCAACAAGGATATGTGAAGCAATTAATCCCCGCCAGTCAGCCCCTCTCCCCTTCTCTCTCTCTCACACACACACACACACGCACGTCATCGTAGCCGCCTGAAGAGGGGAGGCCTTTTTACGGGCCGACACAAATTTGGACCACTTTCGGGAACCGCTTTACGTTCGTGCGTAATTTCTTAATCATCTTAATGGCTTGATTTTTGCAGCAAGCCGAAAATAAAGTGCACGTACCCATGTGGGTCCCGTGACTTTTAATCACATTCCAGAGCTAATCGCTTGGCGCATGGAAGGGGGAGGGG
>KI915057.1:1455684-1466000 GCA_000473445.2 Anopheles farauti | reverse complement strand
GGGGGGGGGGGGGGGGGGGGGGTTGGTGGAATGAGCCTCACAAAATTAACCATTCGGTGGTGTTTGACACCGAGCTAGAAGTTAAGATAATGTTAGGATAAAGATAAATGCTTGCTTAACGAAAAAAAATCGAATTCTTGTCAATTACTAGAAGTCCTCGTTCGCTCTTTCTACTCCTCTTTCTCGCTCTCACTTCACGATCGCTTTCGAATTCCCTCGCCAAAGTACACGACAAGAGTGTTCGAATAAGACGTTTTGAAAATGCGCATATCAATTGACACGTAGCTGAAGCCCGCCGAGTATTTAGTGGGCAAAAGTTGGCGTAAAATGAACTCACGCAGAATGGAAAACTTTTATCTGACCGGGATTCTCCTGGGGAGGGATGAAGGAAGGCGATAACGCAAAAAAACGCTCTCAGAACTTCTGCTTCAGTTCTAGCCGATGGATGAAATCGTCCCCGACCGGCCGGCCGTCCTGGATCGCTGCAGAACTCAATCTCATTAAAAACTTTCCTTCGGGCTGGGCTTTCGGATTCAGGTCCAACCTCCCCGCCTCTCCCCTTATAATGAAGCGTTTATTCTAATTTTTCGTCCACACTTTCGCCGGACACGAACTCCGCCGCGAAATGCAACTGCTGCGATCGGGGGTTTTCATTTTTTTGACACATTTGCACCACAAAGGGCGCGTTTCGCTCGTTTGCTTTCAATTTCGTCGCCGAGGATTGAAATTATATGCAAATGTTGAGCTGTAGCGGTGGGTTGCGTAACGTCCGAATGATGAACCGGACCGTTGGGGTCGCGAAAACATAAAGTTAATTGATGTTACAAAGTTTCTCCGACGGCGAAACCGCGCGTGGCTACCACACGTTTGCTTCAAACCCGCAAGCATTACTTATGGTCGCTCCTTACCGTCCATGCAAACCATACGAAAAGAAAACAAAGCAGGCGTTTAAAATCGCCATCGCGCTTTGGAACACCCCGAATTCGAACGCGGGTTTTTTAAATTTTAATGTTGTCTTCCCCGCTCGGAACAAAAGATTAATGTAGTACCGGGTGGTGTCTGGCTCTCGTTTCCGGGGCCTTTTAATTAGCATTCATTATTTGGTACTTTTTCTGTTGGTCCACGAGCGCCGATGTAAACTCCGCATCGAGGGCTGCTTTTTGCCTAGCTACTCTTTGGGACGGGAAGGAGCCACAGGAAAACGTCACTTTCGAGCAGTTTTAGGCTAGAATAAAGGGTTTCCGGCGAACGAAATTCACGCTGCTCATGAATTATGTATGGACGCAGCGACGGTCACATTCTTCCCAAGCTGTGGTAGAAAATTAACGGCTGCAGTTGCGGGCAGCGGGAAATTGCAACGGGAAGGTCACCCAAAGGCGAGGAAATAGGAGGGCGAAAAAAAACACCCGCTGTCAGTAACAATTTGCACAAAACTTTCTCATTTTCGGGCACAATTGTCCTGCCGCGCCCGAGGAAGGAAAAACAAGTTACAAACTCTAAATTGCTCGGGATGAATCAAACAATTATTGCAAATTGCTCGGCAGCGGGCTGCAAATGCGCGCCGAGGGTAAGGAAAAACCAAAAAAAAATAAACCTTTTCGTTATAAAATAATGTATTAATCTAGCATTTCTCTTCTTTTTAGCCGCGTCCCTGCTCATTCCCGAAAAAAAAAAATGCTAGAACGTTATCTGCTCACGACGGCAGCCTGCGATGCAGTTTTAATTAATTTCGCAAACGAGAATGCGATTAATTGGGGGTTTCCAATTTAAAGGGCACGCTCGTTTGTCGCGTGCGCGAGTGGATGTTCCAAATTAAAAGGCATTTTTCACATGGTTTTCTTCATACACACACGAGCAGTCTGACTCACTTGTTGAAAGGGAACGAATCGTTCTTTGGAAGGACAGAAAAAAGGGGCAGCAACACCTTTACCTGAGGTAGCAAAAACAAAAAAACAGAAACCCCATAGCGCTGAGCGCTAATTGTATGCAAATTGTTGTCGGGGTGTATTTTTCGTGAAATATGATAATCTCATAATTACCTAAAACCTTGGTAACCTTGTCCAACCAACCAACGGTTTCGAGCGGAATAGCTTCAACTCATGCATTCCGCTAAAAATTCCAATGGCAACTTGGCGCTTTCTCGCCGCCGACTCTTCGGCCGATCTCCCAAGACCGATAAGCGACAGAAAAAAAAAAGAAGGAGCGAAAGAAATTCGCCCCGAAACGTACGTAAGTGCCGCCCGTACCCGTGGCTGCAACTACACCGAAGCAGTGTTGCTGTTGGTTCCCCGGATTGGAAGGAAAATTATTGCACGAAAGTTATAATTTATGGACGACGATGGCAAATGGGCACACCGGATAACAATGGCCGGCCGGGGGTATTTGAGCATTATAATACCCTCGGTGCACGCGGGCTCCTAAGGGGATGGTGGACGGTGGAGAATGTGCGGTGGGAGGGAACCGGAATTAGAAAACAGCAAGACCTCTCCACAGGCCGCAAGAAGGCTTCGTCTGAGCCGGTAAGATATTTGCGCGATTTCGTTTTCCCACCCCGCCGCTGTGCGCTTCTCGCGGACGGTAAACATTCTTGAATATTTATTAAACCATCGAACCGGTCCTGGAGACCCCAGACCCGGTTCGGATGTTCGTTTGGCTTTTTGCGTTTGGACATGACTAATTCTAGAATATATTGCGTCCGGCGGGGTGGGGTTTTTTTTTTGCTTGTTTTTTTGGTTTCGCCCCTTTCAGAACCGTAACTTGCCTCCCAACTAAAGCGGGGAAATTGGCCGCAAGGCATAAGCCACTCCGGCGGCTGGCAGTGCAGTTACTTGTTCGGGTGGGGGAAAAAAGGGTTTTTTGATAGGCCCTATCGGAACATGGTCGCAATTAAATGTTACACGGATCGAAACGACCATACTTGGTCGCTTGTTTTTCCTTCCACACACACAAAAACACACTCCCTTAGCCGTTTCGGTAAGCTTTCACTTCCCTGTTGTTCTCCCTCGCAGCAATAAAGCCCGGAAGAAATGGGTCTTTTCCCACAGCGTATAAGGGCCACCAAATGGACGAAAACCGTGTCAGAGTGACATTTTGAATCGTTTGTTCCGCGTGTCGTGAAGGGGAGGGTTGGGTTGGGAGGGGGTTCCAGAACAGGACGACAGCTCCGTCATGGTCCATTTAGCAGCAGGTGGATGGATAAGATTGCTTAATTAGGGAAACGCAAACATCGTTGTTTATTTCGTGCTTGCTTATGGAGCGGGAAATGGAAATGGAATGCATACGTCACTTAACAACAAGCAGGAAATTGAACGTGGATATCACGTGGCAAATGACTCGATCGTATCAACTACTTATCGCATCGTATTTATTTCTATTAATACTTCTATTAGAATAGATTGATTATAGTCATTTCGGATGTTATGTGCTGGATTTTTCTCCACAGTTGAATGAGTTTTAAAATTTATCCAACAAGTTTTTCTTTTTATATCTCAATTTATTTTCCTTTGACCAATCAAATAAATCAGTTCATGAATTGATGAGTTTTTAATTTTACTTTATTTTTACTTCAAAAAACGCGCCCAGAAACCCTGCCCCTTCACAGTAATCAAATTAGCTTCAAACTTCTCATTAAGCGCCACGATTGCAGAATGATGATTAAACATGACTTCCGGACTGTGGGCTTTTTTTTCGCTCCACACCATTCCGATTGCACTGAAAAAAAAAAAAACATAATTTACCTTCCTGATTGCATGCTGCTGCTTTTGTTGGGTGTGCGTACGTACGCGCAAATTTTCCTGTACGCTTTTAACACGGGCACTTGTGTGTTTACAGTTTATTAATAACCTCGTTCCTTCGGTCGCTGCGAAGCGTAATAATTACTTTTCCAGCCCGGAAGTCGGGGTCGTAGCGGTAGCAATTATTGAACCGTGCATGCCAGAAGCACATCGAAGGCTCTGCCGAGCTTTATGCAGTGGGGCTTTCGGGAGCGGGTTTGTTAGACTTTCCACCACCCCCAAAGCGGCTGAAGACGACGTTGGCTCACGTCGGAAAATCACGCTTGCACCGGGCGAAAGATAATTTTGTTTTAATCAATGCTGGTGCTTTAATTTAAATTTAATGACAGCTGCTGCAGCTTGCTTTACGCGCCCGGAACCGTCTGTCGATAGCGAGATAGAATGTGGTACGGTCGGATCATTCGTAACTCACCCTCTAGTGCCATTGAACATGAAGTTCTACACGCTGGCAACTTCGAAACAGTTCTCCGAAATAGACTTCTTTCCCCTCGGGATGTGGTACTTGCAATTTAAAGCGAATAACATTGAAAAACCGAAAGCACCGGAAAAGATGCGCATTGCAATAATTTAAATTAAATTTATTTTCCCATCGGTGCATCCCGCACGGGAAGCAACAGCAGTAACGCGCCAGCGGCCGCTTGAAAGCCCGTGACGAACGAACTGAACATCCTCCGGCTCAGAGCATTCGTTTGAAAGGAGCCACCGAGCTGATTTGATTCCTTCCGGTCGGCTTTCTTCGAGTTCTAAAGTCAGTTCCACACAAAACACAGTCGGGTAGCTCGTTTAGCGCTTCATTTAGTACGCAGTGAAAGTTTTGCGGTTCCAGTCGCATCGGGAAGCTCTTTACGATTACTCCAAATGAAGTAAATACTTTATACATTTCATAAGATAGTATGATAGACCATTTTCTACCGAAAAAAGTACTGTATTAATGTAATAAAATGAAACAATAACGTTCATTTTAACGTGACTACACACTTGTAGCTTTTTAAACGTAAAAAAAGTTTAACAATTGAGTGGCGCCATCTGGTGACTGCTAGCGCTACTAAGGTTATTATAGTGTTACGAGTGATTTATTTGCTAACAATTGCTATCGGTTTTTAACGACAAGCTATTCGAAGGATCAAACTCATAAACACGATTAAACCATCTCTTAAATTCGGGATTTACTTGGGCCAAAGATTCGCTTTGGGATAATTGCTGGCCAAAGATTCGCTTAAAAAGCAACGAAAGGACACGATAAAAGCGGATCATCTCGTCGATGGGTGATACAGCAGCGCTGCGAGAGCCAAGATGAAAACACGCTCACAGCAAAACCAAACGATAACGGGCGCCGGGTAGAAGCGAAACCAGCGAAACAAGCCGCAGGACGCCCTTTGTGGTGCAAAACTACAAATGATTCTTTCATTCGCAACCATGCAACGGAACGGTATGCGAAAATCAGCATTGTTGTACCTTTCACGCTTCTGTCCTCTGGTTCGTTTCACTTGTTTTTTTTTCAAGAATTCCTAACTACAGGAATAAAGTGGAGCCATTTTTTTTTTGTTGTGTGTGTGAGTGCCGTGTTCCAGACTGTAGTCTTATAAAGCTGCTTCCACTAGCATGGAACAACATTCACAGCACCATATAATGCTTAATTGCATTTTAATTCCTAACACATTGGACTGTAATTACAAAAACCACCCATCCTTTGTAGCTTCCGGTTGCGAGTAGCGCATGGAGACCTCCAGTTTTTTTCCCTCTCGCCCCTCCGTAACGTGTTGATTGTATCGCGCGTTCCCGATCTCTTTTCCGTGCTGGCGCAGGTGCTGGGTCGAAAGGGTGCCACTGTTTAATATGCACCTTGTAACGCGGAGTTTTTCCCTCTACACCACTGCAACACCGGGACGGGTGCGGGAACGGGAAGGCGGGAACTGCTACAACCTGCCCACAGATTAAAATAGCTCCAACTTCAACCCCTCCCGCGAACGCGCGCTTTGTTCCAGCCCGGGTCGTTTTTCTGCTGCCTCAGCACGAGCAGGAATCCCTTTCTGACACGATCCTTTTTGTGATTTTGTTTTTCTTTTTCGTATTTTTGCACCACACGATTTGTCCCTGACATTCCACACCATCGGGCACGCTGCAAGCAGAAGAAGAAAAAAATGCAAGCAAACTCGTCACCTAACCTCAACGGACGTTTCGACGATGACGCTGACAACCTACCGTGCGGTCCCGGTGTGGTGCAGCAGGTGTAAATTATGCAGTTTAGATTTAATCAATTTCGTACCGCGATACGGTGTACGTTGTGAAGCAAATGCAGTAGAAAACGTGTCGTTGCAGTACCCTTCTGGGTTCGGGTTTTGTGTATGAACCAGAGGAAATAGAAGGCCGATAGCCTTGTGTCAATTTTGTTTACCTCTTTTGTGTGCTCTATTACTATTTCTTTATTACACTTTCCCATTTCCTAAGCTAAAATCGATTTAAGTAACAACGTAACAAACCGAGCATTTCATAACTCTTCTCTGTTTGAGTTTCGCCAATTCCAAATGGCAACAAATATAAACTAACAGGATAAATTTAGCACATCATGAATAATTTATCATCGCCTGTAACGAGCAGTTAGCTCAGTAAGGTGGAAATGAATGCATTAAAAGGGAAAAATTGCACTTACACAGCGGTTTGTGTGCGTCATTCTTTGCGTCATTCGTAGAATGCATCTCGTGTGTGACAATGTGTGCTTACGTTTATGAAATGCGCTGGCAGCACAGTACAGGAAATTGTTACTTGGCACGTCAATCTGCGTTGCCAGGTACGGGAATATTAATTGGAAGACGAAGGTACGTGATCGCCTTCCTGCTTATTTAAAGGGTGAAACATAATAGAGAATCGTTTGGTTTGTACAACGTTTATAGCAACTGATGGGGATGAAATTCTCCGAACGACAGATCTGACAGATGTTCCAGCAGGAAGACCCCTAAGTGTTGCGGTACTGTTTTGATCCGCCTACTACGTATGCTATTCAAGCAGGTCAAGCGAGAACATCTGTCAGATTCGATGTTATTGCGATGTTTTGTACATGAGAGCGTTTCAACAACATTTATAAACCCGTTCATTGGAAAGTATATATATACCATTGTAATGGCTCTTAAAGAGACGAGACACCCTTCAGATCAGAGTGTGTTTAAAAATCTACAAAAAAATCATTTTATGGCAATGATAGATGCTGGAATCGTTGTTGAATTTCACACCAGTGAGCGAAAATTGCATTCGTTTGAAGCTCCGTTCAGGTTATGCTCTTTAAAAGTACTAAAGAAGTTGAACGTATCATCATTTCACATCCCACACTGTATAGTTTATTATGTTTTAATTTATTATGCTTATTGTGTTTAAGCGACAAAAAAAACTCTTCCCCACTTTTGATTAATGTGATGGTGATTTAATCCCATACTAAAATCTTTTCTCCTCTTTCACGACATTCCACGACATTTAAGATCCTCTCGGCACAAGTACCTCCCCGAACGAGGTGGTAATAAATCCATCACACAAAAGCAATGCGCGAACAGACTCTCCCTTTTTCTCTCTCCGATGTTAAGTCACTTACTTTTCGTGTCACTGTGAACCCATTTTTGCACGTTGCATTGCAGTCAGCTGGTTTTCCTTTTTTGCCGGAATTTCCAGCGTAGGAATTATCTTAAAATCACGGTGACATGCACTTTCCCTGCTTGGAAACGGGGTCTTGTTCTTCGTACAGCGAAAGCGTTGCAGAATAAAACAAACAAGGCAAAACTTCATTAATGGTAAAGTTTTTAAAATCCACCTGTAAAGCGACCGTGTACGACCGTGTTTCCTTCCGCTGGAAATGATCGGATATTTGGTTTTATTTTTTCACCTTTGCTTTGCTGCCGGTAAGCTGTGAAAAGGAACGAGAAACTATCCCGCTCCAAGGCAGGATCCAGAAGCAGGTGCTACCAGCGAGGAAGGAAAAGAAAAACTTTTCCGAAACTGACCTCCCGCAAATGATAATCCGATTTTTTGTTCACGCCCTTTGGCGCCCAGTGCTCGTAACCTCCTTCCCATGCCGATGTCAATGCAGAAAAATATGTATACAGCCCTTTGCAGTCTTTGAGATGGTTTTTTTTCTTTCTTCACCCAAGAAACAGAACCGATGAAAACGAAACGAAGGGAACGAAACTAAATCCGGTAAAAGCATTAGTGTTCGATTAATTAACATAGAAATGTGTCCTTTGCGAGCGGCTTTTTTTTCTTCTCTCAAATGGACCACCATTTTACGTGGCCGGTGGAACTTTGAGTGGATTTATTTTCGTCGCGCGCTCGGCTGTGCGTCGAACTTTGAGTGCAAATTATTGAATTTACTCCATCGGGAACGAAAATGGGTGGCAAAACTTTCCCTCCGCACTACGGTGAAGGTAAATGGACGCTTCGCTGGACGCGATCTTCGATCTCGAGTTTGAAAACAAAATCCTGAGTAATTGCTCTGGGGAAGGGAAAAGTTTCGCAAGAAAGCTAAATTCTTTTCAGCGCAGTTTCGTGTCGAATAAATTCACTAATTGAAGCCTGTGGCCGTCTGTAAATGTAGGGATGGGAGTTTTAGTTTTTAAAGCACTTGCTTTGACAGAACGTCGACGGGAGATAAATGGTTTCTAGCAAAACGTTTGGATAAGAGAGTAAAGTTTTTGAAAAGGGACATTTGGTCTTGTCGGAACATTTGACTCTTTGCTGGCAGAATGTTCACCGCTTTAAACATTGTAGCCAGAATGTTTAACATTATGTAAGCGAGATAAAATTCTCTTGCACACTGCATTCAATATTTAAAACAATATCAACCAAATGATTTTTTTTTATAATTGTCTTCCTTTCTTCCGTATATTTTCTTAATACAATCATAAACTAATAATTGTATCCATTTAAATGGGACAGTTTTCATCATAACTATTGTTAAATTGGCTTAGAGATACTGAGCTTTTTGGCTTCTTTCGTCATTTTTAAACGAATTTGTTAAAAGTTTAAAAAACCTCCCAAATTTATACAGAATTCAAACTCAATAACAATTCACTGAAACGGTTATGGTAGTATTTTTAATCATTTTTATTCTTGAAAAACGTCCAACTGCTGCTGCACAGATTAATCAGAAAACTTATCAAGCAACACTCATTAAGTGCAACCCGTAGCGTTCGCAAATTGCGTCGGCTTTAAATCTAAATCGAACCGAGAGAACCTTATTCCTTTGCTTGTTTTTTTTTTTTTTACTTTTTGCGAATCCATGACCCAGACCCGTGTTCAACATTCCAACATTTCGCTGTAACATTACACCGGTTTACACTGGGCCCTAAATCACAACCACCCCAGTAGCTCCCGGTTCCTGGGCGGGGTTGCAGAAGGCGTCACAAAAATGTTCTCCGACCCCACGGTTCTCCGGGTCGCCGAAGCGTAAAAGCCATAATGTAAACATTGTCACAGTGACGACGATAATGATAATGAAGGAATTTCGCTGCCCGGGATGGTCGCTGTTTGTATGTGTGTGTGGGAGAAGCGACAGAATAGCCGGAAAACTACGTGGAAGCTGTATCGCAAACACAGGCGACGGCAGCAGCTCGTCCTTATTTTATTCCCGCACCAGCCGTAACCGAAAGCTGTTTTTACTGCTATCATTTGTTGTGCGGCCCCGGCATGACGATGGTTGGGCAAAAAATAGCCCCGTCGCACGGCGGAAAAACCAGCCCGCGGTGTTGTTTGTCTCCGGCGTAAAACTGGCCGCCACGCGCACCGGAAATGAATCGCTGTTGATGTTTAATTTCGGTCCAGTTCTGGTCCCAAATGGGTGGGCCGCACCTCCCCCCGGGAGGTTTAGTTTTTTGGGGTGTTTTATTTTTCACGCCTCGTTGAGAGCGGCCTCGCGTGGGGTGGGGATAATGTTGATTTCCTATTCATTTTTTTTCTCTCCCACCCCACCCCAACTGGCAGCGTGATAGGGACCTTTTAGATAAGGATGGTCTCATTTTTCATCCATTTTTGGAAACTGCCACCGAAAGGGAGTCGAAAAGGGACATTCAGGACAGCTGTTTGCACTTGTTGCGGTTCAAAATCGGACAATTCGAGAGGGGCATGTGGCATGGGGAAAGCTAATTAATTGTAATGCTTCAACCAACCTGTTCCAGTAGCGTCTACAGTAGAGGCTACCGATTTAGCGCCCGATTGAAATAAATACCGACCTGTCAAAGCTGACAATCGTTTCTGTTAAGTGAGGTTAGAAGAAACACGTGTCGGGTTGGTGTGTCCATCAGCGGTTCGGCAAGTGGATGAGAATATCCTTGGACAGCAATCAGGTCGATTGAAAAGGTTCTACTGTTCGGGCCAAGTCTCAGCTTGGCGGTCTATATCGTGGGTAATGTAGACATGAAGTTTGGAATTCGCCAAAATTACTGAACCTTTTCCCCGGTCCCTCTATCGCACACGCAATCGAACGCTAACCATCCGCTCCCCGTTGCTTTTTCTCTCCCCCCCCCCCCCCCCCCCCCCCCCCCC
>KI915057.1:1437357-1455584 GCA_000473445.2 Anopheles farauti | reverse complement strand
CCCCCCCCCCCCCCCCCCCCGCCGTTCCAGTGCCAACGGCAACGATCATCGGTGGACCGGATCTGCACGTGGACAAGGGCAGCACCATCAACCTGACGTGCGCGGTCAAGTACAGCCCGGAGCCGCCGGCGTACATCTTCTGGTACCATCACGACGAGGTGATCAGCTACGATTCGAGCCGGGGCGGTGTGTCGGTCATCACGGAGAAGGGCGACGTCACCACGTCCCACCTGCTGATCCAGAACGCGGACCTGGACGACTCGGGCAAGTACTCGTGCTCACCGTCCAACGCGGACGTGGCCAGCGTCCGTGTGCACGTTCTCAACGGTAAGTGTCCGTATTTCCGCCGTACAAGAAGAGTAGCCAGCTCTCGCCTGCACGCAACACTTCATTACACACGTACAATACACACACACACATACAGTATTCCCCCGGCCTCCCCCAACACACCCACACACACACGACGCTTGTATTAACGCTGATATCAGTTCGCGCGGTCGTTTCAGGTGAACATCCGGAGGCGATGCAAACCGGCGGTGGCACCGCGGTCGTACCGTACGACGTACGTTTGCTTCTTCTGCTGGCGGCCCTGCTGGCACTGATACTACCTGCGATATCTCCATCGTGCACAGCGGAAGGCACCGTCGTATCGGTGTGCCCGGAAGACGGCGACCGATGGCAGCCGCATCCACCGGCAGAGCGCAACTCAAGCACACGAAATCCAACCGAGAACTACAGCAGTACGAGCAGAAACCGCCACCTCGATGGTTCCCATGGTGACGGTGGCCGTGTTGCCAGCAGCAGCAGCACCATCGACAGACATCGCTCCGTGCGGTGTGATTCTGTGAGATGATAAACCCCCTATCGCTTCGGTCCATGGACAATAGCCGGCTGCGATATGGGGAGGGTTGAAGAAAGAGGATTCTATTTATTTTTCTCCACCGGTGCACGGGTTCTTGTGGTTCCGGTGTGCGGGCGTTCATAAATCCGTTCCGTCGAATACGCTCCCGGGAGACACCAGATGCAACTGGAAAGTGGATCGAACATCGACATCGATAGACGGCTCGGGTCGGTCGGGGAGTTTTTGTTTTACCGCCCGGTTTGCGTTACGCTTCGTTTGATTTGTTTGATTGTTTTCGTTGTCCTTCCCCCTCCCCGTCCGTGCGATTCGCATAGATTTGTTATCAGGGAAACAGGTTAGGAACAGTTTCTTCGTTCTTGATGCATTGTTTCTGTATTATACGGAATGTTTTACTGTTTTTTATTTGATTTTTAGAACTTGATCCAAATACGAACGGTACAAATGTGGCGAGTGTTTTCTTTTCCAGTGTTTTCATTTCTTATTGTACTCTGAGTACATGAGCCAATGCATAGAAAATTGTGAAATGTAGCAATATGTGTTTTTCAATTTTTTCATTCCATTTTTTTAAACATAAAGCTAGTTAAAATATTAGCAAAAAAATGAAGATACACCGAGCTACCGAGCGAAGACCAATCCAAGTCTGACGACGTCTCGCTCTGGTGAAAAAGATTTTGTTTAAAGCATAGATAAATCAATCAAATTGATAGTAGCGTAAGTAAGCCGATGCAACGGATGGTAGTAACAATTGGAAAGCGATACCTTGTACATGTGAAAAATATTTCCAAACAAAAAAAAAATACACAATCGCTCATGTAAGCGAGCGAAAACTATACAGAAAATGTAGAAAACGCCCCAACTCCATACACGTATAAGAAAACGGAGAGAGAAAGAGGTGTTACAACTCAACCACAAGTAAATGTAACGAAACGTTGAATTATGTCAAGTGAGATTTTAATCATAAAATGTAGTTTTTGAGGCACAAAGGGGAAGTCTATATTGAAGCATTGAGCTTCAAAGCGAACGTAGAAAGTGATCTATAACATCTTCGTCTCGATCGACATCTGTTGCATCCTTTGCGTGTGATTTCTGTTTTCATTTATTGTCCCTTTTTTTAATTTGTGCTGATATATTCAGCTATCAACTGTACATAATGTGGGTTCAGGATCCGAAACCATCGCACACAAAAAAAAGCAACGAAACATTTTTGAAAACAAACCAGCCATCGACGGAAGTGTGTAGTATCACTGAAAATAAGAAGAATTGTAAAGGGCGTCGCAAAAAAAACCATTTTAATTATTACGCTAGTAATAATCACGAAGCGAAACAAACCCGAGAGCAACCAGATAAATCGTTTAAAATTTCCTTTCGTGAGCGATAAAAATTTCGATTCCCATTACGTGTCAACCGCCAGCTGGCGGGAAACAGCACCTGCGCTGGAAGTAATGGCGTCACGCGAATCGAACAAAATAACGATATAAATGAGTCCTCCCGCGCATCCCACCCGGAGCCGAAGTTTATTACATTTCGATCAGGCAAATTAACTCATCATGCGGATGTTTTTTGTTTTTTTTGTTTGCCTCAAATCAAACCAAACGGCTGGCAACGTGAAGATCGGAGGAACGAAATCAATCGCGTAACAATTTGTTCATAATCAGCTCATTTACTGAGAGGGGAGCGAGTGCGGGAAGGAAAACCCCATTATAACTCCATCCTAGCAGGTCTGGTTGAAAAATGCGTGCAAAAAAATATTAAAATTTATATAACTCTTACGGTTTTCGGTTGGTAGCAGCAGCTGCTGTTGTTTTATGCACTTTTTTCCTTGCTGGTGTAATATAAAACGTGCGGTTTTTCTCGGATCATCCTTTAACCCCGACCGAGCAGAAGAAAACTCCCGGCAGAGCACGTGTTGTGTGCGAAGACGGAGAAAACAATTTCCGAAAACGCTGCGTGCACGCCAATCGTCGCCCGGAGGAAGAAAAGCCGGTGGGACGCCTTTCAATATCATTAAAAAAATATTGATACATAAATAATTGATCGCGTGGGGTGGCCACGTCCGTTTTGCTCCCCGGAATTCGCTCCCACTCGGGTTTGGATCCGACATGGGCACGTTTGTTTTGCCGGCGGAGCTCGGTAACTCCCGGGGTTTTCAACCTGAAGCCTTCAACATCGACAGCTTTATCGCCCGGGAAGATGAAACCACACTCGGCCTCCATTGCGGGATGTGGCTGACTTTCGGGGTAAATAATTTTCTTTTCTCACTTTCCGAAGCAGTTGAAGCAGTGGAAGAAAAATGAATTTTAATTTCGAAAACCTTCCAGACTTGTCGAGACGGACACACAAAAAAAATCCTGGAATAAATTGACTGTTTCCAAACTTTTGGCAGGTGGCGGAATGATGCGGAATCATGCTGCCGAAACCACAATCTGATTCTCCACTCCCGCGGGTTTCATGGGAAATTGATAAGATTGTTTTTATTCCCCCATCACAAGTGACGCTCTCCGTGGTGAAGGTTTTTCCCAGATCCAGATGCCACCCGGCCCGGGGACGGAGGAAAGGGAAGTGAAGGAAGGGACTTAATTTGCGTTCCGGTGCACTTCCGCGGCGGCGTGGGAAGGTTGAGGTTGAGTTTGATAATTGAAATTGAAACCGCGAACGTAGCGGTGGGACGAGAGCGGTGGTTTAATTTTCACTATTATGTGGTGAATTTTTCGAAGGGTTGGAGATAAAAGTGTAAACAAAATCAGGTTTTGATGAGTAAAACAAAATGTGTAGTAAAAAATGTAAAAAGTTGAGGCACATTTTTTTGTTACTTGAAGGGTTAAAAGTAAACATGAGCTAGCAGGAAAGCCGGGCAAAAAGACGAAGAATTATGTTTCTTAGTATGATTTAAGATCGTTCCGATTTGAAGATTTTTTCTTATGAAATGCGTGCAAAGATGTGCAAAGGAAACGAAAACAAAAATCACATCCGATTTCAATAAACCATGTAAACTGTAAATAGGATTGGAAAAATCTTTCAAACTAACACACTCACAAACACACATGCAAAAGGAGGAAAGAAGATCGACGACGGTTGAATGATTTGTTGCAGCTCGAGACAAGTTTATTGCAGACGATTATGAAAAAACCCATTAAAGAAAACTCTAGACATAAGCGCATATTATAGAATAAATGAACAAATAAAACCATTCCAATAACGAAACGAATCCATATACCGAAACCGCGTACCGAGTCCTGAGTGAAAGCATTCCAAAACACACTCACATACACACGCAGAAAAAACCGGAAACATTTGTAAATATCGCCGTGCACTAAACCTGAGTGACTCACTCTTGTAGACACCGCATCACACGAACAGCAGATGCGAAAAAAGCGAGCGCAAAGTTCACAAAGGAAAATTGAACAACAACAAAAAAACTAATTTTTGAACCCGTTCCAAAGTCGGGAAAGAGAACGCGTAAAAGCTGTGCAACGTGAAGATGATGGGATGATGCGGCGGGAAGGGCTGGAATGGGTTGTAAAGCAGGGCTGGACGGTCGGTCGGACGGGGTCGAACGCAAGAAGATTAATAAATATAGCATCTGAGTTGATTATAAAACTATAAACCTTTCGTGTTGTTTATTTACCAGCGATCGCATCCTTTCCCTTCAACTCGTTTCGTTTCGCTTCGCTTCGTCTCGGTAACGTGGGTTTTGAGCGTAGAAAAATTATGAGCGTTTCTCACGCTGGAAGGACTCGCTACTCCAGTGTTCTATTTAATACGCTCAACACTGCTGTCCTTAGGAGGTCCTGCCGTCGGTTATTAAAATGGAAAGAATGTTATTGACCGTACGCGAAGCAGTCGACTCGAAGCCACGTTTCTTCGCTTAAGGATTCCGCACCAACGGTAGGCAGACGACGAGCAGTCGTCTGTGTTGCTCTCTATAAAAACTCTACATTTATTGCTTTAGTTTTTGCCTTTGCCATGCAACCACTGTCGTCCATTCAAACGTAATGAGTCCTCCGAAGTGGAAGATGTCTAAATTTTTCAATATAGTTGCTCGCTCTAAATAGGACATCACAAACGAGACGAAAGCATTGCAGGGAATGCAATTTTCTCAAACACTGTTTTGGTCTCTGTGTTACCGTCCGTTTGGAAGAAAAGTCATGACATGAGACTTCTTGGAAATATTCATAAAATAATCGTGAAAACTGCAAACCCAAAAAACCCTTTTTGTTTTTCCTTTAAATTCTTTTCAGCATCTGTTTCTGATTCGGTGGGACTCAAAATCAAATAATTGTCAAAATATCCAAGCGTTGGTAACCTTAGAAACAGCAGTTTTCCTGTAGTATCCTTGAAGCACCATAAAAACACGTGTTCTTGGTCGAATAGCGCCATCTTTTGACAGCTGAAGAAACTACTTTTTTTACAGTTTTTACATTATTAGCGAACTTTCGCAAATGTTTTTTAAGCGTTAAAAACTTGCTAAATCTACAAAAAGCACTGAAATTTACCAATAAAACTGGTCTATATTAACTTTCTGCTAAAATCAATAATTTAGAAGCTAAAATCAATTTCAAATAAAACATAGAGACCAAAAATCCCAAAAATGAAACAAAAAAGTTTCACTCGATTCCATTTCCATCAGCCTTTTTGCAGATTATCTTACCCAATATCAATGCAACCAATTGAAAATCTGTCAAAACAATTACAACATCAATTGACCCACGATCGGTTATCCAAACAGCTATAAATAATGTGACATTGTCACACGAAAAGTTACGCCGGCGGCTTAACTTCGCTCGCAAACGAGGCGAACAATAGGCATTCGATTAACATATTTCAAAAAGACGAAGGAATCCCCGGCTTTATGTGCTTCCTTTTTATTGCTCCCGAGCAAAAGTTTGCTTATCAACGCCGGAACACACGCACATCAATCTCCCTCGCCCGGGTCGCCGGAACGCTCCCGGAGGAACTCGCCCGGGACGTGCCGTTTCGGCACGGATTTAATGCTCGACATATGCAGCCCAGTGACCTATTCATTCTTCAAAATCCACTCAATGATGTTGATTTGAAAAGCATCTTCGTTGGCTCAACTTTCGAACCGTCATCATTCATTTCGTCTTGCAGGATTTTTTCTTTTTCTTTTCTGCTGGTCGAGCAGGGAAAACTTGTTTCCATTCGCCTCCCTACCCGCAAGGGTGACGGACGGAAAAAGTTTGTTTCCCCCCTGCTCTCTGCCCGCCCGCTCGTAATGACAATTCGGCTTCCTCGCAGCAAAATCAATCTCCTGTCCGGTCGGGCGCCGCTAGTGGCGAAAAAAGAGTTGAGGCGGAATGAAATCATAATCCGGATCAACTCGTCCAGCGATTCAATCTTGATTTTCTACCTCGAATGTCAGCGCGGGTAATGAACTATACGTCGAATGGGGTTCACAGGGTGCATTAGTGGACGAAAATCTGGTGCGATTTGGGAAAATTGGAACGATAAGCTTCGATTTATTGCCAGTGTCGTTTCTATCACTATAATAAATTGTACAAAGGCAGAATGCCTTACTTTTAGAAGGATAAATGCAGATGTCCAACGATAGAGAGCTTAACAGGAGCAAAGGGAAACGAAAGAAATTGTGCGCATAAAAATCTGAAGCGCTCCATAAGAAAATATACACAATAAGAAAGGAATTAATATTATTATTTGTGTCTAAGTCGAAACTTCGTGTTACTTTCATTGTTTTGTCTAATAAAATAAAAAGAAAAAAACTTTAAATAGATTTCTTTAATCGGACAGAAAACGGAACAATTTGTGCTCATTAGTATTGCTAAAAGGGTTTTTTTGGCGTGATTTGCCAAATTTGGCACGTGCAGGAAAATAATTTTCGCAAGCAGACCGGCTTTGCAGTTGTGAGCTACATTTGGCTTTTTTTATCTAAACCTAAATACTTTGTTTTAATTAAAGCTTCAACACGAAATTTATTTCCTGTGCGCATCATGACTCCATTTCACCGAATCCAAACTTAAGTTTCGTACAGATTGTGGTGGCTTCTGAAGCAAATTCCCCTTTCATAATGTCTTTACCCGAAAGTAGGCAGTTCAAAGAGAACAGTATTCATGCTGTGCTGACAAGCCTGGTTAAGCTGAAAATAAGTAAAGCTCGTTCTCGTGAAGATGTCGGTTCGGTGTTGAGAAGGAACCGGCCCGAACCATCAGGAAACCCCACGAAATCGGAGTAAAAGGTGATTAAAATGGAGGTTTTAGAACAACATGGTGCCGTGCAAGTGTGCAAAGCGTAAGTATACGGGGCCTATTCTCATGTATTCCATAATTAAAAGAGCTTTGAGGTTGAGCCATGTGTTTCGTGCTTTGACAATGTTTTGACAAATTAAACAATAATCTAAACCTACTATTTTCAAAAAGAGCTGAGAACGTGGGAGGTTATCATTATTTATTATTTTTCTTTTCTGCGAAACATACTTATTAAACTGCCATAAAAAGCATTGAGAAGATATTTACGGGGAAATTTGTTCTATCAGCCTGAAAGTATGTGATCACGTGCTTATATGGTAGAGCGCATGCAAATATTTCGACAGCTATTTGTGCTAAATATTTTAGTTTGATTGCTTTTGATTGGTAGAAATATTTGCTCAAACGCTTTTACTTGTTTATTGCTTTCAAGTGTTTTAATAACATTGATTTTAAACCAGTTTTTTTGTGAGCAGCACACTACAAAACAACATCAGACTTTTTGTACTAAGAGCTGTACTAAAACATGCTTATATTGATTTTTATTAGAACATATCATTATTTCGAACAATTTTCAGCATGTTATTGATCAAAAAATAAAAACAAATTCAGCACAGAACTAGTAATCAACATTACCACAAATACAATCTCTATTGAATTATCTTTCCCATTCACAGTCTTCACAAAAAAACTTCTAGTCCCAATTCCGAATCCTCTCCCTCCACCAACAGCCAATAATGACGGCGATAAACGTGGTGAGACAACGTTTGCACTGCATGCGAACGTGTGAAATCGACCGGACTTAATTTCCTGTGAATGTGAATGTGCGGCCGGTTGCTTTAGCATCTGTGTGCTGCACCGAATGAAATGCACACATGCTCGTCCTCGGTTGGACAAGAAGAAAAAATCCAATCAAAACCCCAAATGGCGTGGCAAACGATGAAGCAAACGCTGGAAACAAAACACAATCGTCAGCAGTTCTCGTGGGGATGGTTTTTCCAAAAGTTAACCCGATGCCAATTGCGCTCGAAACATTACCTAAGCGTTATTGGCGTGAGTTTTAGTTTTTTTTATTTTGGAAAGGATGTAAAAAAAATTGAGATGAAATATTTGGAACCTAAAACGGAGCGAAAAACCAAAATGTGCAGCAAACGATGCATGCTTTCTAGTGAAATTTGTTTCGTTTTTCGTTTCAAAATTGGAACATTGCTTTTCTATCTATCAGCTCTCGCGGCTCGTGGAAAAGCATTTAACAAAACATGCCCTTTAGCGGAAAACGGTCTAAAAACAATTGCCTACAAGCGTCACGAGTCTGGCCACCAACACGACCCACCAACCAACCATCGATCCGATTTTCCGAGCGGAAGCTCAAGTGGAATCAAAACACCGACCACTTTCAGCGCTGAAAATCTGGTCAACCGCACCGCGAGCCCCGAACTCGTTCGGATGGACTCGAGTTTTTCCGAGCCGCGGCAGGTTTAGAAGCTTCCCCCGTGGCAAGGTTTAGAAATAATGTACCACTGCCGCCCATCACACCCCGTTTCAACGCCCATCCTCCCTCCTCCCCCCGCAAAATAAAACAAAACTTGAAGCTTTGTTCAAACACCGGAAACAGGCATCGGGACGTGAAACATGCAAACCATATCCGGGTGCACCGTGCGCTAAGGCCGGCTCTTTTTGTGGCCGCTTTCGAAAACCCGCGAGCCAACGGCTTGTGCTGCATTTACATTTAATTAGGCCAGCGACGCACAGGGACCAGTACAAGGAGGGGGGGGCGGCCGTACATCATCGGCAACATAATTGCTAAAATATCAACGCGACACGGGCCGCGTGTGTTGCGCTCCGAGCCGAACCGGCTTTGGATTTACTACCGGGGGAAGATGCCGAAGTGGCCAGCAAGGGGAGGTGAGGACCAGGAAGCGACAGAACAACCCCGAACAAAACCCACCGTTACTGTTGCTGCCAGTGATTGGTGGAATAATATTTCATCTCGAGCCTTTTTCGGTTGCGTAATAAATGGGCTAAATGTGAAAACAACACCCGGTTTTTTTTTGTGACGATTTTTCCTTATCCTTAATTAACTTTTCACGCTCATGAACGCAGAGCGAATAAATACGGCTAAACCTAGCTAAAAATTTCAATTAAATCATTCAAACCGATCTCTGTGAAACCCATTTTTCCACGGTGCACACGCCCAATCGGGTTCATAAAATTTGCAATCGGCCCGGAAAAAACACCTGACTAATGTTGCATGAACAATCCAAACTGCGGGCGTATTGATGTTGGCATGCCGAATATTCTCATGTATCATGCAATTCGTATTGTGCTGCGATATAAATCCATAAAAATTCGCGAATCTCGTTAACGCTGCAGCCACTGTGGCCCAAAACGCAGTGGAGGCGAAAATTTACTACTGAAAAATTTGGATTTTTCCGTGATTCGCTGGCAGTAAAATGTTTTGCTGCGATACCATTTCACAGCCGAGCGAGTTATCGAAATGGTGATTGAATTTCAGGCGATTTTTCAAACATGAACTTTTTGCTAATGGGAGTGCGGTCAGTTGAGCAAGGGAGGGTAGGAAAAAACACACGCTTTTTTGAAAGGTGACCGAAACCCAAGTAATGATTAAAGGGGGAAATAAACACATTCACGAGCAATGGTGCCGGGATTAATAAATGTTTTGTTATAAAAAATAGAATATATCTCATGGGTGAGTGTGTGTTTTTGTGCACGTTTGCAAGCGCTTTGATCACTGTCAAATTTTTTAATATTATTTTTATTCACATCACAGAATCGACTGTTCATAACGAATTTAAAACATTTATTTGTTATGTTTTTATTACATCATTAGTTTACCAGGACCGTCATCTAGCTGTATTGTTTATTTTTTATAATTATTTGTAGTTAAAACTCTTTAAAAGATTGAAAAACTATAGTTCTGATGATTCCGATTGATCGGAATTTTAGTATTTTAGTATAAAATCATAGTTGACTGGGCATTTATATTTTGCTTTATGTTTTACCGCGTTCTTACTTTCGTTCCTGCACCAATTTAATTCGGATATTGTACCATGCTGTACAATAAATTTCCCACCACTTGTAATTTTCCATTAACGCATCCTCCTCTATGTTTAACGTATCAGATCAATTACCAATATTGACATAATTGTATCGATCAGACCATTGAATCCAATGAATCGAACTAAACACTTCATAAAAGGATGCCCAAATTGACCCCATCAACCGGCCGCACGAGTGGCAAAAGCGTGTTTGATTTCATTTATCTCAAATTTTAGGAACACAATCGATACAAAATTTGGAATATGAGCCCTACTCTGGAGCATTTCTATGAAATATTTTCGATCCGATGTTTCAAAATAGATCAAACAGATTTTCTACGAACTTTGATCGTCATACCCCTATTCCCATTATTACTTCTACAGTTATCTAAACATGATAAATTTTTCAAACTTACGTCGACATCAAATTGTGCCCATATATACTTTATATAGCCATTATAATGCGCAAATAAATATTTAAAAATGAATTAAAAATGTTAAAAACATTGTAAACATTATTGAACGGATTTTTGCGGGAAAATTGTCACGTTTCAAATTTTAAAAACACTCCAAATTTTCAGCAAAATTTAGCAGTAATTTTTTTAACTGAAATACCGATTTTACACTATTCCATATCATAAAAAATTGTGCTTTATATAAAAACATGATTATCTTTGCAAAACATTTGCTGCAAGCTCTTCTGCAAGTGCATCTAAAGCATATTTTTTTATAATTTCACTCTAGATTCTGCAACAATTTATGTGTAAACTCTTCTACTGCTTCGAGCTCAACCGTCATTCACCATAAGCGATTGAATGTTCAGAGCCTGCTTGGAACGAAAATGGCGTCCCATCATTTATTTCGCGTTTCGAATAAAATATGTTTTTTTTTTTTTAAATAAACCCACTCGACTTCCAACCAACCGTTCGCAAGCGTCTCTCGTTTTCCATCCCCCAGTGCATGATTGTGCAACCCACGCACCTACAATCGTCGTGTTTTATTTCCACTAGAGACAAGAATCTTTCTTTCCCTGTCGCAATCGATCGTCGGGCCATCGAGCCGTTCCCACACTCGGGCACTCGTTTGCTGCAAACCCGAAGCCAAACCGGAGCTGATATCGATATTTCAAACGTGTCTATCGTCGCGTCGATGGTGTTGATGATAGCGCCCGGGTGAAATAATGAGTGTGAGCTTTTGCACTCCTTCTCGACGCTGCATAAAAGGTGTCGAGTGGATCGTACACACGTGCACGGAGCACTTTCTTCCACGGCACCGAGAGATATCGATGGCACGAGATATATCGATTGCGGTCTGCATCGGAGGAAGGTGTGTTTTTTTCCTTCAATTCCAGCACGAAGCAGCGAAAGCTTCGTTTCGCAGGATATCTTGCACCGATTATCAATCGTTTTTCACAGCTTCTCATAAGGAGCGAGAAGAATAGCATCGTTCCAGATCGTGCCATTGGCGTGTGTGGGAGGGGCAGAAGGATGTAGAAGTGTGCTTGAAAGTTTTCAGCTCATAAAACTGACCTTGCGCAACGCACATTAAATGCAGCGCTCAACCTTAGCAAAACTATGCCCGCACGTTCCGCCCATTAAGAGCCGCACGTGACCGGTGCTTAAAACCTTCGCCAACCCGGAAGGAAATGATAATTTGCTTACCGTAAAAGAAGCAACAAAAGAAAAAGGAAACGACACGACGCACCGACCCCGTTTTCACTTTGTTTTACAAAACGTGCATCCCTCGGCCGGTGCCTAGGAAAAGGTGCGAATGCAAATAAAACAGCGAATCGGTACGTGAATTTTGCTTGCAACGCGGGGGCGTCGAAAAAAAAAACGCGGGCGCGCCGTGAAAAACGTTTCGCTCATCATCAAATGGAGCGGCTAATATAACTTTTATGATTAATCACCAGCTGCCACCTTCTCCTGCTTCGCCTTCACGAATAATGGTCCCGTCCGAGCTGGAGTAATTAATCATCCTAATCAAACAACGCTCACTTTCGGCATGGGTGGCGCGTGTGTCCGTGGTGGGAGGAAACGAAGGGGGGAAGGGGGGGGGGGGTAAAGATACTACTACGGGGTAAACCATTTCCCCGCCCTCCGCCGGCTGGGTGGAAATCGGTGGTGAACGGGAAAGGTTTATTTCACCGAAAAATGTTCGCCTTCTGGCCCGCAAAGCGTAATTCGTTTGCAATTTTCCCTCCCTCCCCGATCACCGTGCTATCGATATAATTTTCCAACGGTTGCAAAAACGGGGGGGGGGGGGGGGGGAGCGATAAAAGAAAGGCGCACACCTCCTCGTCGCCGAATCGAATAGTTTCTCCCGTGTGCGCAAGCAAGATGATGAGTCTATCGATAGGAGGCGTCTCCACTCCGAAGAAGTTCGCCTCCATCAATCTACCTGATGAGTCCGTGGCCGCCGTTCGAAGGCGAACCAATCATCGGCACCGTCAGCGCCATCTGGCGTCAATCCCGCGAGCGACCCAACCCGACGGCCGGCCGGCCGACAGCTGATTAAGTATTAAAATGAGATTTATATTCCTCGGTTGAATAATTAATTAGGCATTAGTTAAATATTAATCCCTGTCCCCCCGGTAGCCTGCAGCATTGATTAAAACGGTTGTGCGGAGTTGAATGAGGGCGAAAGCGAGCGCTATTGATCCTTGCTTCGAGGCTAGATCCGCACGAACTTAGAGATGTGGCAGCTAACAACAACAGTAAAGGTCAACAAAGGACTTGCCAATAAGTAGGGCAAACCGAGGTGTCACCAAGTTGTCGTAAAACGATGAAAGTTTGGAATGGATAAGGCACGGGTGTTAAGGATCCCTTCTTCGGTTTCCTTTACGATTCGGGCCCTAATAGCGACGGATATTGAAATCGGAAATGCATTTACAGAAGCGGGCAGGAATGTGTTCACTTCATCGCCGAAATTAATTTCGAATGTTTGGAATAAATCATACGTTCCTGCTAGCCGAGAACATTCCAACCGTGCCGCCCTGCGCGCTAGGTGAAGGATGCCAAAGTCTGCATTCATCCAGCAGGGTTTGCCGAAGCACATTCGCCGACATTCTCACATTTCGAACATGCATCAACGTCACGGTATTGTTAGGAGGGTTTATGGGATGTTTGGCCGACACCGACAGACTCCTCTCGAATGCATCTTCGATGGTTGTATTTGTCTGTCCTGTTTAGTACACCCTATTGTGGCCCTCTTCGACGGACGTTTGTAGGATACGAGATGAAAGCGCCGTAATCTAACCATCTGCAATGAAACAAAATTTCACTATCTCTTGATCGCAGGAACACTACTTACTGATACCGTCGAAACGTCCGCACAACCTTCGTCGCTACCAAAATGGCAGCTTGCCTCCAAACTCCGCTCACAACTTTCCATTATCTTAATAAAACATGGCGAGCCGATATCGCTTCCGCATACCGCGCGAGACAGATCCGTACCGTAAGATGGAGACAAACGCGGCCCGACGCTATATCATCCGATAGGCAATTATGATTTCTAATGCATGGAGAGTCCTCCCGGTTCGGCTCACTGCACCATGCACATACGTAACCGCTCCCGATGGGGGAATGTCAAGGAATGCGAAATCTTGCGCCGGGCTAGAAATGTCGCGTCCACGTTCGATTCACCGGCTGGTTTGAGTGGCACACTGGACGATGGTTTCTTGTGTTACAGAGTATTAGAAAATTCAAGGGCTTGAAGAATCATTTCTTACTTTTATTTTGCGTTCTTCTAATACTTCATTTATAACATTTTTTGTTCCAATTATGTACCCATTAATTTAGTATTTCTTCTAAGTCAATACTAAACCGTCAAAAGAAGTTTTCAATCCGATACACTAAACGCATAGCAACAGGCATTTTTCGAAAATGACATTTGATAAAAGTGTGAAGGTTAACGACTCAACCCGTTGCTTTGACAGCCAAAAATGCAAACAGAATGTTTTGCACAGGAGATAAACAACTCTATTTGGAATTAATAATAGTTCATTTTAGATTGTATTCATGAGAAGCTTAGTTCTAATTCCATTTTTAAGTCAATTAAAACATTCTCAATTGACTTGTGAATAAATTTGGTCTATTTATTGATTCTTCCACAATTTAAAACCCTTCATGTTAGTAAACCGATAAAAGAAAGCTTGAAAACAAAAACACTAAATCTTAATGTTGAACTTTTATCCTCAACTACGAGAATGATCAGTATCCAATTTATGCAACACAGTTAAAATGAAATCCCACCATACGTTCGTCGAAATCAAAGACACTTCTTTGAAGAGATATCGTAGAACGTTGCTTCTATTTGTACGCCTTGGATTCATAGAAATACGAATCTGTACAAGAAACCTATTTGCATTCGAAATTGGTGTCTTTCTTGGTAACCCGTGTACCAAGAAATGGGATATGGAGAAAAGAGTGGAAAAAAAATTGCAAAATTTGGGATAAAATATTTAAAGAAATTACTCAAAATGTGCACGCATTTGGTCCAAATTTGGTCTCGACCGCATTCGAACAATTCCTGAAATAAAGCCCCTATGGCACTCCGTGTAGAAAGGGTTGAAATAAATGTTGAAGATTCTAGAAACTGTGCGTGTTTGAGTCGAGAAATATACCGATTCGTTCGTTAACTTCGGCACACTTTAAGAGCAAGATAAAAAGGGCTCCATTTCGGTCCCGTTTTCCCATAGTCAAACCGAGACGACCGCGCTAAATGTCCGCGTACGGGTAGCACAAAACGAACGAACGCACACCACACTGGTCACGTCGCGTTTTGGTTCGCACAGCATGAAAAGCCACCAGCTCCTCAGCATTACCGTGCGACCGGCAACGGACATTCCACGCACCCGGATCCGTACCGATCCTTTCCGGCCGCCCCGGCATGGAATCCACCGGCGAGAAATTGTTATTTTCAGCGTCATGATTTTATATTATTCATACGGAAAGTGATGATTTATGTGCCAAAGATACTAAAAGTTATTTCAGCATAATTTATACGCTCGGAAGCACACTCCAGAGCGTGCGACGGCGGCTGCCGACCCGGTGCATTCGGAGATTCCTGCAATGCTGCGGCAATGCGAGCTTTTCCGACCTGGCCCACTGCCAGACCACCCTCCCCCTCCGCACCCGAAGGCGAGGAAAGCGGGAACTATGTCAATTGGAAAACGGAATTCAATTGACGGCATTTATACGTTTCCCATTGTTCTGCTCAAGTGGTCCCATTTACTTTCGGACGCGAGTGCGTTTTACCGAAAGCCGGGAGTGTGCGGGAGGATTCGGATTGGGAAGGGGGGGAGCTCGCGGGGTGGGACAGCCCACCCCGAGAATGACATTCTTCGAGCAAATGTGCCACGAATGATTTGTTCGTGCCGTTTGGCACGTTTCAAGCAATGCAAAACGCCGGGCCCGTTTCGACGGGTGTGATTTACAAGAAATCGTCATTAGGATTTTGCCCACCGTTTCTTGCGTTGCGAAAATATTACCTCCTAAGTTCTTCGGGTGTGTTTGACCCAAATGTGTGCTGTAATGGAAAACAATATCATCCCTCTCCCACCGTGCGCTAATGTGCCGGGTTCGCATATCGCGCCGTTGCAGGCTGAAACTGAGGCTGCAAACGTCGCGCTGGAAACATATTTTCACCGACAAACGCGTTGAAATGGACTCACGCAAACGCACACACACACACGCAGGCACACCCTCCTTCGATAATTTATGCCGTGCCAGATGTGTGCTGACCTCGTTCGGCTGCTTTATTAATTCAATAACAAATTATCTAGCAATAAACACATTATTATAACGTGACCGGTGGGAAAATCGACGCCCGTGCCCGCCGTTTTTCCTCTACCGACCGATTTCCGTGGCGGTGCATCGCAGTAATTGGCACCTAATTTCGCTTCAACGGTCGCTTTAGTCGGTGAATTAGGTTTAGCTGGGGGTACAATGAAGATTAGGGGTTATTATTTTGTAGAGCATGGACGTTTTTGATGGGATTTATTGAACAAATTCCTTGCACTCGTGTTGAGTGATTTATTTATAAAAAATAAAAATAATTTAAAATTGTATTTGCCTGAACAGAATTTACTTCTTGGGTTCCATCTAAAACAAAATAAATTGAATAATTTAATTTTTAAAAAATATTACAAGCTCTCCGTCACTTAACTTCAGTACGACTTTAGTACGGCTAGTGTTAATGCTCTTCTTTTTGTTTAACGACACAGTCTCTACATCTTTATTTTTCTCTCTTTCTTTCTCTCTCTCTCTCTCTCTCTCTCTCTCTCTTGTATGTATTCTTCGCAAGAATCTGGGTTCTTAAAAAAATAAAAATCCCAACCCAAAATGTGTTGCCGATAAGAGCATGGCAGGTTCGGACGAACATTTTCAGGCCGATGTTTACACTCGACGTTTTTACTGCCACACGCTCTAATCGATGACGTGGTGATGATCTTATCTCGTTTCTTCGTGATCTGCTCGGTTCAAGAGATGGTTCAGTACACTCTCTGCTGATCGAACAGACCAGTCCAGCTGTGCGGAGCAACCAGCTCCGAAGCGTCCCTGGTCGTTTTTGTTTTTTTTTGTATTATTTATTCTTGTTTTTCGAACAAGCTCTTGTTTGTCGTGTTAGTGGTAAAGTTTGGAACGAAAAATAGGTGATACTGTGCTGTGAATACATGCGTGTTTTAGTTTTTTTAAATTTATTATACAATAAAAACATAAACACAACCGGAACATCTCACCAAACCAATCGTTTAACAAAAACCCAAGTGAAATTATCTTTACGCTCTGTGCTGAACCTGCGTGACTCTTCGCGCGTGTTTTGATGAAACCAAAACACATCCCATAATGCTTAAGATGCGCTCGACGCTATCACTCACACCTGATAGCACCGATTCTCGGACCGAAAACATTCGGAGCTCGTAAACACAACGAAGGTAAGCGATAGCAAATGCAGCCGGATGCAGCGGATTCCTTTCTGCATATTTTGATTCACCAAATAAGCTATTCAAACAGCTTCCCAGCACGTTCTCGGGGACCAACTTGAAAACAAGAGACATCTTGATGATCCATCCACCGCTCGGTTGATCCAGCTCCTTAAAACAAACACACACACACATCGGGCTGAGCAGGAGCGGGTTAAATGCACCATCAAGAAACCATCCCGAACACGAAAATGCAGACGCTTTTTCACCGCTTGATTAGATTCCATTTCAAATCCCGCTCGGTAGTTAACCCCGCCGGAAAGTTCACTCCTTTCTCCGCACCTTTCCGTTTCGAACGCTGTCCCGTACAATGTTTCTCCTGTTTTTATTCGTGCTCGGTTGCATATGAATGTTCATATTTTCAATTTATTCCCAGCCCAGCTCCCGCACAGCTTCTCAACCTAGTTTCAAGTGTCTTCCCCCACGTGGATAGATAAAACATCATTACGCGTCGGTGCTTCTTTTTTACTCGATTTTGTTTCCCCCAGATCTGGTCGGCAGCGAACGCGAAACCTCAAGTTTTGGTTATCAGCGGCAAACGTGAAGGACAAGACATTGTTGAACCAAAAAAAAAAAACATAATAATAAGCGAACCAGTGGAGGCATAATCTAATTCAGCGCCATCGGAGGAAGCGGGACGGAACTAGCGAGTTTGAAGTTTTCAGAACTCATCAAAAATGGATCAGTCCACGGTGGTCGGGGTCGGCACGATATCGTCCTCGTCGCTTTCCACCACCGCCCACGCACCGGATGCATCCCGCAGCAGCGACATCGAGTGCATCGAGGAGAATGTGATCGTAAGTGCAGTGACGGAGTGCCGCTTACTCTTTCGCCCTTTCTCCCTTGGTGCACAGGTGCAGGTGCCCGGGTGTCCCTGGGCGCCCATCAAGAACAAACATCCCTCCCGCCCATTTGCTTCCACCTACCCACCCACCCACCCAGGAGATCAAAGTGATGGAACGCAAACCCATGTGTCAGCTCGTTCTCGACTAATGCAAGTGAATCGGACGCTCCTACCGGGCGCTAGCGCTTGGCAAGCCTTAATAATGCACACTCCTCCACTTGTGTTTCTTCCCAACCGGTTTGCTACCGTGTGGTTATCC
>KI915057.1:1296967-1425742 GCA_000473445.2 Anopheles farauti | reverse complement strand
GGAGAAATGTTTTTCATATCTCGATGGGAAAATTTGGCTAATCCCACGGTGCCGGCGCCGGCGGCGAGAACAACCGAGCAAAGTGCGCTCCGGACGATTCGACCTGCCATTCCTTCGGCCCGTAACTCGTTACACAACTGCTTTCGCATATTACTGTGATTTACATCTTCAGCAGGGCTCGCGCACCGTGCGCTGTCTTTGATTTACGATTTGTTTTGTTGCTTTTGTTTTTGGTCGTTTTCCTCTCCTGCTCGGTTGCTTGAGTACATCATTAACCTTGTCGCAATTTGTTTGCTCGCGAACGAATCCTTGTTTTTTTTTTATTGAACCACTCAGTGATTCTTAAAGCGCGTTTGAAACATTTTAGTACACTTTTACTTTTAGTACAAAACCAGTATTTGTTTGGTTGTTTGATGTGTATTTACATAAAAATTTCAGAAATTAAATTAAAAGGGAATTGATGATTTAAAAAAAACTTCCTCTATCGAAAAGATTGATAATATTTCAAAAGCAGCATCCCGCTTGTGACCGAAGAGATCAATCTAGTAGCCTTTTCCGAACATCCCAATATGTTCATCCGTTTCCCAACAGATGGCGCTGCCATCATTCTCACAATGACAGTTCGGAAACGTCAAGAAACCATTAAATAAAAATCCTTTTAAGCAAAATTATAACCACAACCTGTCTCCCCTCCCGAGGGACGGATTTACGAGCACTGATCCGATTCGCGCGCTCCGTTTGCATCCTTGCATTGATCCGGTATGCCCGCGTACTAACCGAACCCACCGGTTTTCGGAAACGGTGCAAATTGGCGCCTGGTTGCTTAATTTGCTGCAAACATGAAACATCAAAAAGTCGTGCTCGTAAAAGTCACCAGACGGACGGATCGCTCACACTCTCCTTTATCGAACGGTTTCGGAATCATCGGGGCACGGACAAAAGTGCAATGATGCGCACGGGAGAAACGGGGGTACAGTGGGAGTAGCACGGCACGAGAAGCCATGTTGGAAGTTGTCTGTCCGAAAGTTTCAGCTCTTTTTTACTGTCGTCCAAGCTCGCCCGAGTGAATTTAGATTTTTTTCTCTTCGTTTTCGTTTCTTCTTTAAGCGGTTCAGTTTGATCTGCTCATTTCCATTTGCAGGTCTTGTCCTCTTTGTGTGTGTGAGTGTGGCTTCATTTTCACTTGCCCGTAACGCGTCGACATCCTTCGTGGAAAGTGTCGCCCTCGAGCGGAACAAGGGGAAGATGGTGAAAGATTCTGCTTACGTTTCGATAAATGACCATATTTTTCATCCCCATCTCACCCCCACCCAGTGGGAGCGATTGTGGGACACCCTGTGAGACCATAATGGTCAACCGGTCCAATTCATTCTCCGCCGGTATAAAAGGGCTTCTTTGATCGTTTTGAGCGGGCAGGATTCGGTTTAAAGATTTCGAAGTGATTACCCAATATTATCGTGCACAAATCGCCTGCAATCGCACTGCTAATCCCGCAATTATTGTGATTTGTTGTGTTTGGCGTACAGTTTTCAAAACGGTTATTGTTATTCTGGAAATGGCAGAACGGAATGGACGAAGGAAAGCCCCATTTGGTTGGAGTTTTCGATTTAAATTGCGCTAAAAAAGTGATCATTTCGGGCGATTGCATTCCACGCCCATTTTATTTCATTCCAGCTGTATCAAGCATGGTACGAAAAATAAATAATTTTTGCATGGTTTTATCTTCCCATAAATAAACTCCCATGCGTTTGTTTTGCGTCCCCATCATACGCCAACAATTTTGACATCCTCATCGCACCGTGATAGTTCGCTTTTTTTGTTTAATCCTTTTCTGTCCTTTATCTTGCGCTGTCCACTGTGGCTATTGCGAAATGCAATTTCACATGAAAAACGGCATGCAACACAACGAGCTTCAATTTAAAGCATTGTAAATCTCATCGTGAGCCTCTGAGCTGCTCCTATCCTCTACCGGTGTGCTCTCGCTTTTGAAAGAATTTTTTTTCTTCAAATTTATACATTCGATTCAAACAATGAACCATGTTTTCGTTGTGCAACTAAAATAAAACGAGTAAAATATACACGAAACCGCCTTCGGAAAACGGAGCACCAAGTTTGTGTTGTTGGAGAATGGGCACACAAACTAAGCTCGGCTCCCAATTAAAGCAAACATACGGGCACTGTTTTCTATTTCCATTTCACGCTTAAAACAACATCTCTTTCAGGCGGGACCATGGAGTCATCGAGCCGATTCAATGGTCGACAACGACCGTAACACCGGCTCCGGCCGAAGCATTCGTTCAGACCTCCAACCAGACCGGACGGGGAAGCGCCCCTGGACGAGCCGGTCTGCTTGCCTCCGGTGAGGCCATGTTCATCTATCTCATCCCGGCGCTGCTCCATTTGAACGGGTTCGTACTGGCGGTGTTCATTTATCGCTTCGCCGATAACGAACAGCTGCAGAATCTCGTCGAACGGGTACGTGTTTATAGCCGCCGATTCGACACTGTTCGAATCCGACTCGACGGACCAATTATTTCGCACTTTTTTTGTTGATTGTTTATTCAGTGTTTTATTTAAATTAATGTTTTTTTTATTCTCCATGTTGGCAATATTATCCTTATTTTTTATTACAATTTTTGTTTACTTCATAAAGTTCAATTGAACTGCATATTTTTATCTCATCTCAAGCCCCATTTTAAAATACTCAAATATTTGTAAAGCATACGCTCGTTTACGTCCATCATCTCGTGACAAATTAATATCCCTTTGCTCGTTACATACCGAGTGCAGGAATTCGACAGTTTCCACTGGACAGGGGAGCTAATTATTTTCTCGCCAATATTGCACACACACCCACACATACACACGGAAAAATCCTTCCGGCCACTTTACATCGTTCATCATTTAAGCGATCCCATCGCTACTTCGGAAGCTGCCGATGTTAAACAATTTCGCGGTCTCCTACAAAAAAAAAAAAAACAGAGAAAGCCTCAAACAACCCTCCATAAACGCGATCGAAATAAATGGAAAAACATAAATTCCATTAACCGTTGACAGGGCAGCGAGGAAATTCGCGTTCCCTCCCGAGTGTGCCATCCCGAAATTGATTAAATTTCACGGAATTTTCGACTGCACATTACAGATTCGGCTGTTTTTTTTCTTCTTTTTCTCTTTCTCTCTCTCTCTCTCTCTCTCTCTCTCTCTCTCTCTCTCTCTCTCTCTCTCTGTTGTTGCAGGTCTTCATCCTGAGCGCCAATCCGCGCCGTTTGGTGATGACACTGTGGCTCTACATCGGGCTCGGTTTCGGTTGGCTCGGACTGTCCGCTGCGTACGGGGCGCTGCTGGGGATCGATGGGACGACCGTGACGGAGCGCTTTTCGTCCTTCCGGTGGACCAGTGAGCTGCTCCGGTGGCCCCACACCGTCTCGGTGCTGAAGTCGGTACTCGAGGTGGCCCTGCTGTGCCACGACTTCGTGCAGATGGTGGTGATCGTGAGCTACAGCTTGCTGTGCTACTTGCTGCGCTGCTATCTGAAGGCGCTGAAGGAAAAGCTGCTGCTGCACACGATCGAACCGCTGAGCTGGATGCGGGTGAGCTAGCTGTGGCTGCATGTGAAATAATGATTCTTTACTCTCCCGCAGCTCCGCAGCGATTTTTCTTTATTTTTTTATTTTTGTATTTTTTCGCAATCATCTCCTATAAACCACAATTCGGTACAACCTCCTCGGGAGTGTTCGCATGTGTGCGTCTGTGTAATGGAAATATAAATAAGATTCACAGCATGCTGTGTGCGGATGATAATGCAAACACACACACGGTCGGGCTCACATCCCGCTCCACCCAAGAGACGTGAACTCTTACCCGTTCTTCGCAAACAGATTTATCACCCCATGTTCTGCATCATTTACGTTCAATTTGTACATGTAGTAAGTCCAGCGTGTGTGTGTGTGTGTGTCCTGAAGAATCTCCTCCCCGAGTAACGAGTATCGATGTATTCCAATTACCGAGCGACAAGGATTTCGAAACCGGATTCCGTTTCGATGCTCCCAGCACGGGTGCAGTGCAATTTGTTTTCTCGCATTTTTTTATATTTTTTCGCCAAAATCCCCGCCCCTTCCCTGGGATGGGTGATTGCGGTGGTGGTCGCATTGTGATACTGTATTATCTGTGTGCGGTTTATTTGTGAATCGATACAATGGATGGGTATTTGCTTCTGATACGGATTGCAGTAGGCCGGGACATTGTTGAAATCCAGTTAGTGGCGGTGTAAACGGGAGCGAAAATTGGTTTCCAAATCTCGGGTTTAGTGATGGATAGATAGGGTTTTTAATTAACTTTACCCTCTAATTATTTTCATTTGCTCAGAAAATTGCTCTTTGTTTGAGATCCTGCAGAATTTGTTATGTTCAAAATGGATTCTCTTATTAAATTTTTAACAGGTTGCTAGTTTTCATTAATCAGAACTTAAATGATCTTAAATTGCTCTTATCTAAGATCAGTTTTGAAAGGATGAAACATAATAGCAAAGGTTTTGAGTGTTCAACTAAAGGGGTTCAGTGCAAAATTTTCACAATATTATCTTTTTTTATAAATATGATGTTAATAATTATCTAACTAATGTGACAATTGTGACAATTATTCCATACAATCTATTCAAACTTTTTTTATTTTGAATAGAGGGAATCGCAAGGATCTTTTCGAATTCGAACTGCAACCAAATGATTGATGTTATTGAATAATTTCACATATTTCATTATTCAATTATTCAGTAATTGGTATCTTTTTAAACATAAACCGTTTTGTAAATTCACATTAAAATTTTATGAAAGTTTTTCACTTTTTCACATCAAATAAGTTAATTCACTTAAAATGTGATATGCAACAGCTATAAGTGGCTTTTTAAATACCATATTTTAATATTTATTTTAATGTGAGTATATTAATCTGGATCTGCGAGCGCTGGATCGCGTCTGACGATTTTCAGTAAAATAGTAGCAAAAATCGCAAGTCTGTTAAAACATTGATTTTAAAGTAACTATTCATGGTAAATAGTTAGAAAAAATATTTTTGCAAAAAACTTTTGTATGTCTATTCTATTACATTTCATAGTTCATATTGAGTGGTTCATTCCACTTGTAAAAAAAAAACTAGTACATTTACCCTAATATTTCACCTACTTCTATTGCGTGGCGCCATCTAATGGCAAGTGATGTAACTAACAAAACATATTAAATTTTGACGAATTTTACAAAAGTTTCGGGTCTCTCCTTGGAATTGTCTCCAATAATAGAAACTCTATTAAAAATGCAAGAGAAAATAAAAAAATCTTCAAGAAAACCTATCTGGGATTAAGACAACCGTTTCTTACAAAAGGTGTCTACAAATTCGTTCATCCAGTTTACATAAAAACATTCCAGCCTATGAAAGCATTCCAGACGCACAATCAGACATCTGAAAAAGCTCTTCAGGCTCGTCACAGATTTGCCCTCTTAACACCCAACCCAATCAAATCAGATCGAACAAACAAACGGATAAATCGCCCACCATTGAATCCATTCAAGGGCAAGCTGGTTCCGAACGATTCGGCTCGAAAATAGACCACTGTCAAAACAATAGATGAATAATTTATTAGCATCGATGGTCGATACTTTCGCACTGGATCAATACACTAGAATTGGGCAAGACGAAGCTCTTTCTTTCTCTTTTCCCCCGTTACCAAACCGCCCAACAAACTGGGTCAATACTAGCCACGGCTGGCGTTTCAGAATTTCCGAGATTTCGCCGACCATTCGCTGCAACCGCTGCCGAAGAACAACCAGCTTTCGATTGGTCGGAATTAATATGGACCATAAAATGATGACCGTGACCGATTCTCATCACGATCGAAATGCTAATGGTGCTTGGAGTTGAAGCTGTCCGCAGTACATAAATCAACCGGCGATGGCTTTGCGATGGCCAGACTTTTAAACACATCAAATTGATAGAAAGGCTTTCAGTGAGAAAAACACACACGCAAGATTTGTGCGTTACCGAGGTCGAACGCCGGACGCAATCGAAAAGCAGCTTCCTGCCCCGTGCGATAATCGGCATAAATAGTCCTCGTCGGTTCTCGCGCCAGGAATTCAATTAAATGCTCACTTCGCAAAAGTATGCCTCCCGCCAGAAAAAAACGAATGAGGGCCGCACGTTACATTCCCGGTGCATGCGAGTCCGGTCCGGAAAGAGTCCCACCACTTCCGCCGATGGTCCCTCGCTACTAATTTGCCCACGGGAGGAAAATTTATCGAAAACGTTGCCGAACACATTTTCTCATTACAACGACCATTTCGGGGCTGGATGCTGGATGCTCGTTCGGCTTCCCGCTTCGGGGCAGTAATTAACGTGAGCTTTTGTAGCGTTGTGGCGGAAAATTTCGGCACCCAGCTGCGGGAGGTGTGGACCATGGATCGCGAAACAGGCCAAACAATTTCACTTTTGGGGAGCACCAACGCTGGAAGGCGCTAATTCGACCATTCAATTATAGATATTTTCCGCATAATCACTATCATAATCTATCGAATAAATAAATCAACCGATCCGGAATGCCCGAACGTGGCGTTTTCGTAAACGCGGCTTTGCTGCGTCGTCACGCGAAGTGTTGGAAAATTCTTACCGCACCGCGCCCTGCCTTTCCCCGTTGCCAGCGCAGCTATTTCGTACCGGTCGGCTCGTAGGATAGGAGCATTTTGCCGATCGAATTGCCCGACGGTTGGGGCCCGAAACGTTCCCAAAACGCGCGCGCACCGACCGTCGAACGATAGATGGATTCATAAATATGCCCACTAATTGGCAAGCCGGAGGATGGAAGCCGCCCCCGAACAACGTTCCGGCGACAAAACATGACACAAAATCCCAAGCTGCACGTGGGAAGCAATTTGTTTGCCCGAAGCCGCCGGTATGATTTATTGCTTTAAAGAGCCGAACCGCCAGTGGGCGCCAGTGTGTGGACACGAATTCAATTTAAAAAACAACCGAATTTTTGGGCGCGTTCTGCCCGGGGCGGTAAATTGATAAGTCGCCATCGGGGTAGATAAGTACCGGGTGCGCCGTAAAGTATGCAATGCACGTTAACGTACCGGGATCACGTTGCGTGGCCCAGGTTGCCGCGTGTGAAATGGGAGAAACCATGGGTTGTTAGGATTAAAATTTGCCTAATCCTTCCGCAGCGCTGCGTTCGGTTGCCGTGGCTACCGTGGACCAGCTTACGCGGTTACATGAACGATGGCAGCCGTAACCGCAACAAACAGTGCATGAATTTACGTTGCTCCCATTACCTTTTGCTGCGTTTTCTCGTCTCGTTCGCGCCGTTTACTCGGTCCGTCCCTCACCAAACCCTCTTCAAAAACTCTCTAATACCCCGCTTTTTCTTGTTGTTGGACACAAAAAAAAAACAAAAATAACACTCACACACACACCACAGGAGATCTGCGAGTTCCGGAAGCTGCTGCACCATCTGAACACGAAAATCTCGCTACCGGTCGCGAGCCTGACCGTGCTCAACCTCAGCTACGCCGTCTCTGGCACGGCTCATCTGTTTCGCGATATGACGGCCTGCCCGATTAACATATTCACCGCCAATCTTGCCAACATTCTGCTCTGGCTGGTCATCGCGCTGCTGCCGTTCTTCCAGGTGAGTCGCCCCGCCTTAAGCTGGACTGTAATCCGGTCGGATCATCTAATCACGGCGTGTGTTACGGTGGTGTGCGTGCTACCCGCCCGGGTGACTCACGTGGTGGGTGGGATTTGAGCTGATCCATCGGGCTTACCCATGGCCCTCCCAAGGGCTATGGTGTCGTTTGTGTGCAATTAGCGGGGTGCCTAAGCGTCACTGAAATTAGTCCGGTTCGATGAAAGCCTCCATCACCGATAAACAACCCACAACGCAACTCGCACAATGTAGATTGATTAAAGGAGCGGTGTTTGATGCAGTGACCGCCAGCGGGAGTGTTTATGGCATTAGGTCCGCAAGTGGCGTGCTTCGTTAGATATCCGCAAAGGTTGCAGGGACATTCCGCCCTGCTGCACCGTTGTTCGCAAACCGACGTTCTCCAAAGAACTCATTATTCCGCATAAAACTCTCCCCCAAAATCCGGCACGCTTTCCGCACAATACGATTAATTAAATCACTCAATGCATTCAATAAGGTACGAAAATTGGTTTTCATTGCTAACCGGTTTTTACATTCGGGATGTTACGGGCTTTTTCAAACATAAATTATCTCTAATTGTAATTGAGTAGACCGAGTGCGCAGTTATCATGCGGAGAGCTTGTCCCAAAAGCTCACCCCGTTGCTAAGGGTCACCATCGCTTGCTCAGCGGGCTATTTTTGCTGTTTTGCGTACTGCGAATCGTGTGCGTACATGCGGTTTGCACCGTCAAAACCGATCAACGTGCTACGGAAAACCGCCTCCGAACTGATGAGTTTCGAATTTGCATAGTTTCGTTCCTGACTAAGATAGGAAGGGAGAGAGAGAGAGAGTGGGTTCTGAGGTTCGTTTTTTATCATTTCTATGTACGCAACCCACGGCTGCGCTATAGCCCCGCCATAGGCGCACATTTAATGCCGCACCGAGGATGACCGATTCGTACAGGAATGTGGTAATCGATTCATTCTTCCGAAAAGCGGCCGGCCCTCCGATATCATGGTGATGGTGCTGACTAATTAATAGCCAATTAAACGGAACCATTTGGAGTAACTCCGCATACCGAAGTGCACCATGCAATTAAATATTGCCGCGCTTGCTCTATCTGCCGTTGTGGGTGCATTTTGTAGTTCGAAAATTTATCAACCAACGTCCCAGCACGCCAGCAACATTGTGCACGCATGCATGGGCACCAGTTTTGGGCAGACTGTGGGCACCATTAGCATAATGTTTCGTGACCTGCCGGGTAAGTAGTTCGACAAGTAATTTGCGTTTGGTTTAGAAGGTGAACCGGTGATAAATGCTACCGCGAGGATCGAATGACGAATGTAATTCAATTTTAGTGCCGTTTTAAGTGGCTCATCCATTGGCGTCGAGTGTCTTCTCTAACAGTAGGATACTTTTTTCTAAGCTTTCTCCAATAACAACTAATATGAGAAGAAGAGTGAGTGTATCAACTCACAAAACAAGTATCAAAAAGGTTAAAACGCAAAGAAAACGTGCGCATTATTTCCAGCGAGACACCCAATGTGAATAAATTCTCATCCTCCTAATATTCTGCATCATCTCGGTTCCAGTAATTGATTCGCATCGATTGCTTTGTTCGCCCGCACCGTTTTCGACTATTGGTTTTCCTACCAACGATAAGCTTTTCCGCATAGCCTACTGCATATTTACATGGTTTGGAAAATATGATGCGCGGTGAAGTTCGCCAAAATATGATCTTCCATTCTCATAACCGTACGTAGAACGTCTCAATTCTCTTGTTGCTTGGAAATCTGCCACATTTTCGCTAATTGACAACCGTCAAAAGGAGCATTCCCGGGAATGTCCCGTCGTTTTCGGGTGATTAAAACCATGCGAGCACACGGAAAATAATTAAAATTCATTTAATATGATACCATGTTGTAGGCGCGCCGTTTAACTACCAACGTCCGTCGTGCCGTAAAAAGAACTTTAATTATTCACTTAATGAAACACAGTAACGCACACGTATTTCAATCCAACCTGGATGGCTATGATTGGACTGGAACGTTTCCCATCGGCTGACGTTCACATTTTTTTTTTTGACGTTATCAACAAACAAAACAAAAACAAACGACCTCCACTCACTCATCCGGTTCTGTGCACTGTCTTTCTGTTTCATCTCCTCCACTCCTACAGGCCGCTAGCCTGACCGTCACCTGCCGGCAAACGCAATCCTGCGGCCATCTGATAAGCATCCGCCCTTTCGTGCACCGTAACACGTCGTCCGAGGACCTGAACACGGTGCTGCTGTACGCGTCCTCGCTGAAGATGTCAGCCAAATTGTTCCGGATGCCCGTCAGCGCCCACTATCTGTGCTTTCTCGTGCTCGTCTGCTTCATCGGCGTGCTGACGTTCGGAATGTGCCTCAACATATCGCTCGGCGGTGGCCGGCTGTAGAACGCCCCGGGGCGATTCCCCAACCCGGACGCGGCCGGCACATTCCACCGGTGCCGGAAGGAAGTTGGAGTTTCGGCGGAATTGGACGTACCTGACACGGACAGGCACCGTTGCCGCGCAAGTGTGACACCGACATCGAGGCCACCGACCGCTTTCCAGCCCGTCAAATGAACAGTAAGGCGTATGTTGTTTGGAGGGCGGCACCAAGGGAGAAGAATGCGAAGCAATTTGAGGCAGAATAGGGGAGCAGGGGCAGGGGGAGGGTGGAAAAAAACACACGTCGAATCGAAATCGAACGAGAAAGTTCTTTGGAATCGCCATATGGCACAAGGGTGACGTACAGGGTGAGAGACACCAGTAGGAAAACGAAACGGAAGCGTCGGGTTTTTGCATTTCCGCTCAGTAGGCTAACTGAAGGTGAACGGTTACGCTGGCTGTCAGTATCAGTAGCGTGTTCCGCGTGAAGCTGACAGATGGCCATCGGAGGCCGAGCGGACGTGGAGGAGAAGGAGGAGTAAAAGTAGTGAATCAATTATTTTCTTTCTATCTTTGCGTTGAAAGTTTTAGAGGAAAAATTATTCCAGTAGCAGAATGTAGCGCATGCTACATTACAGTATCCTTACAAAAAGAAGACTGCATGTTTGGTTTAGGATCTCCAGTAGGAAAAAGTAGTATCGATTGCTCTTACAGTTACGTTTTCGGGGTTTTTTTTTTCGAGGGACAGACAGAACAGAATCGGTATCACAAACCCTCTGGTCTCTCCATAGCAAGGAATAGCTAATCAGTCAAATTATGGTGATAAAAATCAATCTAGTAAACATGTATCTGGTTTGGTCGTTATGAAAGGGTGAAGAATCGTTAGTTTCTGGCAACACGTGACAAAATTAATGCATTTGATTAATCTTCGATTGCTCTTGGAAGCATTCTTTTGCTTGAATGTTATTTCACATCATCCATTTATATTTCGGATTTAACGAACCAATTAATGTGTGGGTGATTTGAACACCGACAATCACACGAGTAGTGACATTTAATCCAGTCCTCCAGTAACCGGTCAGCTTGTGAACTGTAGAGCACTCAGTTTGGGGAAATCTTTTCCACAATTAGTGGATCCTGTGTTACTTTAGTTTTAAGTTCATTCCGGCTCTATACTAACATTGTTTTATGTTAATATCCTGACATGAGATTTACTAGTGGTAGTAAAATGCTGCCGTGATACTCTTGCTAATGCCCAACGCATTTGATTACATCCTAATAAGCGATGGGTTATCCCTGTGAATATTATTATCAGCTATGTCCGTTGTTACTTGCAAGAAGTAGGCAAGTTATTTGATATCGCCAAACTACCCGCCAAAATATATAAAAATAGGGTTTATCCGTCCGATAAGTGTTTGTTAAATCACAATGTCAATGGACTTCCGTTAGTTCTCCTCCTCTTATGAAGGAAGCGATGCTGCAAAGTGGGACCTGAGACTTAAAAACGTTTCCGATGGGGACAGAAGACCTATTGCCCAGTGTTTCATTTCGCAATGAGTACTGGTTAATTTCTACAACTTTACTAGCTTATATACTAATAATCAGCGTGGTATCGGTGTATATGCACACGTTTGTAAGGGTCGCATTTCTTATTGCGATATTTTCAAAAACCTTACGATCCTAATACAGTATGTTATCGGATCGGGAACGCACAATTATTTGCACCATACTTCTAAGACATGAATGAATGCGTGTTAGTCAATGTTCGTCGACGACGATCGCATTTGATCTTGTTTGTTCGGGTCTTTTTATTACCTGCATTTCGCGTTATTTAATTCATGATCCTATGCTTATGCATCTGGGTTTATGCATCGGGCCGGTTCAAAATATTTTTCTATATTTATGTCAACGATGACGATCTCAGACGATAAGATAGAATTTCGTAATTTTTTTTACCTTACCTTTGCTATCGTAACTCTATTTGTCAATGTCGACAATCAAGCCATGATGTCTAGCCATTCTAAGAGTGTTTTTTGACTTCTTACGCTTATCATTGACTTACAATTTGCTATTGTATGAGTATGGTCGAACCATCATTTTTGTTGCCTTGAAAGAGTGTTTCTTATTGAAGGCTTTCCACGTAATGCCTTCGTTCCACATATCATTTCTCTTGCGGTAATGCCCGTTGAGATTCCTATAATATTAAAAAAAAACTAAACTTTCTTTTCCACCTACATTAAGATATCATTTCGTACGTACATATCGTAGCAGTTATGATACCATCCTCCGCCACCGTAACGGCTGGCACAGTTGTTAACGTCATTTTTGTCGTAGGTCGCAAATTCTCTTCCCACATGTTGTGTGAACGAATCGCCCGCAGTTCCCGAATAACTGCCGATGGATTGGAGCTTATAGCTTTCGTCGTAACTTCCTATCTTAAAGTCATCGTACTTTGCGTACAGCATGTACCCTTGGAAGTCTTCCAGCTCGATCAGCAGCTCGTGGCGTTCGCTCAGTAGAATGCGGTGTAACTTATTCAAACCCAGCCAATGTTCGCTGTGAAGCTCGCCGAACCCGTGTACATAGTTCTCCCAATTTTGCGCAAAATCGACGGAACCATCGATCCTTCGTTGGAATACGGTCCAATTTCCTCCATAGCCGTGGTACTGCGGTCCATCACGGTACACTCGGAACGCATACTTCCAAAAAGTATATTTGGTAGAGTATACACCGGAAACGGCGGTTAGTTCTGCCATGCGCTGCTCAAAGCGTTTCGTAAACTTTATGCCATAATCCAACAGATGCACCATTGATGTGTTCATTCGACTCGAATGCTCCGTGAGATCGTGACTTAAGCTCGTGAAACCAGATGCAACCGTCTTTTCGAACACTTTCAATTTCTCATCAAATGTGGAGAGCCTCGAACTCTCCGCGATAATTTTGCCTAGGCTCGTGAACTCGTTCGCAGTGCTGTTTTCCCACACTTTGAATTCCGCATCGAGTGTGGAAATTGATTTTGTCACTTTTTGCAACATGTATGAATGCTCCTTTTGTACTTCCGCAACCTTATCTTCCATCTTTTGGCTTAGCAGGTCCATTCGTTCGTTGATTCGCGACTCGAACGCTTCTAATCGAGCCAACAGCAATTCAAATCCGAATCCCGACACTTCAGCAACACTGGCTCTGAACTGAGCGGCCAGAAGCAAACCACAGACCGCCAGTAACCTCACTATCGACACAGAACGCATGGCGGACGAGTTTGCAAGCTAAACTGTTAACTGTCTTCTTCATTGCATGTTGCTTATATATTAACACTCTATTGTGTGATTTATTTCCCTTCGTTCTTTCGTTTTTGGTTCCGAATCGCAGTTCTTTATCAGTGAACGTTTGACCGTTAGCTATTTTTAGAACACTAGGAAAGCGATTATCAACTCTTTTCATACTATGGTGGTGATCGTGCGGCAAGCAATCGTTTGTAGTAAAACGAAATGATACGCCATTCAAAAGCGGAAACGTGGAGTCCAACCACCTTCGTTAGCAACTTTAGCATCCAAAGCAATTGAAACTGTTTGTGGTGAAATTTATTAATTGGCTTCTATATTTTCATGTTGTTGTGCAAACACAATTGATTCTTTGAGGACGTCCTTCCGTTTTGTAAGTCAAGTGACACGACGATAAAGAAAGAATAAATGCACGCAAGCTAAAGCCTTACTTAAATGTGTTACATATTCGCAGGATAAATTATGATACAAAGCAAGATAAATTATGAAACTGCGAAAGTGAAACAATAAAACTGTGAGATTTTTTAGGTTAACGGAATCAGCTGCAAGAGATGGCGCAAGTGAATATTAGTAAATCAATAATTTTTCATTCAATAGTAAACACATTGAAGCACTGAGAAAGTTGGCTGTAGTTAAATAAATAATAAATGACAATAACCCTCAAAGATGGTCCACAATAATGCATAATACGATAATGAAACGCCCCTCAACGATCAGTAAGTGATTAGTAGTTCGAGTTTCGGAACATAAAACATTTCCTCAGCACCCCGTAACGATTGCATTGCTTTATTTCTCCTTTGATTATGCTAATTTATTTGAATAGTTTTGACAACATTTGTTGAAACCCTCGCGCACTGCAATTGCGTTCTAATTAAATAATGAAACTGAAGATAAAGTTCACATTCAAACAAGTCGATTAAACCGAATTCCAAGCGTAAAAGCGAAAAAGATTAACGATAAACTGTTTTTAAACGAAAGCTTAAACGAGACTCTGTTTGCGGCTTAGGTTTGGCTCGATGTTGGGCTGGGCATCCTTCTTTGAAGATTTCGAGTGTTAAAACTAAACAACCTAATTTAACCGTACGCGTGCTCGTTTCACATTGTCGTCGGTGCTGAAAAGCAAGCGTGGATTTTTTTGTTTTTTCCTGCAATAGAATTCCGACGGGAGGGTCACAAACTTCATCCAAACCCTGCATTTTATACGTGTTAGCTAGTGGTTCGATCGCATTTAAACACGCTAGAGTCTTGTTCATTCATTTGATACCCATCGATAGCGTCTTTCTGTACATGTAGTAGCGCACAGGCTGCTTCCGTCTTCCGTCGCTAACCCGCTGATCCGCTCTGGGAGATGGAGGCTATGCGCTTAATATCACATTCTAACATCCGAACCGAAAATGTCTGCTCGGACCGTGCACGACCCTACGAGTAGCCAGTTTAATTTATTCAGCTACATTTCGCACCGCCCGATTCACAAAGCGTTTCGTTGTTGCATTTCGATGCCTCCTTTCTCTTTCTCTCGCCCTCTCCCTCACTCCTTCCCTAACACATACACTCGCTCTCTGTCTCTCACTGTACACGTACGAGCACACAACGCGCCACACTATAAAACATTATCCCCAGCGCCGCAAGTGCGTTTCACCCGATGCGGAGCGAGGAAGTCATTCGGCGTGCCGGAAGTGTGCCTAGGAATCGAACACCACCCAGCGTTCGTTAATCTGCTCGATTTGCTTCGTCAGGATGGGATTACGAACACGTATTTTGACCTCGAGCTTGCCACCCACCGTACGCCGACCGTCCATCAGCTGAAACGAGCAAAAGGCCGCGCGTGAGCGAAGCGTGAGAATCGAATCCGGTTGGGAATAGAAGCGTAATGCAGCGGTGCTGCATACTCACCGGAAATGAATCGTGGATTTCGATCTGCGTCTCCAGCGGCTGCAGCTTCACCGTCACCGTACCAATCAGCACGTCCGAGCGGAGGAAACCACTGAAACAGGAGAAAAGTCCAGTTGATGCACCGTGACAGCAACAGCGGCAGCTAGGGCGCGCGGGCGAATCACGATCATTACAAGCAAAATGAACACAAATGCATACAACACACACACACACACGCGCGCGCACAAGAGCGAATGACATCAAACATGTGCAAGGCACCAGGATTTGTGCATGCATTGCCATTCATAGTAGCCCCAACGAGCAAGCGACACACGGCGGGTGTGTGGTAAGCGCGCGATACGCGGATCAAATGAAAAAGGAAGAAAAAGATACGATATAAAATAAAGGCGGCCTCACGAGAGAATGGAAGGATCAAGCTCTGCTGGGACACGCTACAATAGGACATCATGATGGGATCTAATGCTAAGGGTAAGCGTTGGAAGTCCTACGGAGCAAATATTGAATATTTTGGCAATTTATTCAAACGAGCTACCACTACGCTATTTTAAAAATGCTTTAAAATTAGTTACATAGGAAAAATAGACTGCAAACAAAAACATATCTAATTAAAATTGAAGAAATCAATTTTCTTCACCTGCCAACAAAAAATAAATAAAAAAATCCGTCTCTCAAACAGCTCGATTTTCGCTACATGGCATGCTTTGTTATCAAACATACCCGGTGAAAAGCATTGAAGAAGGGTGTGCACGGAAAGGTTTTTTTTTCTACAAGTTCCAGATCGGGGATTTCGCGTGTGAATTAGCCATGCTACGCTACTAATCAATCGTCTGCATACTTACCCTTTCGAGTAAACTTCACACTTTAATGCGTGCCGCTTGAAAATACGCTGACAGTTTCGCTGGTTGCGCTGGATTTCGAGCGTCTGCTGATAATTGTACTCGGGGCTGTGAGTATCCTTTACGAGGTTCGTTCTACCCTTTAGTGGATCCTCCTGTGGGGGAAATGGGTAAAGAGAACATGATGAAAAAAGCAATCTAAAAAAAAAAGTACATGTCGAAATACCTTACCTGCGGATAGGGAAACTCGAACTTCACGTACGTATCAACATCTTTCGGATTCGGCACGTTGTAATTGATGCCGCGCAGCACACAAATCTCCACCTCGTTATCGGACAGGTCCGTGTTACACTTGACCACGTTGAACTGCAGCTTTTCGTAGTGAAACTTCGGCAACGGCAAACCCTGCCGATGGCCCAACCGCACCAGATCCAGATCCTTCTGCACGTTGAGGGCGAGATTTTCGAACTTGTTCATGCCCGCCACGTCGCCCATCGCCCGATGGTGGTCACGCGTGTTTCGGCACATGATCAACTGCTTCGACAGCTGCTCCTCGAGCCTAATGCGTGTCTCACTGTCCACATCCTGACCCACCACCGCGGGCGGTTCACTGCCACCCGGTTGCCCGCAGTCCTCCTCGTTCACGATGGTAAAGGACGCCTCGAGTGCGTTCCGCTTCGAGGGTGCGATGGGAACCGTGGTGAGATCGACCCTTCCACCGGCACGGGCTACTTCGATCAGTTTCTCTAGCCCTTTGAACACGCGCAAACATTCCTTCGCTTCATCCAAATCGCCCGCCTTCTTCGCATCGATCGCCGCCTGCTTGTACTCGCGATGCCGCTCGAGCAGCAGATTCAGCTGTTTATCGAACTGTGTCGTCGGTTTGGGTGGTGAAACTTTGCTCGTACCCGGTGCTGGCTCCGGTACGGTCGGCGGTGCAGTGGTTTGAGGTTTCGGCGGTACGGATGGTGCAGGTTTTTTGTTTACCACCGGCACCGGCGGCTTCGGAGGGCCGTCGACGGGAATCGGACCATAGCCGGGCGGTGTTGGTAACTCATCGGTTGGAATCGGTTTACCGGCTTTATGCATCTTGATTGCGTCCTGGTACTGCTTCACGATTCGTCCCATGCGGCGTGCTTTCGAGCTGTTACCCTCGTCCTTGGCCGCTTGCTCCACAGACTTATACTTTTCCAGCCGCTGCTCCAATGCCTCCAGCACGGTTGAGGCTTGGATAAGGTCCTCCTCTTCCTCGGCCTCTTCTTCACCGCCCGGTTGCTCCGATGGCGTAGGCACTTGCGCTTCCTTCTGCACCATCTCCTCCTCTTTCGGTTTGCTCACGGAAGGCACTGCTGGCTGGTTAGTTTGAGTGACGGCGCTAAGCTCAGTCGGGGGTGGTGGCATTCGACTTAAATCCACCTCCTCCCCGTTCTCCATCGCCCGTATTACCACATCGAACTGTTTCAGTATCTTCACGTACGCCATCGCTTGCTCATTATTGCCTGCTTTTTTCGCACTGAGCGCTGCTTGCTTGTACTGCTGCTTACGTTCGTTCAAAAGGTTTAGCTTTGGGTTTGCCGGTGCTGCCAGTTCTTGTAGCACTGGTGCTGGAGTCGAGGGAGGCTTTGCTTCGCGTCTCGGTGGCACTGGTGGCACGGTAGATCGTGACGGTCCCGGTTCATCGGTGCTTGGGGAGGAAACAGTTGTCGGTGCCGGTGGAGGAGGAGCAGGACGAACGGGAGCCGTACTAGGTTTTGGGGAATCCTCTGCTGGTTCTTTCACCGGTGCAGCTAGTTTTACGCTCACTTCCGGTGGAATTTCACTCTGATCTACCGGTTTTCCAGCTTCAGCTAATTTCAACTGATCTTTAAGCGTTTTAAGACCACGATTAAATCGTCTCGCCTTTCCTGAATCACCTGATTTCTTCGCTCCGTCCTCTGCTTGCGTGTACATTGTGATGCGTGTTTTAAGGAGCGTGATTAAATCTCCATTGGAAGAACTTTTCCGCGGAGGAGCTGCTGGTGCTTCATCTTCACCGTCTTCATCATCCGGAACTACAACACCTCCAGTAATCGCAGACAATTCGTCCAGCAAATCCGAATCATCCTCTCCTTCATCATCGTCATCATCGCTGCCAACGTCGCGTAAACTAGCCGCCACCATTGCGTCCAGCTCTTGCGGTGCTACAATGCCTTTCGCTTTGGGTTTTGGTTTCGCCTTCCCAAGACCAGCCAACCCGGCCGTAATAGCCGCCAGCTCGGCCTCCAACGCGTCGTCATCCGCATCACTTCCATCGTCCCCATCATCGCCCAGGCCCCCAACATCGTCCGATATTCCGAATATACCAAACTATGCGGGTTCGCCAGACACAAAGGAAAAGCGCATTAGTTTGATGACTAATACACCAGCTGGCTTGACCAGACTCGCCATCAACTTACCTCGGAAGGATCTCTCTTGCGTTCGCGCTTCGGAGGCGCTGGTTTGCCGAAACCAAACATTGTAGAGCTCACTCTCACGGTTGGTGCAATACTAAGCTCCACTTAACTTTCTATTTGCTGCGAGATCCTTTTTCACTATGCATAGGAATTTGTTTGCGTCTAGCGTTCTACGGCCCTTGCAATAGTGTTGTGGGATATTGCATTGTTGTTTTGGTTGTAGATGTCAGGTGTGAAATGACAGCCGTTGGAACGGTTATTCAAAATGTTATGATACATATTTTTAATAAAGCGACCGATAGTTCTTAGTTGTACTCAATAAAGGGACCATGATTAATTAATTATTTTAACTTTTTCAGTCATAACACGTTTTTAATAGATTAAAAAGCAATTACAACCCGAGGAACCGGTTCAAACCGTTTAGGAACTGTCAATACTGTCATCTGCGCACATGCGTTTGTTTTGTTTACGTTTTAGATTTGCTACTTTTGTTCGTTGTCCGTGCTTACGATTTTCCTAAAGACACCGGCTTTAAAATGTCCGTAAAAATGAATAAAGTACAGCTGTCGAAAGGGATTTTGCAGATGAAATTCATGTCCCGCACGAAGGAGAAACTGGACAAAGAAGCCGACAATGAAAAGGGACGGTAAGTTGTGCTTATAATTTGGCAACAAAATGATGTCGGCAGCTAACAATGGCATTACATTTCTTCCAGCGCATTGTATGCTAGCGAAATCACAGATAAAATGTTAAACGAAACAGTGAAATATGTAATCGAAACCAGCTACGTTCCCTGTGAGAATCTGATCGAAGGTCGAGTCAGTTACGGTGGTATGAATCCGGAAATTGAACGAATTCTCGAAATCGAATCTGGTGTGGATGTGGAGAAACGCGAGCGGATGGAAGCCGCCAAGCAGGCGAAGATGGAAAAGGACGTTCCGGATGGGGAAATGGCCAAATTCTACTCCAGTGTTGTACATACGATTAATAAGAAGTACGATAATCACAAAAAAAGACTTCAGCACAAATCATTGATGAAGGGTTCCAAGCAGAAGTAGATATAATACCGTTTAAATTCTAATATTGTGTTTCTATGAACGATAAATTTACCATTTAATTATCACCACAATACATAGTTTTCATGTTTCCTTCATTTTCACTGCATGAAGCGCGTAATTTATGTCGGTGTTCTTCGTCCAGCACCACTGATTCGACCAAAATTGATAGAACATTCCGTGCACGAGAATCGTGTTACAATTGTAGCTGGAAAGAATGCGTTGCACATCGAGCGGGGATATGAACTTATCCCAATCGTGAGTACCCTCTGGAACTAGATGAAAAATTTGTTCCGCTGCAACAATAGCTCCGAGCCACGAAGGAGTCGTTTTGTTGATCGTTGTGATGAACATCGATCCACCTGGTTTTAAAGCTCCCAGACACTGCTCGATGAACGCCACCTTATCGTTCACATGTTCCAACACTTCCGAAGCTACCACCGCATCGTATCGTTCTGCATTTTTGGCCGCATGTTGTTCGATGGTTTCCACGTGATAGTGGATGTTCTCCTTCCGCAGGGATGCGTTATCTTTTGCATGTTCCTTTGCTACCCCGATTAGTTTCTCGCTGGGATCAATACCAACCACATTCGAGTGTAATTTGGCGAGCGCTTCGGTCAATATTCCTCCGCCACAGCCAACCTCGAGAATGTTTAAACTTTCAAGAACGTTTGGTTTCTGTATCCGGTCCTTCGCCACGGCACCGGTCGCGATAAGTCCATCGCGAATCAACGGAATACGAAGCGCGTTCATCGCATGTAGACCACGGATTGGGCCATGAGGATCCCACCATTCGGTGGACTGCTTGGACAGATTTTCCACCTCCCGTTGGTCAACATTGCTGTACTGTGTTCGGATTGTCTCGGATGGTGAAGAAAAACTGCGGCACGTTCTAGAAGGAAAGCAAAGAAAATTGCGTCATTTTACACAATAGTGGAAATTGACTAAATATTTACCTTTGCAGCAAAACTGACTGACGGAGCAGACGATTGCCAAGTTGAGGTAGCATAGTTTTAAGTAATACGTTCAACTTTTACTAATAAAACTAGTTTCTTAAGCTATTTGTCGAACGCGTTCGTTTGTTGTTTAGCTAAACAAAAATAAAATCGATGCTACTGTTCACAGTAGAACATGGGAGCACCAGGTATGAAAACAATATTTCCTCATTGGTTGTTAGATACTTGAAGCGTGGTGTATCCTTATAATTATTCAATTTATTTTGAAGTATTTATTCATAAGAAGAAACAAAGTTGTTATTTTTAAAAAAGTTTTAAAGACTTTTGTTTGTTATCTTTAAAGTTATTTTGATAATCTACCACAGTGTTCTACCCAACTGACATTTGCCATTGTCAAAACAAGCATGCCTGTCGAGAAAACGTCAAAACGGTAAACACGTGCGATTCGTTCGGCCGGTGTGAGAAAAACATTCGAAGAAAAGCGCAATTTTTCGCAAGCATAATTGTTTTCTCGTTGTAGTTTTTCGTGTCCAGTGCTTGCTTACAACGTTTCGAAATGAAGGTCAAACAGTCAAAGAAACAGGAAGACTTCCAGAACATGTCTTTGGACAACTTCTTGGACAACATGGATGCAGACGTCGGGGATGAAGACGAGCCAGCAGTGAAACCGAAAAGCAAACTCAAATCCAACGGTATCGAAAAGACCAAAAACAAAACCAAGGATAAAGCCGGCGTGAAGGTAAAGAAATCGACCGACACTAAAGAAGCGCCTGAGCCGGCACCAAACGGGGTTGAGAAGAAAAAGCTAAAGAAAAAGTCCAAACCAGCAGACGAAGCACCAAAGCCAGAGGCAAAAGTGAAGGTGAAAAAAGCGAAAGCAGAACAGCACGAGCCAGTACAGAATGGGAAGGAGAAGAAAAAGAAACGAAAGTTGGCCCCACCGGAAGACGATGATGCCGGTTCCGATGACGACGCCGAGCAGCCAACAACGTCGAATGGATTGAAAAAGAAAAAGAAAGTCGAAAAACGGCAGCAGTCTGACGAAAAGGGGATGGCACAGAATGGCACCGATGGCAAAAAGAAGCGAAAGAAGGGCGATGATGAGGTGGTAGCCTCGGGTATTAAGGAGGTGGAGGAGGAACATCAGCAGGCCCTTGCCCGGCTGGAGCAAACGGATCCCGAGTTGTTTGCCTTTCTGAAGAAAAACGATGAAAAACTGCTGAAATTCGGTCAGATGGGTGGAAGCGACACCGAGTTCGATGAATCGGAGGATGAGGCCGGATCGGATGAGGAGGGTGCTATTCATGAGTTGCCCGATAAGCTGGAGGTGGCCAGTGACGAGAGTGATTTTGATCCGGATGAAGATGAGAAAGGGCAGGACGACGAAGGCGAGGAAGACGACGAGGATGGGGAGGAGGGTGATAGGGTTTTGGATGACGGTACACCCGGTAGAAAGGTGACGTTCAAAATGCTCAAAGCATGGACGAACGATCTCGTCACGATGCCGATAAAGCACGTGAACGCTATTCGGAACATCTGCAAGGCATTCAATTCGGCGATTTTCACCGTGACGGGTGAAAAGAGTGTGATTCCACCGTATCGGGTGGAAGGATCGGCACTGTTCAACGGTATCGTGCAGACGTGCGTGCTGCATCTCGGTCCAGCCGTGCGGAACTACCTCGGACTGAACGATAAGCGACAGTTTAAGGATCTTAAGAACGACAGACGGTTCAAGAAGGTGAAGGCGTGTCTGAAGACATACCTGTTCGATCTGACCCACCTGCTCGAGAACGTTTCCTCGACGCACATCATGTCCGTGCTGCTGAAGCATCTGCATCAGTTCTCGTCGATCCTGGTGTGCTACCGGCCCATCACGAAACCGATCCTGAAGCGGCTGATCGTGGTCTGGAGCACGGCGGAGGAGGAAACGATCCGTGTGCTGGCGTTCATGTGCATACTGAAGATAACGCACGCCCAGCAATCGCACTTCCTGAGCAACGTGCTGAAGGTGATGTACCTGGCGTACGTGCGGAACACCAAATTCGTGTCGCCCAACACGCTACCGAACATTAACTTCATGCGCCGCTCGCTGGCGGAGATGTTTCTGCTCAACTTCAACCTTTCCTATCAGCACATATTCATGTACGTCCGGCAGCTGGCCATCCATCTGCGCAATGCCGTGGTGCTGCAGAAGAAGGATAGCTTGCAGTACATCTACAACTGGCAGTACATCAACTCGATGAAGCTTTGGGCGGACGTGCTCGGTGCCGCGCACGCCCACGGTGGTGCCCTGGAGCCGCTGATCTATCCGTTTGTGTCGATCGCGATCGGCGTGATCAAGCTGATACCGTCGGCGCAATACTTCCCCCTTCGCTTCCACTGCTGCCGCATGCTGATCCAGCTGAGTGCGAAAACGAACATTTTCATCCCGGTGCTGCCCTTCCTGGCGGAGGTGCTTCGGTCGCACAGCTTCAATGAGGATCACAAGAAACTATCGATGCGCCCGGTGAATCTGACCTGTCTGTTGCGCTTTTCGCCCGCAAACATCCAAGAGAACGCGTTCAAAGACGCCGTCATCGAGCAGGTGTACGAGCTGGTGCTGGAGTATGCCGCCAACGAGTCCGCCTCGATCAGCTACCCGGAGATCGTGCTCCCGGTCGTGCTGCAGCTGCGTCAGTACGTAAAATCGACCAAGAAGGTGAAGTACGGTACGAAAATAAAGCAGCTGGTCGACAAGCTGATGGAGAACTACGAGTTTATGGAGCAGCGGCGCAGCAAGGTGGACATTCCGCTGATCGAAACGGACCGTATCCGGGCGTGGGAGGAGATGGTACGTGCGGAGGGAACACCGCTGGCCAAGTTCCACGCGACCGTCTCGAAGGAATCGGAAGCGGTGAAACGCCGCCAGGCGACGGACTCGGAGAAGATCAGCGACTATAAGCTGCCGATGCTGAAGAAACCGCAGAGGAAGCCGGCGGTAAAGCAGGACGGACCGGTGACGCTGTTCCCGTCGGACGACGAAGACGAGGATGATGAGAAGATCGGCCTCGGTGGGGAAGCCGACGACGGTGACGATGGGTCGATGTCCGATGGCGAGGAGGATTACAGCGGCGAAGACGATGACGCCGAGCTGGACGATGAAATGGAGGGCGACGATGATGACGACGACGACGACGACGACGACGATGTAGAGGATGAGAGCGACGAAGACGATGAAGAGGAGGTGCCACAAAAGAGCAGCAAGAAGAAGCCGGCGAAGGAGGCGAAGAAACCACCGCAGGAAAGCTTCCCCCTGGAGGATGGAAAGGATACGGATCAGGTGGATATCGTGAAGGATTTGAAGCTGGACGATTGGGATGATTAGACGAGGGGTTAACCCCGTTCTCGTATGTAAATTACCGTGCAAGAAGATGAATAAACGCTTTTCAAGGGATTGCCTTTTCCCTTACAAACATAGTTTGAGTTGTGAACCTTCATTCGCTAGGTTTATGTCTGGAATTAAACGCTAGACAAAGGCTTAGATAATAGTATTTTCAGACTTATGTTGAAGGTATAACTGAAACCACTTTCAAAATTCAATTATCAAAATTGTTGAAAAATCATTCATCTTCATCAACGAATTAACAAAGTTGCCTTACCGGCGCTCATGTCGAACACTATTTACCGCAGGAAGGTTGCATCCGTAATTCGATACGTTTCCGTGCCAAGCGTTTTGCGTGTCTTGAGGTGCACCTAGCTTAAGGTTCGAAACGCACAGTGTGGCAGCCCTCCCTACCAAACACCCATTTCAGGTGACCGTTTAAAAGGTGCCGAAAGCCGATCGATTAGTGTCAGTTGTGTGATTCCAATCGAATTGTTACCAGCGCATACCAGCAGCGAACGATCCCGTCCAGCGGGAATTCCCTTCCCCCACATTCTAGCATAAAATGGAGAGCCACAAAATGGAATCCCAGTCAAGTGCGATGGTTGTTACCATGCTGATAATTGCGTTCTTGCGTACCGTGCTGGCGAAGAGCATCCAGGCGGCATCGATCGCTTTCCTGAGCCTGATGGAAGGTCTGTCCATGAAAAGTTCGCCCGAGCAAGAGATCGAGACGTTCGATCAGCTTTCCGCGCACTGGTGGGAAACGACCGGGCCCATGATCCTGCTGCACAAGCTGAACAAACTGAGGTAGGAACTCGTGCGGTGTATGCGATAAATGATCCGTAACTAATCGCTCGTCTCGCACTTCAGGGTGCCATTGGTCGTCGAGGGTCTCATCAAGGCGGGCAAGGTGGACCGAAAGCAGCGCTACACGACGGACGCCCTGAAAGGGCTCACGGTGTTGGACGTTGGTTGCGGCGGTGGCATCTACTCGGAGGCACTCGCCAAGCTGCAAGCCACCGTCGTCGGCATCGACCCGGCCCGGCACCTGGTTGAGGTCGCAAAGGCGCACGCGGAAAAGCAGCCCGACATCAAGGAGCACTGCCACTACTACCAACAATCGCTCGCCGAGCACTGGCAGGGTGCGGTCGGCAAGTATGATGTGGTGGTGCTTTCGGAAACGCTCGAGCACGTCGAGGACAAGAGTGCGATGCTGAAGCAGGTCGCGGCCGTGCTGAAACCGGGCGGTTCGGTGTTCATCAGCACCTGGAACAGAACGCGCTGGTCCTGGGCGCTCGCGGTGGTGGTGCTGGAGAACGTGATGAAGCGGCTGCCGAGGGGTTCCCATGACTACGACAAGTTCATCTCGCCGGAGGAGACGGAAGCGATACTGGAGGGGTACGGTTGCCGCACGCTCGAGTGCCGACCGTTCTATCTGAAGTTCTGGGAGAACGAGTGGATTTGGGTGCCGTTCAATCAGACGACCTACGCGCTGCATGCTATCAAGGAGTAGTCCATCGTACTTACACCGTTTCGTGGGTTAGGATCTTGATGACTGGCTAACTGGATTTGGTTGAACAAAACAGCAATATACAAAGACAACAAAGGAAACACATCCGGATCAGCGTTCTGTTATGAGAATTAGTTTATATTTGTTTTTTTTTAAACGATACTAGTTTACTTTATGCTATGCTCATGCTTGTAACGGCGTGTATCTTCCAACACATCCCCCGTCCGCCCGTTCCGCGGCCTATCCTAAAGTAATACGCACTAAGCTACCATTAGTTACTTTACAAGTTTGCTTCCTTTGGATGTGCGATCGTCACTGACTGACCCGACAATTGATGACTGGCGAGGGCCACTCCGGTTGGCCCACATTTTCCTAGCGCGCGTAAGAATAGTATCTACATCTTCGGCCACACCCTGGGCGCTTTGGACAAACTCGCTCAAGCTACGGTCCGGCGGCATGATGCACGATTCATCGCGAGTTGCCCGGCCGTGGGGTTTAGTTTTTTTCTTTTACTTTTTTGCACTGCCGCCCACCGAACGTTCCCGAGAGTTCCTAATAAATAAATTAACCCTGATTGCACTCGTCGGGCGCGTTCGGGGCGGACACGGCGGACGTCCTAGGCACCAGCGTCGTCCAATACTTGATTCCCCCGCTGGATTGAATTCAATTTGCCAATTACGGGTGTGTTGCGGTTGGGTCTAAAAATAGTTTGTCATTTCGCTAGGCCGGAGCGGGGCAGAAGGAGCGGGTTTTGTTGTTTATTTATTTTGTTTTTTTTTTTTTAATCGTACTCAGTACAAGTAACCTAACATCGATCGTAGATGTCTCTAATATCTGAACGGTCTAGTTTGCTGCTTAACAAGTAAAAAACGGAAGCGTAATTAAGCTAGTGGATGGGGCGGGAATTTTATCGGCAATTGGGGTCGCTTTTACAGGCGGCCGATTATCGTAACCGTAACGTCCAGCTGCTGACGAGCGTGGGAACCAGTAGCAACGCGGCGCTGTGTAGCTGACTCCACCGGCTGCTAGATGACGACGCGTACATCGACGGACACTTGTTCGATTTGTAGTAATCTTCACAGTACATCTGCAATGAAACCCGGAGCGTTCGTGCGTTGAAGCGTGCGTTGTGTCAGTGGCGTCCATTGCGAAAAACCTACCTTGATCAGCGTGGTCGACATCTTGTCCAGAAAGCCGCGCGTGAATTGGGCCGTCTCATGGCCGCACGTATTTCTGGCCGCCGCCTCCGAGCAGTCGAGATACTCCATGAACGAGCAGCACACGGTCCGGACGTCGTCCTCGTCCGTGCGGCTGGCGGTGCGATGGTTGCGATGGCGCCGCTCGTGCTGCTTGTCACCACCGGATTGCTCCAGCTCGTGCAGCTCGTGCCGCTGGTGGCCGTCCGCGTGCTGCGGGTGGGCGGATTGCTGCGTAATGGCCGTCACGGTGTGATGGTAACGCCGACCGCACACCTCGTAGTCCGGCCGGACCAGCTGCAGGCAGGGTGCGTGGGACAGAAACTCGCGCTGGTAGTCACCCTCCCGGCAGAGGTCGCGCACGAACTGGTGCGTTCCGTTGTACAGCTTGTTGAAATGGTTGCGCTGCTCCAGGGTCATGCAGCGCCGCGTGTAGCTTCGTATGCACGCGAGCCCGTTGTTCAGATCACTGGTCGGAATGGGAAAAGTGGTCGAAATGGGCACGGAACTTAGTACGGGTTTCGCTCGACGACCGAGGTCTATTTATTTAGTAGCTTAGCAAAGAGATTTATAATTCTTGAATTCTTTCATTGCACCCATTACCGCGGTACGTGATCGCGACGGTTTGGAGCGGAAAAAGATCCACCGACTTCTGGAGTACCAGAAGCTCACAGCAAAAAGAAAGAAATCCTCCCCAACACCAACTAATCTCGATGGGATTACAGCGAGCGCTTCTGCACGGAATTCGCACCCCACAACGACACTTCGTGTTAATTGCTCTTCGCGAGTGGCCACGAAAGAAAGAACAGCGACAGCAGGCACTAACATTTGTACCAGCGGAACGTAAACTTACGGGCATATTTTATCCAGATCCTCCTTTTTCGTCGCTATGGACAGATCCGTCGACGATTGTATCACCTGAAACGGGCGGGCACACTTCGCCAGCTCCTCCTGGCCACAGTTTTCCGCCCGTATCCGTGCGAGAATCACTGCAAATACAAGCGAAAAGCGAAAGAATAGTTAGCAAGGGAGGGAAGCGGAACGAACCAATTAAAATGCACGTCAAAAACTCAACCGCTGGAAGTGTAAATGCATCGAAAGAAATTTTTCCCCACTACTCATCCGGAATTGCACACACACACACACACGCCTTGCCGCCCGCGAGGACGAAAGTTTTTCAAATTAAAAATTCATTTAGAAGGGTTTATCGGTGCTGATCGAAGTGTGCGGCGCGCGGCTGAACCGAAAACATGGCAACAAACTATGTTTCTGTCGATCTAAGATGGCCGCTACGCTTGACCGCGGTTTGACATGGAGCATGGTTTTTTTTTTCGCGTGTCTTTCTTTATCTCTTCGCGTTTTTTTCTATTCACACTTCTTACTCAATCTTCGGGCAAGCAACTTTCTTTGGTTTCCGATAATATGAAGTTTTACCATAACGCATAATAAACGGCTGGGCGCGTGGTTTTTCCCCCATCTTCTGCAAACCATCCGTTGGGGAGTAAATTTTTTTTAAAGAAACTTTTTACCATAAGAAAATTTCGGTTTCGATTTGAAAGACACACTTACAGTGCAGCGAAACTTGTCCGGCACGAAGGAGTAGGTGAATAAAATCTCGCAATTTACGACATCTTGAAAATGTCCGAATGGGAGGCAGACGGGATACTTGTGTTTTTTTACTCTCTATCTCTCTCTCTCACACACTCTTTTTCTTTTCAACGCGATTGAAATGTGGTGCCTTTATCGGAACTTATTGACGTCGAAGTTGGCTGCACTTCTTTTGTGGACGTAAAAATATCGCACTCTGTATCAATACCGGTTCGCCTGATCGAACCGGGCGGAGGAAGTTTCGATCATTTCAAAGACTTCAGGCACAAGAAAGAAATGCACGTCACGTTCGGGTTGATGAGCACGAGTCTATTATTTAGAGATGTATTTCAAATGAAATGATGTAAAATTTAAAAAAAATCAGTTGAAAAGTTGCTTTTCGAACAGTTTCATCCCTCCAAGCTCTAAACCTCCGAACCGGTTCACCAGCACGCGCCAACCCGCAAACCATTGCTTTTCAATTAATTCTCCATTTTCTGCAGCCCGTCTGCGGCACTCGCCCGGGCACGCTCGAGCACCGCGCGCGGTCAACCGCAACACCTCAAGAAGCAGCGCGCTGATTGCGATTATCCTTCGCCCGTGCGCTTCCGTTCCCGTGAAATAATGGCGCAACAAATGCAAATGGACCTGACACCACCAGCACCGGTGTCGGCGTCGGCTTACACTTCGCCCGGAACCGTTTGCGGCAGATAATGTGTTGCATTATAATTTCGGCGGCAAAGCGGGCGGAAAAGCGCACCGTCTTCGGTAACGAATAAAAGATGGATTTTTCCTTCGGGGCGTTTCGTTCGCTTCTTTGCCACAGCAGTCCGTTGGTATTTCTTTTCATCGTTTCATCGCCTACTGCGGGGTTTTTTTTTGTGTCGTTCATTACACCCGTAGCTGATGAAGGTGAACATTTCTTTTCAGGTTAGGCAGCGTTGCACCTCGTTTCGGTGATTATTCGCCGTACTCGGCGCGAGAAAGGGAGTAAATTATTTTTGTTCCCTTCCTCTACGGTCATCAGGAGCGATATAAAAAAAACAAAAAAAAACAGAAAAACACCATGGAAAAACAAACCCAATTGCAGTTACTTTGCCACGGGATCAAGATCCCCGGGACAGGTACATCCCGGTTACGTCCGGCTTAAGCATGCCGGAGCTATCATTTATTTAAATTTTCGCAACAATACCCCCGAATGTATGCAACCGGCGAACGTTTCGTTTTGTGTACCGGACGCCTGCGTTCGGCACAGGCTTGTTCGGTCCCTTCACCTTGCCCCCTGCCGCACCACCTTCCTCCGCTTTTTCGGGGTGCCACTGCGTCGATCTTTCGCCCTTCTATCCAAGTGTGTGTGTGTGTGTGTGTGTAAGATTTTTTTGCGAAAACCGTTTTTCGGGAAAACGGTCCACTTTGCAGCGACGAACTGCAACCATTATTAATGAATATTCAGCACGAAACGTAGCGGATGCACCCCACGGGAAGTTGTTGGCGAAATATCGTCCGCCCGGTACACGGCAGCCGTCCAAAATGAAACAAAAAAACACACACACAGGTTCCTTCTCGTGCACACATTTGCAATGAAGCGGACTTTGCAATGTGGCTTCAATACGGCACCACATCCTTGCCGAGGCATGCCCTTGTTAAGGGTGTGATCTGGCGCAATTATGACCCACCGGCCGCCCCAGGTTGGCCAGGGGGTTGGCCCCGTTTTCGCTTGTGCAGTGTGGAGTAAAATTAAAATCATGCGGAAATTTAATATGCAATGTGGATGAAAGATGCACAAGGATGCAAGCGGCCGGAGCCGGGGTCCTTACTGTCCCCATCCTCCCGCGGGGCGACCTCCGACGGTGACCCGGCCGGAGAGGACATAAGTATATCTCGCACGCGTCATCAAACTCCGCATGTTCCAGTGGACATCGATTCCAAAGGCTTCCGCACTCTTTGAACGCGTTTCAATTATTGTGAACCGGCGAGAGCGCGCTTATGAGCAGATTAATGTATCAATGGGGTTGTGCAGGTGTGTGTGGGTGTGTGTGTGGGTGTGCGGTGGGGTTTTAATTACTACACTGCGAATAATAGAGCACACCGCTTATGGTAGGATTTGACAAACGACAACATGGTGGACAACATGCGGCATGTGTGTTGAGTTTAGATCGAACACACCAATATCCCTCTATGAAAGGGTTTTCTTTTTTTTTTGTGCAAACCATTATGGGAAACCTTTCGCGAGCGATCAGATCATGTCGGGTCGGGAAACTGTGTTGCATTCATGTTTAACTATTTCTCTTTGAATTTTGTGATAATAGTCTTATATGGTACCGTTTGGATGCTAATGCGTTAGGGTTTTTGTGCGAAAATAATGTGAGATTTTTTGAATATTTTTTGAGGAAAAAGAATTCTATTAATGATTTAATTAGCTGTTTAGTTGTAGGAGTTGTATTTTGAGGAAAAAATGCTAATGATGATTTAATTAGCTATTTGACCGTGAGGATTGCACAACTGGCGCCTAAATATGCGCCTGAAAGTATGCAAATTAAATTTTATGAATTGTTCTATTCCTCCTGAGTTCGGGTGGGAGTTGTTAACCGTTTTTATTAACTTCAAGTAAAGCTATAATAGTTGTGTGTGGACGAAAGGACCAAAAGACCTTTTTGTAGCTTTGTTGCAGTCCAAAAGCTACAGAGATTGTGATCAAAACAATAAACTCTATCTCTCTCTCTCTCTCTCTCTCTCTCTCTCCCTATCGCTCTCTCTATATCTCTCTCTCAACCTAAAATGACATTTTGTGAATAATGTACAGCAAAAGGCTTATACAACATAAGATGTGAACCGGTTATATTTCTCGCTAATTACGCCTAAATGTATACACCACATCAGCAGCAGTATTTGCTGTTATGAGTAAATCTTCATTCTCGCGGGACCATTCCTGCAATTATGAATTATTAACATTACAATACGAATGCTCCTGCACCGATGCGAATTCTGTATTGCTTTAATTTTGTAATGCATTCGAATATATTTACCGTACCAATGTTTACACGCAGCCTGTTTGCCGAACGCGCTACATTAGCTCATCAAAATCCTATTCATCAAACACTGACATCAAACAAGAGCGCCGGCCTGTTTCCCGTACCGATAGCGGTCGAATTTCCTTCTCCATCCTCGCGACTCACTCCTAACCACTGATTCGTAATCATTCCTCCTGGTGGTGATACAGTTTCCACTAAAATTCCAAACTAAAAACCACTTTATAAATTATTCCACACACACACACAGCCAGGTCATTAGTGGCACGGATCATTGGGTCGGGACTTCGGAAGGGGCCTCACCGAAAACATAATCCACACCGAATACCTCGGACAGCAAACAATGCCCGGAAATGGGGAATATCAAAAGAGCGCGTTCACCGAGTTCATTTGATTTTGCTGCAAAGTGATTCGATCGGTGTGGTTGGGGAGGGGATTCATTTTTTTTCCCCACCACCATTTTCCACGCATGCTTCGGTAGCGTTCTTCACCCCAAAAACAAACAAAAAATGGCGGTTTAGCTTCGCACATATTCACGACACGGCAAGCCACAAAAGCTAATGCACGAATGATGAGCGACATGCAGCGATTCAGGCGCTGGAATTGAATCGCAAATCACGTCATCGTCATCGGCTGGGACAATTACAACTGGTCGCGCCGGTCAAGCGTGCGTTGTACTTCGTCTCGTGCTTTAATGCACGCGCACGGGTGCAGCTGACCGCAAAGTTTATCCTCTGCTTCACCGCACAAACACAAACACATCCCATCCCATCCACCGTCGTGTCCGTGTCCGTGTCGTTGGTTGTTTGAAACCAAATATTTGCTCACTACGTCGTCCGTGGCATTGGCGAAAGGAGTAGTTGAGAAGGGAAATGCCATCGAACGCTATCGAACGAACGATGGGTAAAAGTGGGTCGGAACTTATCCCACGCCAGGTCAGACCGGCTTTACAGACCGGTCTAGGAAAAAGCAGAGCTTAAATCAATTGCTACACCACACCGCAAACAAATAATTTCCGAGCCGGTGGTAATGCCACCACCAAAAGTCGCCTTGCACTATCCTGTATCCAAAAACCCCTCACTACGAACGGGAAAACGTTCTTCCCGAACGGAATGGGAAAGACAAACGCAGCAGACGGTACACCGGCGGTGCGATCGAACAGCAAACCAAACAAACGGTCGCTGGTTGTTAAATAAATTTAAATGCAGTGCAGACGCTAGAGCGCCGGAACGGATTGCAACTTTATGTGGCTGTGATTAACAGGATTCCTCCCTTGGTCTCTGCCCACCTGGTCTCGTAACGGGTGACGCAATGTCGTTGCGGCATTGGTGCGGTTTTTTGGCTGGTGGCCTTGAAGCAAAAGTTGTGCCCCATCCGTCCGGCCGGAGGTCAGATTTGCACTTTCTCACAATCTCGCTTCGCAAGCAAGAAGGATTCGCGGAAAGCTGCCATTACCATCGCCCGCCCCCCAAAAAACCGGCAAGCCACAATCTAATTAGACAACGAAACTCCATCTCACGGTGTTTACACGATGCGCTTTGGTAAGAAAACAGCACCGTAAGTCGTCCCGCATTTCGCACCTTTTCTCAGACAAAACCCCTTTTTTCCTGTGTGATGCAGGCAAGCAGGCAAGCAAGCGAAAACTAAAACTCGCTCCCTTTCCTCCCTCCCGATAACGATCCCGTCTGTTAATCCGCCAGTTTGCACCCAACACTATCACGCCTTGGAGAGTGCGGAGTCGGTTTTCGGCTCTACAACACAGCACTGTCTACATTCAGGCGCTGGGCAGCGCTAAAAAAAACCGTACCCGTGGTGAGGTGTGCGAACGAGCGAACGTTTTAATACCGGACGTTTCATTTTTACCGTCCGCTTCCGGTTTGCGATTCCTTCGCTTTGCCCCTTTTTTATTTTTAATTCGAGCGGCTTTACTCATTTGGTGATTTTGTGCACTCCTACTTCACATGCATAAAACATGTCGCCTGGGTGTCGGTTGGAGCTCGTAGTAAAGGAGAGGATGGGGGAGAGGAGAAAAAACCGTAGAAAATCCGACACAAACTAGAAAACTTTCAGCCCACACGGGAGCAGGGGCACGTGTGTTCTTCCGCATTCTTTTTCCCGTACGAAGGCGAAAATTGGCGTTGAAGCCTCTTCCTCTCTCACTCTCGCTTTTCTGAAGCTCTCCTTCCGTCACCATGGTTGCCATGTTAATCGGTTTTGCCTGGGCCGTAAACCATTTCCGTTTCGGTGATTATGGTTCGGGCCGGTGTGTGAGAGAGTTGCGTTTATTTTCTTTTTTTTTTTGGTAACTTTTCTCCCTTCCGAAACACACCGAAGAAGCGATCCCTATTACTTTCGAACGTTCGGACAAAGTTGCAGCGGAAAGCATCAAGCAAAAAAAAAAGAAAAAAGAGACGAGATAATTTTTTTAAAACCACACTTTACGGGTTTTACTGCCCAGTCACGTCGATTAGCTATTCATCACAATTTCATTACGAGGCTGCAAGCGGGAGCGAACGCTTTGCGAAAAGAGTCATGAAGGCGATGAATAAATAATGGCATTGCGTTAACCTTTCACGAGCGTGGTTAAAATATTGCAGTACGCAAATTAACAAACTTTCACCTCGCAGCGAATGGCCTTTCGATGGTTTCGTTTCGGTGGATTTAAACAAATTGTTTAAACTTGCACGAATTTTATTACGAAACAATTCGGGTAGCGCAAAAGAATCTCCACACGCGCTCGGAGGCCACCTGTCGAGACGAAATTCTCGAGTCCACCCCGGGTTGCTTCCGCCGTGGAACATTGTCGTCGTGCACGTGGTCGTGGATTTTCCCGTCGTTGCCGGTTGCCGTTCCGGTACGGCACGGTACGATCCACCGGCTCCGGGTGCAGCTGCAGGATGTAAACTTAATGCATAAATTATTAATTTACCCGTGGCATGCGGCAACGGGCGGTCCGGGATGTTGTGGCCGGCGTTTTGAAATGAGCCATCGTTGCGTCCGTTCGTTGGTTGGTTCGTTCGTGTGTTTTTTTTTTTGGTATGTATCCCTCACATCCACGGCTCCACCTGTCACGGCTTAGGTGAGATTGCATTGCAGATAATAATCTATGCAATGCGAGCATGGGGAAGATAATTTTTCATCGCCCTGGTTTTGTTGTTTTTTTTATTCGTTTGCAGCGGCCAACTGCAACGCCAGGAACGATTGTCCTGGGCTGCTAATTTGTTAATCCTTCAACGGTGTGAGTTGGTCTTTTTCATACGAATTTGTTCTGGTTGAGAGCGAGTAAATCGCATCACGGGAAGAGGATAGAATATTTTCGGTTAAAGAAAAAAAATCGCACTGCAAAGTAATCCAATTAAACTGCCTTCGAAAGAGAAGGAAAGAAACGAACCTGCAAATGCTTGTGTAAGAGAGCTTTATTTAATTTAAAAAAAGATTAAAACCTTTTCCGGCCATTTTCATCGTTTTCCCCTGTTGCTTGTGTAGTGTAGTATAAAATTTAACGCCTTGTGCTCTTCCTCAAGCGGAAGCGTGAATTTTAGGAATTTCCAAACGAATTGAAAAATACACCCGAATGGAGACGCCTGGTGGTTCACGGATTCCGAGCACATTCGAGCGTGAATCGACAACTTCAAACGACCCTGCGTAATGCTTGAAATGTTTTCTCCCACCCTCCTGCCCTCCCCCCTCCCCCCCTACATGACACGCTCTCGAGAACAAACCATCACGGAGCGATTCGATTCGATTCCCGGTGCGACACGCGACCGACTGCAAGCATGCGATTAATTTGTAGCAAATTTCAATCTAATTGTCATTAGACAACACCACACCATGCAACCACGAGGCGAAGCTTCTTCGGAGCGCTCGAGGCGGCGCCGAGTTGCTTGAAGGATTTCAACCCACTTGTTGACACCTGCCACTCGGCCCTCAGGTGAGAATGATGGTGTAAACGTGTGCAAAGGGGGAAGCGCGCTTTGCATTAATTATCTTTCCGTGGATCAGTTTTCCTAATCTGTTTTCGATTTCGCCCGGCGCCCGTGCGCTTGCCGACGAGTGGACTAATTAAAGCACTAAACGGTGCGAGTTTTGCAGCACCACGGGCCGGTTGTTGCCTGAGTGAGCGCTATAAATTATGACCATTACATTGAACTCGTACCGGCTACGGTCGTCGTCGTCGATGGACTCTGCAGGTGCAGTGAACGAGAAGCACTGCACAAGGCGAAAGCTCGCAACCGTTCACGGGTTGTATAATTGAATAGCCGACCGGGCATATTTCACCCGCACTAGGACTCCTTTCTAACACACAACACGAGCATATGCTGAAAAGTGCTCTTTTGCCGGTTTGTAACAGAGGCGCTGGAAAAAGGGGAAAAAAGCGAGTGCAAAAAGCAATAGTGCGTATACATTTCTCTCTCCCCACCCGACAAGAACTTACGTACCAGGAAAGCGTATTTTCCATTGTTTCGAACAAAGAGCCGGTTAAAATTGTGGTGGAGGATTTTTTACTCATTCTCAAGGGACAGTGAGAGACAGAGAGAGAGAGAGAGAGAGAGAGAGAGAGAGGGGGAGAAAGAATGAATTGAAATTAAACATTCGTTTGTGTGCCTTTAAATGGTTGAAAGATTTGCTTCCGTCCCTCAAAAAGTTATTCAAATGATTTATAGTTTTAATAATGCGTTGATGTAGCGAGGATTGCATACATTCGCGGGTTTTCATCCCGAAAATAGACAAGCTTTGTTTGCATTCGATTTCTTAACAGATTTTTCATCGTTCATTGTTTTATTGGAGAATAAAAATAAAACTTTGAGTTGTAAAAGATGAGCAGCCAATTTATAACATTTTTTCGCGCAGCTGCTTTCGAAATTAGCTCAAGCCTCATAAACATCCGACTGCCGAATTTACCCACCTACAATGTTGCACCGCATGCAAGCGAGCTAAAAACTAGGCCACAGGTGAACGGATCACTATCTCTTAGTCGGCTAAAAATATGATCCATCCCCACTGGCACGTGCATTTCTGGCAGCTTCGGCCCGAGCGGAGCGGACGAAAAATCATCCACTGCACCGCTTGCGAACTTCATCATTTGTTCTGTTCGCTTGGAAAATCAATCTATAACCGGCACACGGTACGGTTAAAAATGCATTGCCTCACGCGGCGTTGCGAATTAAATCGAATCGAAAGCAATTGACTCGTCCCGGAGGAACATAAATGGCACCAAACAAACAGATCAATTAGCACAGGATTTTACAGCACACCGTGCACACGTTTGGCGTTTGACAAACCAGTGACGCAAAACCACAAGTAGGCGGGAAAATAAATCTCGGAACGAAACGAACTTCGAACTTGGTCCACCAAGCGTCACGATGTTTACCGGGCGTGTTCTTTGTTTTCTTTTTGCTCTTCTTCTATATCTCTCGCTCTCGCCTTGTCAAAACCGTGTCAACGCAAATCCTTCGAACCGCTCCGTTCTACGGTGGGGGCCACCGTAACCAGTTTTTGTAACAAAATTGAATGCGCGATGTTAAAAATAGTTCCCGCACTGTGCAAACCGGCCGGCAGATTTGTTTCCCCCCACTGGCAAATCGGTAGTTTTAAGTTTTTTTTTTCTTCTCACTGAGAATCGTTTCGCATGCTCTAATTATATCAATCGGTTGCCGACACGAGATCGAATTGAAATCCCGTGGGAACGGTATTGGAGTAAGGAAAAAAGAGAACAAAAAAAAACAGCACCAGTAGCTCAGAAAGATAACAAATGCTTTGGTTTTTTTTGTTTTCTTTATTGCGACTAGATAAGACCCCACCCGCACGCTCGTTTCATTAAGTGATTAATGGGTGAATAGGGCTTTGGGAAGGATTATAAAATCAGGAATTCGGTGCCGGGTGAACCGGTTTAGCCAAGGGGGACTTAGAAACCAGTAACACACCGCAGATAAGAACGTGCACGGTGGCGCCGCTTTGATTTATTGATAGGAGGATTTTTTTTTAAACAATAAAACACTCATCCGCATGGCTGTCAAACTTTGTTTCCACTTCGGGTTCGACACCTTTGCTCCGATGTTGCATTTTATCGGTGCGACATCGCATGCGATCGGGGTTTTGTGGTGTGAAAAAAAAAGAAAAACAAACTAACGCGAAATATTGCGATCTCCAAGTTCGCCTTCAAGATCTCGCGCTCGCGCGCCGGGTTAATTAAAGCGGTCACGATCGAGTGCGCGCGCGTTTTACTGCCGCGTTGCATGCCAACAAAGCGCGCGCGCTCGATGCATGCGAGATGGTGTGCGTTTCGCCGATACGGGCGAACGAAATATCGTACGATACTTGGCCGACCAATCAGCGTCTGTGGGCTCGCCTTGTGAGCTGGCACACATACACATGCACGCATGGGAACGGATAGAGCTCCACGTGCAGCCAGACAAGGTTGCGTACGTAACACACCTGACGGCGGGCGTCTGCATGAAGAGACGTTTGATGTGAAGTGAAAAATAAAGCAAAACTTTGTCTGCCCGTTTGACGTAACGCGTGATGGGTCTTCCCCCCTCCATGGTTGGGAATGCGGTTGGCTCCAAGTGGGAAACGCGAGCCAGGGCGTACTCGCGTATTTTTTGGTCAATTCTGTTTTGAGTACCTTCGTTCGTAATAGCTGTTCGGTCAGCTGAAGTGGGAGAGCCACCGGTGGGACTCCCATTGACGTAAATTGAGCTGGAAGAACGGGGGAAACACGAGGGAGAGGAGACCGGGTAGGGAAGCCCAAAACCCGATCCGACGAGCCCTTCGGCACCGGGTGTTTTCTCCCATCATGCACGTCTCCAGTTTTTGAACGGGTCAATGTCACGGAAACCTTACTACGCGCGTACTACGTCGCTACGGGTTCGATCGGACCACATTTTCTGTGTCGATAAGACGTTTGGCAAGAGATGAATTAATTCAATTAAGCTCAATTAAGATGATTGACGCTGTAGCGGTGATGTTCCATCAGGCAAACGATGTCAATGGTCCCGGAGTCTCGGCTCGGATGGACGAATTCTTTCCGGGTCGCAAAGATCTGCAAGTTCTCGCGCTTGCAATGAAGAAGAAACTCTTCACGGGATCGAAAGGTTTTGTGCATGGGATCATCATTTTTTATTACAAAAAAAAACTCCCTCCCTCTTTTCCAAACCACATTGACGTCAACGTTTGCTGCCTGGAAGCTCCACCGTCAAACAACTTTTTTTTCCTGCATCGCAAAAGATCGATAAAAAGTGTCTCGAAAGCCGCCCGGAAATTACTGTAGCAAACAAAAACAAACCTCTTTATTCAAACCGTGGTGAATGGGGTTTTAGCGCAAATCACACCACCAGACCAAACGAACACACCATCCTCCTATTTCTATTCTATTTTGCAGTCGCAGCGGAAAAAAGCCATCCCCTCGGAAGGTTATTTTCAGTCGCCCTGTTCGCTCGTGGCTAAGCTAAACGCGCTCAGCCAAACTTCGGCCGAACAAGCGTTGTGTGAAGCAGGAAGTGATTGCGATGATCGTCGGTTTGCGAGCTCTGCTGGCAGCGAGTTTGTTTACTCCACGCCCGTGTCGAAAACGATAATTTTGTGACGAATTTGTTTATTGCACTGAACGGTTACGCTTACACTTGCTACTGTCATCTTTTTTCTTTCTTTTCTTTTTACTACCATGTGAAGCCGGTTCGAGTGTTTATATATAGCAGTGGATGTTGCGCGGCCAGAGATGTCGCACGATTACCATATTAATGTAGGTTACGTACGCAGGGTGCAGGTGGTTAATTGGCACGACTAACCGCCTTGGACACGTGATCAAGGCAAACGATCGTTCGGAGCGATCCACCTCGAACCGGTGGCGAGCATCCGATGCAGATCAACGCGATCATCGATCATAGTGGGCGCGTGTTGAATAACAACAACAAAAAACACGTGTTTATTGAGCCCATTGAGGCGTCGTTTAAATACGCATTTACTTGTGCGATCAACAGCCCAGAAGGTCACCTGTTGGATCTTGACAGTGAAAAACTACGCGCTAGTGAACTGCGATCTTGAGAGGACGGGGAGGTGGAAAAAAAAACATTTTCACGCCGTTCTTGCTCTGCGATGCGTTGCTTGGGTCGATGACTTTTGCCGATCGCTTCGGGTTGGTCACGCGCCTCACGGATACGTCTACTGGAGCTACTGGGGCCGAAACGCGGATATCTGACCATGAAGGGTGGCCTTTCTGCTGTCACTCGAAAGCGAAATGTCATGCGACAGTCCCATCTCGCTATCTTATCTGCTCTCCGCCGACGAGCTGATAACACAAACACACTAAGGGGTAACGCGTCGTCTCCTGTTGCTGTTAGCGCTGAATTTCTATGCTAATAAGCAGAGCAAAAATAAAAAGGTTCGTTCTAATTGATTCGATCAACGAATGTGAGATCGCGGTATTTTTTCTGACCGACCTTGGCCTCTCCCTTCCAGTATGTCTTCACTTCTGGTACGTTCTGCCGGTATGCTAGTTCCAGACCCAGTGGTCGCCGGCTCGGTTCGTTGCGCATTCGCACTGCCAGCGTGTCTTGCAAAAGGGGGGCCCGACCCCTTCCCAAGCAACACGCAACGGTGCTGTGTGTTTGTGTCGACGATGCGACGTGGAAATTGAATGGAGAGTGAAGGCGCGCACCAAAAACAACATAGCATCGCCCCCATCAACACACACGCACTCTACCTTTCGTGTGGTTTTGCAAACACCGCTAGTTTGCAAGACTCCACAAAACGTGCTCACTCTGAGGTATGATGTTATGGACAAATTTGTTATTTTTTCCATTTAATTTCTCGATGTTTTAGCTGAAGAGATTGAAATAAGGATTTTCAATCGAGCTATCTTTTCCGTCAAAGAGATTCGAACCTGGGTTGTTGCTGTTATTCCATCGCCCTATCACGGACTTATCAAATAGGCTATTCGACCCGCTACTGAAGGCAAAGTTAATTCTTGTACTGAGGATACTTTTTTAAACTTTTTTTCTGGTAAAATTTTTACGTCTTTTAAGAACAATTGATTGTTCGCAAATGATGTTCTGAACTGCAACATAGATTTCATCGTTCAGCTCGATCGTCGGTGCTCGATCGGACCAGCATCAACTGACAAAGTTAGCGAAACGTTGCAAACCGACTACCCCAACGGTACCGATCGATCGGTGGGCGATGGTGCGCAAAGAAAAACGAACACCCAGTGCACCGTTCACCGAGCGAAAGTTGCAGCGGCGCACAAGGGCGCGCACACAGCAGAGCCTAAAAACATAAGCGAGCCCATCTATGGGTTGGCGTGGCGGTGAAAATCAAACACCCAACCCCACCTTCAAACCGTCTCGGGTGCCTTCCCACGTAGCGGGCGGCCTCCGCACGCGGTGCCTTCCACGTCATGCATACGGAACTGAGGTGTTGACTCAGGTGCGTCGGCCGCGTGACGTCACCGTATCGTACGAGTCGCGGCAAGATTTACCATTGGCTGGTTCGGTGTTCGGAATACGTTCACATTCCTTTCCATTCCTTTGGCTGCCGTTTTGCTTTGAGCCCTGTTTCGTCGCACGGATATGCTCGCAAAACTCGTCCCGACTGCGATCGTCTCGATCGGGAGCCATTCCATTTTACTCAATTCATTCCGATCACCTTCAACTGGCGTGGGGCCAGAAAATTGCAATTAAAGCGTTCGACCCGGTTCATCGTTTTGACGTTTTCGGTTTGTCGCGCCATTTGTCAACACGTACGTCGGTGCATATTTTAAAACGAAATGCTTCTGTTTGGCGGCCACAAGCCGCAACAATGGATAATGGTGACCCTAGGTCAGCGCGGCTGCGGTTTGCCGGTTGCAGCAGGGCGGAAGTGTTAACCATTCATAAACCATGCTGATTGTGCAATGGAAAAGGTGATTTGCAACGAGTGATTGTGTTGCAGAGCTTCCTTTTCCATAGGTAGAATAACTTAAGCAAGGTGAGCGAGGAGTGCACGGTAGTTGAAAGTTCACCCGTAACTTAGTTGCCAGAAACGGTTCCGACGCTGTTCGAGGGGTGATACGGGTTGGGCGCCGGCATCGTACGACCAATCAGATGATTCACTCAGTGTGATAGCTATATGCGGCAGTGAGCGTATGGGCGTTATCAGTCCCCGATAGCATTATTTCCCACATGTTTGAAGCATGGGATAGTCCCGATTTCGGGGTCTTTACTCGTCACCGTTGAAGTATGATTGATGTTGGTTTTTTTACTAACTCAATTGAATCGTACGATGAGGATGATGAAGCAATCGATCGTACGATCCGGTTACGATTGCAAGGTAACCACGGACACGCGCCAATGACGCATAGCGAATGGCAAATCCTTGAATTTTTTGTGTTTCAGGGAACGAAAAATTGTTCGAGGAACCATGTTTTGGAACATTTTATTTTGCGCATCAAACTTTTTGGCTCGGCTCCCCACCCCACCCACACCGAACGCGCGCCCATTTCTTCAGGTGATGCTTTCTGGCCCACTTAGCGCCGAAATGCAAAGCGATTGTGCACACACACATATGGTCCGAAGCCGGTTCGAAGCTCCGTAGAGGGAAGCAGGCCATTGGGATGGTTTTTTGGCAATCCACCGCGGCGGCTTGAAGGCCTTCGAACAGCTTTGAACCGGATTTCGGGCGAGCGAGAGCAGGGGTGATATGGCACTTGTATCACCTCGTACGATGATCAACAGTTTGCATACACAGTATGATAATAAGGTATTGCGTTGTGGGAATGTCATATAGGAAGATAAGATGAACTTTTGTAGCTTTTTTCGTGCTTATCTGAGCTACCTGGCTGGTAGAGTTCACTTAATTTGTGGCGTTGGAGTAAGAAACTTACCGGTTATAAACACGGTCACCAGTATGCTGAGTCGATGGTAGAATTTACTGAAATCTGTTAACACCGGCAGCATTTTGGATCTTTTTCTTTGGAGCTCTCCGAAGCAAGGGATTGATCTGTGCAGCGCACTGAATACACTCTCGTTTATCACCAGTATTTTTTTTTTAACAGAGGAATTTTCCTTCTATTTTATCACTTCACCAGCACCAGCAGTCACGAAGGGAAAATCGTCAAATCATGAACGCATTTGATGCACTATCGATAAAACCCTTTTTCTATACCGGCAAACACACTATCATACCTCCTTCTTAACTTGGCAACTCAGGGCTTCCCCACTGATATGACTTTTTATGGGTCTTCCGCTAGTTGAAGGTCTTCACTAATTTTGTCTAAGAAACAGATAGACTAGCGCAGAGTCGGATGCAAAGTGGAACGTAAGCTCTGTCACTGGTCAGTGCAAACAAACGAAAAAATAAACCATCCGAAACCAACGCTTCGTCCGTCTGGTGGATCACTTTTCGCGTGCTACCTTTTCGCACTCGCGCCTCCGATCAGCGCTCGACGGAATGTGCTGGCACAGACGTTTTAAAACGTGTTCACAAGCCGTTATGTTTTGAAATTGGCAGCGTGCGCCACGCTTCGGGTCACCGTTCGGGCCGATGGCGGTGGGCTGTGAATCGTAAAAACACGAATAGTTGTTGCCCCCTCCATGAGCCGAGCTATGAATTCCCCTCCGAGGGGTGCCAAAACGAGAACCGAGAAAAGCCGAAACAGTGCGTGTCCGTAAATGGCCCAGTTTACATTGGAATAAGCATCTTGTTCGAGCGTGATTCAAACTTGGATTGTAGTAAATATTCGTTTACCACTTTGGCTCTTCGTGTGGGATTGTTTTGCATTTCACTGCAACGTTTTAACAACATATGGTGTGCCGGTGGTTTACTTTCTTGATTGCCTCTCGATAAGTTTGATTTGTGTTAGTGTAAACCAATGAATCTTTTAGACTTTCTTCGACTTAAACTTTTTGTCTAAATACTTTGTACATTTTATCCTGTACAATTAAGCGTTCAGCTTCTACAGGTTCTATATCGGTGTTAAATTAAATAACTTTGTATTTTATCAAGTTTAGAACTGCTTCACTAACACTGGCTTTCCCATATTCGTATTCTGTTTACAACGTCTGTACCATAATTTAATTGTTTTTTTTTATGGAATTGTACGCTGATAAGACATTTTATTGCCGTAAGAAACGTAGCACTGATAAAATGGCGTCTTCACAAGCTAAAAACAAACGAGATGAAAACCCTATTTGTATAATTTCTCAAATGCGAATTCGAAGCACTTTATAAATGTTATGAATTTGCAATTTAAAAAAATCCATTTATTTCAATTCATTCGCAGAACGCTTCGGTGTGTCGAGTTGTGGTGGGATTGAAGAAATACAACTTCGGTTTTGCGAGTTGGGGTGCCATCTCCTCCTTCCCCACCGAGAAGAGCTATAAATTCCCCTGCAAGTTATTTTTATCCCACCCGATCTAACCCGAACGGCATTTCGCTCGGCGTAGACTTTTGTAAAACTGCACAGATCGAACTGCAATACATTTTAAAAAGACAAGAAACATTGAGACGTTTTTGAGCTGAGTGAATTAAACTGCAAATGATAAATGTAATAAATATTAAAATACCGGAATGTTTCAATTGTTTTTCGTATTTATAATGTTTTTATTTCGTATTGTTTTACTTGAATTTGTAATAATGGGGATCGAAATTATTTATTCCCTTTTTAAGAAACCGAAATTTGATATCAAATATATTGAACAAATCAATTTCTCTGCGGTACAAATCATCCGAGGGTGCGTCTCCATCATGATTACTGTCATCATTTTCAGCATCACATGCCTTCCACGTATTGTTCCATCGAGTAGTCCCACATACACAAGCGATAGCTGACAATTAAACGAAACCATAATCGTCACTGGGGAGAATTTTACGACATTTCTAACCAGCCAGGCTCAGCCAGGCCGGAGCGTTTTGCCACTAGCAAAACGGAACCTCTTCTAGAGCCCTCTCACGTCATTTACGCAGGAGCTATACTCGGTTCGGTGGCATCGTTTGCGCTTTCCGAGGGAAAGCACACTCAGATACATGGAGATGCATCGTAATTTGGGTTTCCCGAACGGTCACGGGCAGACGGGCGCGTGCGGGAAAGTTGCCGTTGCAGTGTCATTCTTAAAAGCATACCACCCTCAGCATGAGTATATAAATATGCAGGGATTATGCTGCTGAATGACACTTTGACGTCGAAGGCGGACCGTTGGGACGCACGGGTGGACGCTTTCCACTTGCCGGCGGCTTGCTGTTACCATAAATCTACACTCTGCCTACCGAGAGGAAAGTGATTCGAGCATACGAGACATAAATGCGGCACTTCCGGCTGTCCGATAGGCATCTCAATGTCAGCGTTTCACCGAAGGCACCCGCAAACGGGCAACCATCCTCGTCGGTCCTGAAATCCAATGTCAACCAATAAGCCTGGGCTGGTTGGAAAGCGGACACTTTGGGGCTCATTGAGGGGCAGCTGTTTACGGGACTGAAAAATGGCACAAACACAACGAAAGGCTTTCAGGCACGATTTATGGAAAGGAGTTTGGTTTGGTAAATTGATTAGTGGCTTTCGCCAACGCCAATGTGATACGCTGGAGCGGTTTAAGGACAGAGTCAATTATTGTTTAAAAATAAATTTCTGTTGCGCCGCAAGTATGGTATTTACCTTACATACCTTTCAACTGAACAATCACAACAGAACTGTGTCTAATGGAGCTCAAAATTGTCCCGTGAAGAGATCAAAGAAAAATGTTATCATTTCGCTCACTACGTATTCTTCCGTGTCCTATAAGGCGGTGGTAGGCCTTTTTCCTAGCCATCCCAACCAACCCCACAGTGCGTCATTAGAGCTCGGCGGTTACGGCGGCAAATTGTGCTTCATTATTATGGTACAATTTTTCGTGGAAAATCCCTCCCACCCCCCCTCCCAAAGAATCGCGCTACGAATCAATCATTAAAGCTACCGATTTGCGAATGATACGGATAGGAGTTCGACATTCAATGTGATTTTTCTATCGTTTTTCTGATTCGTCCTTTGACAGTTTGATCTGCTGGAAGGAATAAATTACTTGTTTTGTTTGGAGCTGTGGCAACTCTGACCGTTTGGTCGTCGTGCGCCTGGTAGGTATGCAATTTGCTGCTATACTTCGTTTGAAAAATAGTTTGCTCGTTGCAACATTTCTCACACCGTGGCAGCTGTGTTTATGTAATCTCATTATGCTTTTTTTGCATTCCGGTGCTAGCGACCAAGTCAACGCCAATCCTATCAGATTCCACTTCACTTCTCCTGCGTACCATAAACCACTCGAGGCCGTCGCAGTGATTCGGCCCGAACGACTCCCGAGCAATTCCCTCGGGCGGTAATTACTGCATGGAAAATTAAGCAACAAATCCATCGTTCCCGGTACGCCGGACCACACCGCTGGAGAGGGGAGAGGGTGAAGACGCCATCAAGGATTGAATTCCTGGATCGAAGATCATACGTTAATTTTTGTTTTCGCTTTCGCCCTACACACCCGTGAAGCCGATCAGAGCATCGTTTCGCGCTGCAACTTCGGAGGAGCGAAGTTTAAGAGCGTAAGCTTGGAACCACCTCGGAGGAACATAAAATTTCTTTTAATTAAAAACTTTTCCCTCCCATCGACCGGCCAACGGTAGCAGCGCGTTAGGTAGGAGTTGGGAGGCGGAGAGCAGAAAAGAAAAGGACGATACAGCTGTCCCATTCACAGGATTCGCACCTCCAGCGGCCGACCGAGCGACGTTCTTCAGCGCACGGGGAAAGATTTATACACGCCATCCTTTTTCCCGGCTGACCTTTTCTGCTGCCGCTCGTTACAAAATATTCTTCGCCAGGGGGAATGCATTTGCGAGGATTTTTGATGCTAGCGCCACCTTGCGCCACCGTGCGGAGGAGACAGAACAAAAAAAAAAGCAGCAGCACGGGAACAAATTCGGTTGTATCGAGTTCAAACGAAATGGCTAGGGTTCCCTCCGGCAGAGCGAAGTGGGAGGGTGCCACGAAAAACGCGGGAAGCGAGAAGTTACGCGAGTTGGAAAGTTTTACGGGTGATTATTTTTTGCACCACACCGTTCGATTTTTCGGCAACAATCAAAGAGTGCTGCGGGCACTTTACCTGGATGCAACGGAATGTGATGCCTTCGCTTTGGGAGTATTTTAGGTTGAAAGAAGTTTAAACTCGAGCTGAACCAATTTGCGAGTATGGTTGTGATGAAAATTATTTAACTGTTTGAATTTTTTAAGCTAATTGTGGTTTAAGCCTTGAGTACAATGTATCTTATAATCTAGGAAACAATTTTGATTTCGGTATGAGAAATTAAAAATTTCAAACTTCGAAATATTTCAATAGCTCACGTGAAAAGTATGTGAACGCCTGAATGTAGGCAGCCCGTATTGCATCGGAAAGAAAAGTTCATTTATTTCAAACATCAATCAGTGACGAATGCAAAAAATATATACTTTTCACCACCAATCGAAATCCCAGAAAATATGGACCAAGTTGTTATCCTTAGTAAGTGGTCTCACTTCCATCCCATTTCGGAGAAGAAAATCGTTTATCCCAAAAACGAATTGAGATTCTACAGCAGCTCCTCCGCACCCACCACCAGCTCACACCTGCGACGGTTCAAATTGATTACCATAAATTTGCCGACCGAAAGTCACTCGCCTCCCCCTGCAACAAAACCACCCCGCCGCCAACTGCTCCGGCTGTCGAGCGATGACTTTATCACCTCATCGACCATTGTTTATGGTTGTAATTTTCAGCCAGGACGCCACTTGCCACTTGCTTTTCGGGTGCGATACTGGGTGGCGCAAAAAGTTTCTGGTGGACTTTAAGCACGGCTAGCGGAAAGAAGAACGCTCTGGCAGATATTTGAACTGTGAACTTTCCCCCAACTTTCCCATCCAACACCAACCGGCCAATATATAACGATAATTGTAGATCTGTATCGACGTGTTTTATTCGCGCGTGTCGTCGTGTCGAGCGAGCGTAAAACTTCCAACTGCAAAAAGCACGGTTCCCGATGAGCCGAACCGCTCGGAAAAGCATCTCCTCGGTTCATGGATCGTAAGTTTTAAGGTACCATGGTTTCCGCTTCTTTTTTTTTTTTTTTTGGTGCGATTCTTTCACCACTCACCCAATTTGCCACTCTTTCGACGGGAGTTCGAAACGAATCGATTTCGCGCCATTTGTCACCTCGTGCCACTGCAGGTTTGCCTCACGCTTGCCGATGGACGTGCCGGTTACGATGGTCCCGGTCATTAAGCATCCATTTTAGGTTCAACGCCACGAGTCCTAAGATTTAAATTCGATTCGGCCATTCCGAACCCGGGCCCGGCGTAAAAGCACACAATCTAATTCCTGTTTTTTTTTTTTTAAATCGTTCCAAACTTCGGACGAGCCTCGCACACACCTTGGCGAGAAGTTGTGACAAAAACGTAAGTGCCAAACGCGCTGATTGCTGGATGCTAACGTGGCCGATGTGCATCTTTCGTTCGGCCTTCCTGCTTAATGCCTGCGCTCATTAGAACATCGCCGGCGCATCTAGTGCAGTAAGAGGGGACGTATTTTTTTTTGGCATTTTCTGACGCACCCTGCCCTTAACTAGATGTCCTTTGCTGCAGCGTGCAGCGAACTAAAGCTTTAACTGGGATATCTAAATTTTTCCACCCGGATGACGGTTTTCGTATGGGATGTCTGGAAGGGAATGGTGAAGGGGAGGGGAGGGTTGTAACGGGGTGCACCATTACCCGTGCTGGCTTGAAACGCTTCAGGTTCACTCCGGTGTGACGAAAAGCGATAGTGATGCAGAAGTGCCTCCTTTTAAATGGTGTTTGGCTGTTGCCAGCGGAGGATTCGAAGCAGTTTTTATGATTTTTTTTCCCCCCCGATGGGACATTCACCGAGAATGCAAAGAAGAAATGCGGCTAACTATGGGTGTGATATGGAACGGAATATGGAACACGAAAAGTTGGCGCTACTAAGCGATATTTTGAACGAAATTCTATATTTTAAATCGAAGCCAGAAAGAATTGGCACAGCGAAGCAACGTATGAGCAAAATTAAGACACTGATTGTTCCTTTATAAATGTAATGTAGAGCATATCTAGACGAAGAATAACAAGCTAAAGTCTTATACTCTGATATTGTACGAGTATGGTCGCACCATCATTTTCAATGGGGAAAAACAAAACTCGAGTTGGGTCAGTCCGGAAAAGTAAGATCTGAAAATAAATAAATTAAATGGTTGTTAATGACGCTAGCACATGTGATAAATCTTCGTTCTGTACATACCTAGTACCGCAATAACGGTGCCACCATCCACCACCGCATTTACTAGCACAGATGTTACCGTCGTGTTTGTCGTTGGTTGAAAAATTCGTTCCTACACGAAAATTCAATAGATGTACAAGATTTTCCATAACTCCTGAAAATCTTCCAATAGATGTGATCTTATAATGTTCGTTTTCGTTTCCTATTTGAAAGTCATCGTATTTTGAGTAATAGTATACTCTCCGAGAAGATTCTTCCTCGACCAGCAGCTCGTGCCGCTCGGACAGTAGTATCTGATGTAACTTTTCCAAACCAAGCCAATGTTCGCCATTAAGATCGCCGAATCCAATTTCGTACTCCCGCCAGGTGCGATTGAAATTGACGGAACCATTGATTCTTCGCAGAAATACGGTCCAGTTTCCACCGTAGCCATGGTATTGTGGTCCATCGCGATATACTTGAAACGCGCTCCAGGAAGTGTTATATTTTACAGTATAGACACCAGAACGAGCTGTCAATTCTTCCATGCGCTGTTCGAGGTGTTTCGATAGCTTTTTACCAGATTCGGACAGATGAACCATCGATGTGTTCATGCGGCTCGAATGGTCCGTGATGTAGTTGCGTAGATTCGCCAATTCGTTTGCAGTGGTACTTTCAAACATTATAAACTTTTCACTCAGCGTTTCCTGTTTTGCGGAAAAATCTTTCCGAATTTTCTTCAGCTCATCTTCTATTGAATCAACTTTTTGGCTAAACACTTCCAACCGGGTAAGCAGCAACTCAAACCCGAAGCCGGATAGTTCTGCGTCAGTGGGACTGAACTGAACGGCCAAAACTAATCCACAAACCGCGAATAACTTCACAACCGACACAGAACGCATGATGAACGTGTTTGCGAGTGAAAATGTGAAATGAAACTGATTCCACTCGTTGCTAACTTCATTTTATACCATCGTTTTGGATAGTCTTCTTTACGCTGGACTTCTTATACATTAACATCTATCCGATTTCTCTTTGCTTCACTCGTTTCGAAGATAGCTTGGTTAAAAAGGATGCTGATAAAGTGATTCGTAAACACAAGCGAAATAATATAGTTAAAAAGAAACACGCGCTATCATCAGCCGGCTTGAAATGCTTTTATCAGCCTGTTTCATTCGCATGCGAAAAGAACAATGCGTGCTGAGCTAAAAATATAAATGTCTTAGTTGTGTTGTGGACACCAACGCATGTTTGGGAGAATGTTTCCGCAGTTACTAGTTTCGCACACGCATCTTTTGTTTCATTTTTTCCTGCTTAAATAAATCTCGTTTTCAAACTGTTTTAAATCAATTGAACAATACTGAAAGAGAGCATACTGCATAAGAAGTTTGTAGCAGCTGGTGATTCTTTTGTGCAGTCTCTAGACTTACCGTAATTTTATTGGACAGATTGGCAATCGAAAAATTTTAACACAAATGGACAAACAAGCTTATAGCGTATCTATTGCCTGATAATTGTCATCGTTGATACACGAAATATCTACCAAAAATGGACGAAGATGCGGTTGCAATCCAACACATACAGGCATAAAACGCTTCAAGTTCACTCTAGTGCAACGTAAAGCGATAGTGATGCAGGAAAGCTGCTTTTAAATGGCGTTTGACTGATACCGGAGAGGAAGCTTCGTTGCAGTGTTTCATTTCTTTATCGATGGGACGTTTTATATGTTTTAAAAATGGTATTAGTAATACTAAAGTTATGTGTTTCATTATTCTTTTATTGTTTCATTTGTGATTTTCATTTCGTGCGTCGATGCTGTTAGCTGCTACTAGCAGAGTATGGTCGCACCATCATTTTCGTTTTCGCATAATAGCTTTTCGAGTACGAAGCCGTCTGTATCCCATTGCGTCCATGAGTGAAATTGTAGAATGGACCGTGAAGATTGCTGAAACATAAAAACAACAAATGATGGTTGGGCAAGCAGGTTAATATTTTGGTAAGCAGGCAGGCTAATATTTAGATCTGTACGTACATATTTTCGCAATCATCGTGCCACCATCCGCCACTATTACGGCGGGTACATTTGTTGACGTCGTTTTTGTCGAAGGTAGCAAATACTTGCCCCATCTTATTTTTTAACAAATCAACTGCGGTTCCTGAATAATTTCCGATCGCTTTGATCTTATAATGTTCGTTTTCATTTCCTATTTGAAAGTCATCGTATTTTGCGTACACGATATTGCCCCAAACAGACTCTAGCTCGATCAGCAGCTCGTGTCGCTCAGACGCTAGTATTTTATGTAACTTATCCAATCCAAGCCAATGTTCGCCAGTAAGAACGCCGAATCCAAATTCGTACTCCTGCCAGGTTTGATTAAAATGAACGCAACCATCGATTCTTCGCTGAAATACGGTCCAGTTTCCACCGTAGCCGTGGTATTGTGGCCCATCGCGATATACTTGAAACGCGCTCCAGGAAGTGTTATATTTTACAGTATAGACACCAGAACGAGCTGTCAATTCTTCCATGCGCTGCTCGAGGTGTTTCGATAGCTTTTTACCAGATTCGGACAGATGAACCATCGATATGTTCATGCGGCTCGAATGCTCCGTGATGTAGTTGCGTAGATTCGCCAATTCGTTTGCAGTGGCACTTTCAAGCTGCAAAACATTAGTTTTCATGTATTGATCATGTTGTAAAACTGCATTCAACACTGTTTGCAGCTCTGCCAAACATTCTATTCGCACTTCCGTGAGCTGTTTATTCAATTGGCTGGTGCTTATCATTCTTTCCTCTATGAAACGAGCCAAAAGTTGGGTAATGTTGATCTGAATGAGCTCGTACATCTGTTTGTTTGTATCTTCAAACTTTTTTAGCTGCTGATTTACGCTCCATTCGATGTGGTTGATGAGCTGACTAACTGAATCCATCTGTTGGCTTAGCAAATCCATTCATTCGTTGATTCGCGACTCGAACGCTTCCAAACGGGTTAACAGCAATTCAAACCCGAACCCAGACACTTCGGCACCGGTGGTTCGTAGCTGATCGGCCAGCATCAACCCGCAAACCACTGGTAGTAGCTTTATTATCGACACTGAACTCATGACGAACGTGTTTACGAGCGAAAATATGAAATTAAACTGATTCCACTCTTGCCAAAGTTCGTCTTATGATATCTTTCTCACTTGTCTTCTAGAACTCTTTATACATCAACATACATCCGTCGGATTTATTTCCCTGTTTCGTATTGCATTTCATCCAGCTGTTTCTGAATCACTTCACTTCGGTTTTGACTCGGAATCACTTCACCTAATCAGTAAAGCTGAGTCACGTTTCTAAACGATTGGAATGCGCATTACCGGCGCATTTTACAGTGCTCACGTTAGACCCCAAATGCCTTGCCTAGTTGGGCCATTACGATCGTTTGCTGGATGTTTGCAGCAATTGTGATAAAGTCTACTGATTTTTTTTTTATTCCTTTCGAACACAATCATGAGAAAGTCCAGTAGATTATGTTCCAATATTTGCTATTTTTGTGATTTTTTCACGATTATAACGAATTGATCTTGAATTTATGACGAATTTTAAATAAAAAATAGAATAAGCTAATGAAGGCGTGATGAATTAGTAAAAAGCATTGCCTATAGCATGGGGCAAATCGGTTACAGGTAAGTATCAAACCTCTAAGTTCTATTCGCTCTTCACGATCAATTAAATTTAGACAATTTTTTTGTATTTCGATATTTTTTTCTTTCAACCGTTTCGTTTCCTTCATGTAAAGTAATTAAATTTGAGGCTGTTTCAAGCTTAGATATTTCGGTACAATAGCCGCTTTTACCTACAGTCTAGTATAAGTGATTAAAAAAAGGAAATATTCCATTTTTCAGGACATTTCTGGCTCGCTGTAGGTATGCGTTAAGTTTAAGTATGCGCCTAAATGTAGGCAAATGCAAAACGCTCAACGCTTGTACCGTTTAAATTGTAATGTAAAATAATCCTGAGGTGTAATTAAATTGCCTCTATGTTCGCGTATGTGTAGCTACGCTCCTTTATTTAGTTATTCGACTTAAATGAATGATGAGCAAGCAAAGGTATACACCAAACATTTCACTTCTGGCAATTCGATAGATTCGCACTTCAGTGTTGGCCACGTTCTGAGCCACGAAGCATCCAAAAGGACTGCTGGTTTTGTTTGCAAATTGTAAGAACTTTGTCCGCTTTCACCGATTGCCGCACGTGCCGAACTCAGCGCCCAGCCAGTCGGCAACCAAACCGGGTGGGACGCAAACAGGACGCGCATTTTCCGTTGCATCCTTTGCGAGTTGCGTACGGAGTGCGTTCGATGGCCGTACGAGGGGACGCTTTTTGTTTACGTTGCTTGGCCTTTGCCGGCGTACAGCTTTCCGCTCCCGCAAAACGCGCTCAAACACAAGAAGACAAACAACTGGGGTGTGCGGCTGGGAAAGTGAAGTACTGCAAGCATTTTCCTCCGAAACGTAGCGCGCGCGAGCACCCGAACGGTTGCCGGTTGTGGTTTTGCCACCCGTGGTGGCTCACCTGTCTGTCCATTGAAGCCCAACGCCCTGGGACAAGGTCAGCGTTGACTCTCCCTCCACACACGCACACACACACATGCAGACGAAGGAGAAAAGCGACGAGCATCGAGGGTGGTTGAATTGAAATATGGATTAGATTTTCCCGCCAGACTGCGGTGGAGGCGGAGTGGAACCAACGGAGCGACCCGGGTCGGGGTCAGAATGCACCCCGAGCTGCTGCAAACCAGACCAGACTGCATTGCGTGTGCGAGCGCAGGTGGACTCCCTCCGCCCTCAATTGGACCATGAAGTGCAGCCACCCGAAGCGTAACCGTACCAAGGTAAACAGAGCTATAGCTGGGCTATAGCACAGCCGCCGCCTACCTAGACCATTGTGTGGTTGCTACCGGACGACGGTGGTTGCGGCGATGACGATGGTTCTACTTCATAAAGTGGCACTGACTTCATTTGCGTTTCCGTGCACATCCCGAGGATGTGTGTTTTTAGCGTGGCGTGTGCTGTTGGGAGGAAGGCCTCTGTAAACCATTCTCATCCTTTCATCCTTTCTCTCCTACAATCGCTGAAACCGCTCGTCCTTCGAGTCGGATGGATGTTCTATCTTACTATAGAGTAAGAGCACTACCAATAACATCGGTTAGAAGGACCTACCCTAACGTAAGCAAGGAACGAGTTTAAATATCCGCAAAATAAATGCTTCTACATGTGTAGAAAAATAAAGAAATAAGCCAAAAAACAAAAAACTGCTGGCAAAACTACGTGATCCTGTATTCTGTGCAGAGATTGCAGCAAATAAATGGAGCAAGCTCTTTGGGTTTTCTGAAGTGCAACTGCAGCACGGCAAATAAGTGGCGAATGTACACTTCAATGTCTAGTGCTCTCGATCGAACCAGAAATGCTGAGTGGATGGACAAATTGGTGCATCGTTTCTTCGTCCCGATTGGTTTTGGGCTACGTGGTGAAGAACTGGGGTACCCGAATTTAGACAATATTTAATAAAAGTGTTTTTTTTTGGGAAGTTATTTAGTCATCAAAATAATTTTCTTATCTTAACAATTCGTTGGATCGCAAATAAAGCCTCATTATTTCATAGGTCCTAATTAGTGCTGTGGATAGGAACGTTCTTGGTTTGTCTATTCCAGTGTTTGACGTATGAACTTAGAAAGCTGCGTTAGAAAAATCGACTCCAAATGGGAAAGAAACAAACATTGTAATCAAATAATCAAACGGAAACAAAAGAAAATAAATAAAAAACTGAAAATTTATCAAATTAGAGAGCAGTGTTGACAATGTTATCTGTTAGATACTTCGAAAAATACGAGCCCTGTGCCTATTGTAGTACGTTCGAAGTGATTTTTCAGATTTGTTTTAAAATTTATTTGTAATTTAATAAGCAATTTTTATTTTTATTTTTATCAGTATTTTTATTCTGGAACAAATGTTAAGAAAATAAGTTAATTTGGAAATTATGTTTCAAAGGATATGCAGGCAGGAATTCATATTTTGTCATGTCACATTCAATTCCTGTTTTTTCTGTTTTATGTTTCTTGGAGGAAACTTTTTACATCTTATATTAAACGATATTGAAAATTTTGCTTCAATGCTTTGTAAGAATTGCCAAAATTAAGACAATAAACACATAAATCTAATTTGGTAAAATTTTTCATTAAATAGGAGTTCCTATTAGTGAGCAAGTTGTTGAAATATTACATTTTTCTCTCTTCTTCGGAAAACTACCAACAGGTTTTTGGAGGGCATCGTTCATAGACACCGATTTCCCGTCCAGTGGAACTATACTGCACGCATCTCCACTGAGGTATCGGCATTCAACAATGCGCGTACGGCGAACGGAAATCACGACCCCAGTAGGCGATAAATTAAAGACGGTTCTTCTTTGTTCGCCGCCGATGTTGGTCCGGGGCCGGTTTCCTCGCAGCATCAACACTAACTAACAACACGCGGTCGGTCATCCACCAACAGATCCAAACTCGCGAAGAATCTCCGGTACGCCGGTTAGGGAACAGAAAATGAAAGAGAGAGAGAGAGAAAGAAAGAGAGAGAGAGAAAGAGAGAGAGAGAGAGAGAGAGAGAGAGAGAGAGAAAGAGATAGCCCACTCCTCTCGGAGAAGCATGCGCGATTGTCGCTTTTGAAGGGGGGAAAAGCTATTCGGGCGCGTTATCGGCAACAACCTGTTGCACACTTGATGTGCCACTAGAGAGAGAGAAAGGGTGTAATTGTAGCTTTAGAAACCGAAATAATTTTAAGCATACGGGAAAGACTCGTGGTGCAACAATTTGTTTCCTCATAGCAGTGCAAGACAATATATTTCTACCGCAGTGTACTTTCAAGATCTCCGATCTTTCACAAACTTTAAATCGTACATAATTCTTTTTTATTTACTACAAAAAACGTAACAAATAGACAACATTCTTTATCACAACTACTGAAAAAAATATTAGCAAACGAAAAAAAAGTCGGATGTCAGAAGTGGGATTCGAACCCACGCCTACAGAGTAGACTACGACCTGAACGTAGCGCCTTAGACCGCTCGGCCATCCTGACTGCTTGGAAGGGGCGTGTCAAACTTCGACCCGGTCATCCCGCGCGAAGCACAGTGTGTACGCATCCCGTCTAAAATTACGCGGTAACCGGACAACCTCGCTTCAATACGCACCCTGGTGGGGTGAATTGACCTTGAGCGATAGAAATGTGCGTTCTTTTTGGTTCTATGCCGTGCGTTCGAAGATGACATAAAAAATTAGATGTTTTTTAAATAAAGTCAAAAAAGTTTCCAACTAATACTTTCCTACGCAATTTCCACAAATTTAAGCTTCTCTTTTTTTACACACCGCACTCCGCCGTCTCCGTTATCTTATCGTGTTCCTTCGTGAACACCATCGGAAAGAGTGATGGGCCGCCGCGAGGAAGACAAAGCCCATCCTCCTTTCAGGTGGGAGCACGCGGGAAAGCATCTCACTGCAATCCATCTGCGATCTCGCACAAACCGCCACATGCTACGCATACTTCACCCGCTGCAAGTCCCCGCTATTTATGACTCCCTGGGGGAAAAGGAAAAGCCCACAAGGCATCCGACATCCAGGGGCGAGAGGACTTGTTCTAAAGAACGTTCGCCCGCTTGCTCTTCCGTCTTACATTAGCTTCCTAATCAAGCGCGGTTGAGGTGCAAAAAGAGCGAAAGGGAGAAGGGAGAGAAATGAGTGCGCTGTGCTTGAGGCTCTGGTGCTGATGCCTCGAAAGTGGCGCAATAAACATCTACCCCAGCAGCGCAGGAACAACCGGTTTTTCGTTCCATCTTTCAACCTCCGCCTTGTTCGGCTTCACCCACCGGGAAACGAACGCTTTTCCCATCGTGCGCGCCACCGTGCGGTGCATCTTTCCCGTAGCGCGAAGCGGTTTTCCTGGAACCTGTTCGTCCACCCACACACGAACTGCCGGGCGCGCGAGGTGCGTGTTTTGGCAACGGGGTTAGTGCAGCGGGCAGGACGGACCGGCAGCAGGCCTCTTGATAAGTAAATAATTTTATCCATTTTCCCGCGCCCTTTTTCTCTCTCGCGAGCACCCTTTCACTTTGGTGCGCCCTCGGCTCGCAACCTCGGTGACCTGCGCGGAACCGGTGGGGATAGCAGCAGCAGCAACCGGCAGCCGGTGGTGTTTATTGTCGTTACTCGATTATGCCCGGTTTTGCCTCGCAATCCTCTAAGGCTATCGCGCACTGAGCAAACCAAGCACCGGCAGAAGCGCCCGGTTCGCGGATCGATTTCGGTGAAAGAAAACCCATGGCCGCACAGTGGGCGGGTGGGGTCGTGCGAGAAGAATCAACATGATTAGAGGGGCGTGGGGTGGTGAAGGCGAACGTGAAAGGACGCGAAAGCGATGGTCATCATTAGCATTAAAACGGCACTTTTCGGAACGACACGCGGGACATGCCGAGCCGAAGAGTGTATCCCCGTCAGGCGAAGCCCCATCGGGAACCCATCGGGAACTGCATCGGAACACCCCGCGCGACCGGTTTTCCTACCTAGCCCTCCCTTCCCCTCCTTCTCGACCCACCACCAGACATCGCCCGCACAAAACCCGGGGGTCAATGTCGACGAGACCTTCTTCGGGCACGGGGATTGAACCCGTCCCGGTTGACGTCTCTCCTGCAGCCTGCACAGCTGTTTACCGACCCGACCGATCGTTAATCATCGCCGGTACGATGTGCGCTGTCAGTGCCGCACATTTGGAAGGCTGTTCGGATGACAGGCGGAGAGTTGCTAAATTTTTCGGCCATACTCTCGGGACATGCTTCCCGTCGGACTGGCTCCCTATTTTTTTCACGCGCACGAAAAGGCACCTTTCCATTCCGCACGAACCGAACGTACGATAGAGGTAAAACCGGGTGAACTTTGAAATGGTGTGTTGCATAACTGCCAACCACCTGTCGCTTCCTAACGGCTATTGATGATATTTTAATCATATAAACACAGAGAGGAATCTTTGCCCGGCGCGGGGCGAACGCTTTCTTGTACGAGTGGTGGTAATTGATTTAGGGGTGTGGTAGAGTTTTGACGAGATAGTGACAAATTATTACCTGCGTGGCATACCATGATTGATTGTGCATCCGAATTGTGAACGAAAAGTATCTGTGATTTAATCACTATACGATATTTCTTTGCATACTGTGAGAACCGCTGCTTTGCACGAGCTTTATTTGATTATTTTAGTATAGAATAATGTTCATGTATTTTTTTATAATTTTTGTTGTTTTTATAAATTTTGTGTTTATACATGGAGAAACAAAGCATGAACAAAGTGTATAAATAATATAAAAAATATATAAAAAAACACTGGAAGGCATATCCTTTCCGATGATGTGTGGTGGTTTAAATATGACAATGATTCAAGTTCCATTCAACCTTTTAACGTTCGAGTGGTAATTTTGACGGTTTTTATGCAAATTCGTCGAAAAAAAAAATAAAAACAATTTCATTTTTTTCCCCAATTTAAAAGCTTTACTTTTGTATGCATCCTGTGATTTTTTCGAGCTTATCGTCTTATAGCGATAAATAGCAACAGGTCGCTAATTTGATTTGATTGGCAATCGGCGTTGCTTTTGTTACCATCTTTTAACAGGGCTTTATTTTAACACTTTTACACTTTAATAGGATGAATTACGTACACTTTTGCATGTTTTTCAATGTCATTCTGGTGTTGTTTTTTTTTTAAATGTGTTTTTTGGGTATTTGTCATCAGTGAAGTTTATTGCTACAGTGATTACTTTTAGTATAGCTGCACAGCTTTTAGTACAGGTAAGAGCGTAAAACAAAGCATGGTAATATTACAACGAGAATTTGACATTCTTGTCGCAGTCGAAGGAAAGATCATTTCACATTAGGAGATAAATGCATATTTTTGTACTTTAGAAACACTTCTTCTATAGATGCTATTCAACAGATTGGCAAATCCACCAGCATTCTTCAGCATTTTTATATTATTCCTTCTATTACACACCATGCCATAAAATGTGTTTTATCCCTTCTAGCAGACACTCAGGTCCTACACGTTTCTAGCAGTGTATAGAAACCAGAATGCTTTCTCATTGACCAATAAACAATGCGTCGGAAGTGAAGGGTTTCGCACATTGCAAGACATCACCCAAGCCGTTCCAACCAAACCGGATGGCCACATCCGTAGGGTGAAATTTACTGACGACCACACAAAACGGCCACCCAACCCTAGACCACTCGAACCACACGGATGCGTAGTGCTTCCGGAGTGAAACTGCGGTCCATAAGTGACTCATTCAGGGACCTGTTTGCTGAGTGGGCTTGGCGGAAGAATGGGATCGTTGAGATGATACTTCGACGGTTCTAGAAGATGCCTGTTCTAGCAGATTTTAGCTAAACAGTTCCTTGCAAAAAATATCTGGAGACATTCTCAAGGTTGAGCGTTTTTTTTTTCTTCTAAGGAATATTTATACCTTATATGAGCATCCATATCGATCATTGCAAATAAAAAAAAAACAAACCCGATCATTGCGCTTCCTTTTGCCTGAGATTATTCATTAGATTATTGTTTAAGATTATTCAATTTGCTGCCTGCTTTATATGACGGCCAAGATCGAAACGATTCCGGATTCAAACATTACTACGGTGGATTTTTTTTTCATGCCGAGAATCATTCCTTTCACATTCTGAAGCAGCGTCAGCAGCTGACGTGCAGGAGTGTCAAACGTGGGTTGAAGCTTATTTTTGTACCATTTCAGAAAAAAAGGTTTCGAACATTTTTTTTAACTCATTCCAAGACTGGTTTAAACTTCTAAGTGAATTTTGTTAAAAATTAAAAAAAAAACAAATAAAGTCAGAATAGACTGTTCTTCTAAACGCTTTCAAACATCTTCCCATCGATCGTCTCCAGCATGATCGTCTGTCACGGTACCTCTCGCAAAACTTCGATCAAAAAATCTCTTCTCTCTCCCATGCAGAACGAACACTCTCGCTCTCTCGCACCCAAGCTCCGGGCGGCCTTTCGCGAAGAGAACGTACCCATATGCGCGGCGGCGTCGGCGCCATATACCGTTCCATTCCGTGCCGTGGCGGATGCTGCGCAAGCATTCCCCGGCCCCGGGTGCGCTTCTATATTCGTCTCGCTTGCACACCCAACCCCAACCCCAACACGCAACCCCCCACGGCGAACGCTCAGCTGAGCGGAGGAGCGAGCTTTTTCTCACCAGCTTTTATGGCGTTTTTTTTTCTTCTAAAACCGCCCGAAACCGCCCGGCAGCATGATCGACCGACCGATCGACCGACTGACTGACTTCTGACCGCGCAGGGCGTGGGGTGGGCGACGACGACGGCGGGTGGGAGTGGCGGGTACGTGCACGGGAGGTTCGCGCGTTCGCTCGCTCGCGCAGCGCACCACCCAGCTCGACGGTGGTTTCGCGCGCGGTTTCTGCTTTTCGACCGCAGCCCTTTCTCAGTACTGAGCTGTCCCGCGCGACGGCAGGACGTGTTTCGCGTGAAGCCTCCCGTGCCCGCTAGCGATTTCGCGCAAGCGTGCGTTTATCCGTTCCCGCATTCGGCAGTACCGAAACAAAAACAACCCATAAAATCCCGCCAAGGATTTCCAGTGCTTTTCCTTCCATTGGTTTATACGTAAAAAAAAAATCGAGCAAAAAAAAAGAAACTCCCTCAAACCGAGCGATCGGTCACGGGCGCGTACTTGGCGTGGTAGGACGGCACCCACCCACCAATTTTTGCACTCGATCGAAATTAATCATCCGCTCATCATCAGTGAAGTGAAGATCGCCACTGGGGTTCGTCCCACCGTCTGGCGTTGAAGTCACCGGCAGTGTGCAAGTGTTTCTTCCGCTTCGCGTGTCCTTGCACCCTCGGCGGGGCGGAAAGCCTGCAATTAAAGGCCAATTAAAGTGTGAGTGCAAACGACGCCGCGGTTGGCAGCCCGATCGTTGGCAGCGATCGGCCCCGTGCCAAGATTACTGTTATTACCGCATGAATTAGGATCCATTTATGATCGCTACCCGCGAGGGGCGGCCGATACGACCCAAGTGCAAGTGGATCTCCCGTTCGCAAGGATACGCTTGCTGGCGTCGGCGTTTGTGTGTATGAGTGTTTTGGTTTTGTTTTGCATTGGTTGTGCGTAATATGTGCGAGTAAAAGGAGAAGAAAAAAACGGTGGCGTGAAAAGCACGCAAACACGGGGTGAACCATAACAAACAACAAACATGCCCGATTAAAGCGGCAATAGTAGGCGACCGAAAGCAACCAAAAAAAAAAAAAAAACAAGCGTGGCATGCTTTGACGAGACGCGCTCGATGGCGACTCCTCCGTGCGGGCTTTTCCCCGTAGTGCAATGTAAATAAAACGCTCCCCCTCTCCCTCGTGCCGACATAAGGCCAGTATTAGTGATTTAAGGCAAGCCGATAGTGTGTAGTGTGCGTGTGCGTGTCTGTTCGTGTGTGTACGTGTGTGTTTGTGTTTTTGCGTATGTTTTGGGAAAAGTTCTCGCCCTCTCAGCTCGATCTCGCCAGCGCCAAAAAAAAGAAAAAAACCCCGGGCCCTTCAGTTCCGGTAGTGCCGCACTAGTAGTAGTAGTAGAAATAATAGTAGCAGAAATCCGCGCGCGAGAAGAAAAGGAAGAAGAAAAAAAACAAACCGGACCCAAACGGCGTTCTCGGTTTGGGACGCGGGGTGGCGGGGTGGCCTCGGCGGGGAGAAGGAGTGGGGCAAAAAAGAAAAAAACAACAACAACAAAATAAAATAAAATAAAAAAAAAACAAACGCGCGCACACCAGCACAAGTGCAGCCCCCCGCCCGGTCGACGGGACCTGTTTGGAAGGGTAGTGCACACACACACACAAATCGCGAACCAGTTGTGTCCGCGTGCAAAAAAAAAAAGAAAAAAAAACCTGCCGCAAAACCCGGTGCAGCAAAGCCCAGCGAGAGCGAGCGAGCGGTCAAGAATAATCATACGCCGTACGGTAAAGGGCCTCACCAGGGCTGTGTGTGTGTGTTTAGTTGTGGTCCACCGTGTACCGGTTCCGTTGCCGTTGCCGTGACTGTGGGGTGTGAACTGTGCAGCGAGACCGTTGCAAGCAGGGCCACCATCCTGGTCGGCGTATGCTAAATGAAGGCGCGCACACCTCCGCGAATGACCAATTAAAAGGGCATTAATGAGAACACGTCACCGGGTCCGGGTCCTGGGATCCTGGGAGTGTGGTGAACCTGTGGCACCCAGTGGCAAGTGGGTGGTGGTGGGCCAGCCTGAGTGTGCCGTGCGCACGTGTGTTAGAGTGCTAAAGTGTGTGTTTTTGGTACCAAATTTTGTCCCACCAAGTGGCGGTTCGAGTGTGGCGCGCGCGGGGGTTCGAGGGGAGGGAGCGTTCGTGTTTCAAATGTCAAAGTGCTCGATTAAAGCCAATCTCCGCCAAAGTGATTATTGTTCTATCCCACCCGCCTAGCCTGTGGGCGAACACACACACTCTCCCCCTTTCTCACGCTCTCCCGGATGTTTCGTGCCGCCGTGACCGACGACCGACGTCCTCAGGTGGATTCTCCCTTCATCGAGATTGTCATCGTGCGCTAGTGGCGCGGGGACGACCGCGGACATCATCGCCACCGCACCAGGATTATCATTTTGATACGGCGTACTGGAATTTTAATGGTTTACATGGTAAGTGGCTGTCTCTGTTACGGGTCGGCCATTGTGTCGGCCAAACTCCGTGCCTCGAGGACTTACAAAAACGAGTGGAGATGATAGGGGGAGGGGGGGGGGGAGGGGTACGAGACGGATCTCCGGCTTGACCGAACGGCGGTCAAGGTTTCGCTCCCGCTCCCTCCCCCCTTCCCTCCCCACCTCAGGTGAAAGGATACTGGGCGCCCGGTGGGAGGACACTCCACAGCAAAATCAGGTGGAGTGTCCGCTACCGAGCCCTGTCACCTCCTGGTGCGCGATTACGGAACGATTACCGAAGCCGAGCAGCTAGCCGGACTAGCCGGAGCCCGTACCACCCAACACCCGGCGAGGGCATTGGCGGGGACATGTGACACAATAAAATACGGCCCCCGGCCCCCCCGTCATTATTAGGTAGCGTTTTTATCGATGAAATACATAAAAACGACACAACAATCCGTAATTGACAATTGACTACGGTCTACGGGCCGGACTCATTAGGCCGAGCCGGGATTGGACGTATTTGGACGGTGGTTGGTGCTGGTGGTGGCCTTGCAAGAATGCTTTTTGGCACGGCAACCGCGCAGGTGGCAGACGACGGGGCTGAGTCCGGCTCGTGCACACGGTTGATCTTGAAATATGCATATCAATAATTGTGACGCCGGTGAAGGGTCGTCGGCATCGCGCCATTATGATTGTTGATAAAGGAGCTTGCTGCTCGTTCTCGTTCTAGTGGCGTGTTTGTGAGGCCCCGTGCAAACCCTCGCGATGGGGAAGGTGATTGGTGAGCTTTTTTTTTGCACTTGCCTTTCATTAATACGCTCCCGTGCGAGCTGCACCACGCGTGTTTTCTCAAGGGTGGTCTCTTATTGCTTTATCTATGAAGCTATTTTAAAAGTTATTTAACTATTTTTCTATTAGTGTGGTTTTTTTAATTATTTTTTTATTAGGAAGGCCAGATATATGACAGGTCACGATCCAATAATTAACCGAGCTGCATTACTTTGTTGCGAAAGATCAAGATAGAGAGTGGGAGGTGAAGTTTTTTTTTGTCATCAAATAATTCTTACATGAAGTCTGGTAAGGGTGTTTTTGTCGGAGCTTACGAAAAAGCCATCGAAGATTGTTCTGGAACAAGAAAAGTTAATTATTTTTAATTTTCATTTTTTATTGCTACCGGGGATTCGAACTCAGGAACTGTAGCTTGCGATGTCAAACACTTATCGATGAGTCTATATGACCGTTCTACGTTCATATCCATTATTTGAAATCAAAAACTGCTCGAACAGATCGAAACATACTGCAGGCTAAATCGGGCTGCTCTTCAGGCTGTTAAACACCGAATAAATTACGCTCCAGCCTCCAGGTCAAACACGAGTCAATCTGCACAGCTTCACCGCAAACAAACTCCCTACCCAAAACACCGCGAAACTAATTGTTCGGGGTATTTAGTTGCACACCCGCGGCAGTAACTTCCTAGGCGGCGTAACTTAATCCACCCAGTGCGCCACAAAGCTGCTAATGCGCTGTGCAACCCCGCGAGAGGGAGTGTGCGAAAACGAAAGGAGTGCCCCGCGGTTGGTGTGTGTGTGTGTGTGTGTTTTTTTTTTTTCAACTCCTAAATCCAGCCAGAATTAAGACCCAACCCGTGACGGCGACCCAACCCAAAAGGTTTGCCCCGTACTACACCCCCTTGAGAAACGGAAGGTGTACTGAGCTTCCCGAAAAAATAATAAAAAAACGACAGGCAGCAACGAAAAAAAACCTACCTCCCACCCACATTCGGCTCGTGATGCTGGCGCACGCTGGCACGGAGGACGCCTGCTCCGGGTAACGCGAATGACACGTTTTCGCATTAATTACATTAGAAGATGAATGTCGTGATTAGGCTTTTTCCGTTTATGTTCCGCCCGGAGTTTCGAGTTTGGGTTGTTTTTTTTCTCTCTCTCCTCCGCAAGGGCTTGTGATTTGTTCTGTGTGAGTGTGTTGTGTTTGTGTCGATTTTCGACCGAGAGTTGCTTTCTCGTGCCGCTCGTGAGACCCACTTTCCTGGAGCAGGAGCAGTTTTTTCACCACTTTTTTGTATGAAATATTAAACCATGGGGACACAATCCTGATCAAATAAAATAGCATCCATTCGAATGTGAGCAGCTGGCAGGGCACGAACGGACACCGATTTGGGCGAGACTTAACCAGGCGTAACCACCACCGCCCGGTGCACTTTGCATTCGCGCGCGGGACGTATGCAAACGCGTTTAGGTGTGTTGTGTTTTTTTTCTCCTGTTGTACATTTTCGATCTTTCTTCCCACCGCTACGGAACGGCGTTGCCTGCTCTCGGGGTTAAACGGTTCATGACGCGAGGTGAAACAGGAACCTGTCAGTTTAAAGTGAGATGAATTAGCTTGTAGCGCCAGGTTAGGCAAGCATTAGGGATTTTTTGTGCGATAGTTTACGAACAGTGGGGTTTCTTCCTAATGAATCTGGAAGCTGGAGAATTGAAATCGCACGTTTAAACATTGCTTAAACGCACTCCATTCTTCACGGCCATCCCTTAGTTCTCGGCCGTTCGTTTAAGCGAGGCCCACTGTGAGCGGTAAAAAATAATCCTTACCGCCAAGGACACGAAGCATTGAAGCCATCATTATTCCGCGGTGGTTTTTTTTTACTATCACACTCCCCCAAAAAATCATTACCACCTTGCGGGCGCCGAGATGGCCACATCGTCTCCTCCCACTACGCCAGCGGAAGGCGGAGAAGCGGAGACGCGTTCTTCTTCCTTGGAGAGGTTCGGTTCACGCGCGCGTGTGTGTGTGTTTTTTTGTGAGTGCCTCTTTTGCCCTCCTAAGTGACCATTAAAAATGACCTTTGCGGTAGCCGTGCCAACCCGCGAGCCCGCCAGCCGCCTGCCGCATGGCCATCATCGTACACACGTTGCACAGATGATGTTAAAGGCTGGGGGTTGATCATCGTACGCACGATAATGGGCGTATTGGAGTGGAAGCGGCCAGCAGAAGGAGAAGAAGAAAAACGCACACTCAATTTGAATCCGTGTGGTGGAAGGTGTAAAATGGAATGCTTCGCACGGATGTTTTTAGGAGGCATGCCAATGGTATTCATACTTGGGAAGCTTGCTTTGAAGGATAAATTAGTATATTTCCCAAAATTAAATTATAACTGCCGAAACGATTGCACAAAAAAAAAACAAGTAGATGTTAACTAAAATAAAGAACAAATCACATAAAGTTAAAATGACATCAAAATTAAAACAAATAAAAAATGATTTGACATATGTCATTTCGTTTTGAAAGTTCGAACCATCTATGAGCAAATGCAATAAACGCGCTCATACTCTCGCTTGGACAAGTTTTGCAAAGAATATATCATACACAAATGCGTTCTAAGTATGTTTTTAAAATATTCTTTTTATCTTCATTATTTATCTAACACGCAAATATACTGCTTTGTGACGTTTGACATCCGTCAGCTAAATTTGACAGTGACTGCTAGAGCCATCTGTATGGAAAACGTGTAATTTGAGTCTGTGTGAATTTCTTCATAGCCTTCCCCCGATATATTCTCACTTGTGCAAACTCCCCAAAGGTCACACCGCCGGTGAATGCACGCATATGTTTGCATTTAAATATTGTTCTTATCATGTGACCCACAACCCACCCCCGGTATCTTTTCTACACTCGCGCACAGAAGCAAACGGCAGAACCGCACGAAACGTCGAAGAAGGATGCACCGAACGTCTCTTTCCACCAGTCATTATTCAACACATCAGCCGGTGTGCTTCTTCTGCCGGCACAGTTTTCCTGCTGCATCCTCACAAAACCCCCCGAGTTTGCACTTTTCCGTTCGCTCAACCTACCTCGTTTATCCATCAGATTTGGTTATACACAAAATATGTATACCGCCGTGCAGCGGCATCCGAACCGAGGACATGAATATTCATAACTTACTTGACTTTATCGGCCGGCGAGCTTCTTCTTCTGGTTGACCCAACAGCAGCAGCAGCAGCAGCAGCATCCGTTTAACAGTTTTTCTCCTATCGATCTATCCGACAACTGGTTGACTTTGTCATTCGCGTGGTTGTGTTTTTTTTATTTTGTTTTCTGTTTTTTTTTTCGAGCTGCTCACACACCGGTTTTTGCAAAATTGAGAAGATCCATCGATTTTATTGCCCGTGCATTTTCACGACGGCCCGATAGATTCCGCGCGGGGCCCGATGACACCGAAAGCACCGCACCGGGGTCAGGATTTATGGGGTATTAGGATGGGACTAATTGTGGTAAAATATTTGGCAGCCAACAATGCCGAGATTTATGCAGGTGGCCGAAGTAAATAACGCCGCCGTTAACAACCCGATCATAAAGCTGACGAGTCGGCTCTTCCGCGTGGGATACGGGGGATGTGTGTGTGGGTGCTTTTTATGAACCGTTTTAACGTTGTTATATTCGTAAAAGAGTGTTAAATTAATTTTATTATATTCTTTCCCAACAAAACAGCATCATTCGCGAAACCGAGAGAGAAAAAAACTCCATTAAAAATCTTTATCCGCAAATTTAACGAACCACCGAAAATGGATAGCTTTGCACCGACATAAATTATCCTAGAAAGCGCAGTAAATGAGTGAAATCTGCATAATGCCACCGACCAGCTGCTGCTGGCCGTCCTTCAACTCCCGGTTTGTGATTATCGCGATTCGATAGTGTCATCTCGAAACATTATAAAAAAAAACCATCATCTTTCAACCCCTTTTTCGATGCTGCTGCAGCGATGCATCCTTCAACAACAAAAAAAGGGCTCGAACGGTCGCGATGGGTCGAAAAGCGAAGAAGCCAAAAGTTATTAATCGATATCGTAAAGAAGGGAACATTGCACCCGCGAGGAGGTGTTGATGTCTCCACCACGATAGGAAACCGGCAGGAGGTATTTTATTACTTTTTTTGTTTCGATGCGATGGCCACATGAAGATGCGTGTGACATTTTCTTCGCGACAAAACGCACGGAAAATGGTTTGCCCCTTCTGGTGGAGGTGGGTTTGGAGGTGACCGAAAAAGTTCATTACGGCGAGTAGTGCATGGGTACACCCATCGCAAGCAGCGACGCTCACGCAAGCAAAAAAAAGTAACCCTCGCTCGCATCGATCGCGATTCAATCGTGGGGCGAGTGCGAACTGCTCGACTCCCATCGTAACGTAAGGGTACACGGTGTTTTTTTCCCACTGGAAGTTGCACAGGTTTGTGCCGGGGAAGACGCGGGACACGCGGAATGAAACGGAAAGCTTAACTCGTTTTTAATAAGCTCAAGATTTATGTAACCTAATGTAATTTTTGGACCGGCGACGCTTCTCAAAGCCGAGCCGAGCTGCTCGCTCGAGCCGGGAGAGGAGCTGCGATCGCGAGAATGGGTCGTGCCGCCCTCCAGAGACGCGCCGGCTATTGATTGATTAACGACAGACACACACCGACACTGGGGAGAGGGTGTGGGGAGGTTTACGGGGGATAGGCAAAAGGCCACAAAAAAAACGACACGAAGTGATGGCGTGGGGCGTGGGATCGCTTTGGTGCTGACGAGGGTTCACGAACCGAACGGCTCGAAACCGACCGACCGCTTCGCTTGGGGCGGTTTGGGCTGGGCTGGGCCGGGTGTTTTGGGGGCGCTGGCGCTCATCACGAAGATGATCTTCTTTCCGACCCCGGGCCCGGACACGATTTTCGACCCAAGCGTCCCGGGACAGCCCGCCCTCCGTCTGGTCCGGACACCGGGGGGAGGCGTTTTGAAAAGGGTGGGAACGTCGGTGACTCACAGAACCCCGTGGCCGGGTGTGTTGTTTTGCAAAAAAAAAACCTCGGGCTCGCGATCCATATCTTAACGAACGAACCGAACGTCACCGTTTTTGGGTGGGTGCCCGGAGACGGGATTCGAGGTTTGCCACTACCGCGAGTGACATTTAATCGTCGGTAGAGGCTCCGACGTTTGCTGGAGAGCGTGAAGTTTCCGTGCGGGAAACGCTTTGGCTTTGGCAATAAACGGCTCAATTAACCTTCCCGGCCAAACAGCCGATGCGTTGAACGAATTTTCGATCGAAATCGGATACCGTGCGATCGAACCGTGCTTGGTTTGGGCTGTTCGATCGAGAACCGAAAATCGTTACGATTTCCTTACGCGGGGTTTATGTGTGCTGGAAGGTTATAACGTATCGTATTCGGTTGAGAGGCTTCATTCAGTGACATCCGACGTTGTTGAGTTTGTTGGCGATTTTCGATAGCATGCATGTTATTGACAATATGTTTTATTGAAATTGGACCAAATTTTACTGCTTTATTCTGCAGACTTTGTCCAAGGGTATCGAAACGAAACAAATGATGGGAACTTTTATTTAAAACAAACACGGAATTTGATAGAAAAATATATTAAATTGGAGCATATTCTATGTGCATTAATTTAAAATATTTAAATGAGCTGTTACATTTTGTTGTGATGATCGAATCATTTCTGAGTGAAATGAACCATCTTCATGAACCATTGAATGTTTTAAAACAAACAAAAAAGAATCTAAGATCAATCGATCGAATGATATTTGCATGATAGTGAAATTTCATTTAATTCCTTTGATTTTCAATGTTTTCCCCCTTTCATTTTTATAAAAATTGATTAAATATTTTGAAATTGTAACAAATCGGCAAGCAATAATGAATCAATAGAAGTTTTTTTTTTAATTCATATATACTCGTCTTTTGGGAAAAAAAATCGGGTCGAAATTCAAAAATTTTAACAAATTTAAATTGTAGTATTTTTTATCATTGGAGGTCATTTATTCGATCATAATCGATTATAATCGAACAACTTATGCTCAATTATTCGACTGTCCGCCAAAAAATTAGATGAAAAATCGGTATGAATTTTTCGTTAACTTTGAGATTCACTTAAGTTCATTCAAGAAGACTTATAAGATTCGTTACAATCCGATCAAAAAGATTCCACATTTTTTTTTAAATCATTTATTTCGTAGAACCTGTCAACTTAACCTCCAAAATTTATGCTATCCTTGCTTTAAAAAAGGCAAAAAAGAAATGTAACTACCAAAATGCACCTGCAAAAAAAATGGCCGTAAAATCTTAACGAAACCTACGACCTTGAGCGACAATTTAACGTACCCAAAGCGAGATTATGGCAATTAAAAGTAGTTTGCTGTTCGCGTCCCTTACCCAGCCATCGCCCGGGTGCGTATAATGAGCCGACGAGCCGTGCTCGTAAACCGGGCACAGTGTCGCTGTAGTTTAATAGTGACAGTACGAGCAAAAAATAAAAAAAAAAACGACCGTGTAGGTGTTGGATTAAGCGGCTTTCAAGTAAGGACCGGTGGCCGGTGTTTGAGATTTGATTTTGATACAGCGCCCGCGATAAGCTAAAGCGAACGAGCCCCGATAGAATGGTGCTAATGAAAACGATAATTAACCTGTTTGCGGGTAGGTCCGCTTGCTGATAGAACGAGTTCCACCAGGGCGCGCAGGGCCCAAGGGGAGAGGGGCAAAAATTGGCCGAGATAAAGTTGTTTTTAGTGCGCTTATCCCATTAGGAGACACACGCACCTCCTGCGCGTGTGGGTTGCGAATTGCAGTAAAATAATGCCAGGGTTAAAACGCGTGTCGAACAGAGCCATGAATAATGGATGCAGGCGATACACAGCTGACCGGAAGTAGTAGCCATTACATATGCTTTGGCGGGCACGTAACATAATTCTTATCGTTCGGCAAGCGCTTAATTGATTAGTTAAATTATTCCACGACAGGACGGGGCGCGTTTAACGTGCGAAAACGGAAGTGACGGGTTTGCGGTACACGTTTGTTAAAATAAACATCAGCACCCGGGCGGGGAACCGCGCCCGTGTGTGAAAGTAAAAGTCCTCACGCCGCCTCCTTGCATCTCCCCGGCAGGTAGAACACACCCTGCCGTAGTAGCGTGAGTGTGGGGATGTATTTTTTATAGCAAAAATGCCACCGCCCAACAACACGCAGCTGCACCGGTACGATCGCGCCCCGTCGTCGGCTCCTACGCGTGGTCTCTTGCGTCTGAATAATTCATTAGAGTAAGTCATTAAATTTAAATCCTCTGCTCAGAACGGGCCTCTCCGGAAGGCGAGGCAGTGTGAAGAAGTAAAAAGCCATTACTTTAAGGCGGCGCAACGAGCTTTGGCCGGTGGTGGTGGTGTGAACGGGAGGGGAGAGATATATGAGACGATTTAATTTGCTCTGCATCTTAAGCACTTCGAAGGGGCATGGTCACTCGCTGAGAGGGTTTTTTTAAAGCTTCTTTTTTTGTTACGGTTTGTAAGTGTGTTATGTTTTTTTTTCTTGCTCTGGAAAGTCACATCCAGAACGTCGTTGCAACTCTGGTGGTTTTTTCTTCTTTTTTCTCTCCCTCTCTCTTGTCAATTTACTTAACGCCACTCACGGTGTTGATGGCATCTAGCACCTGGCATATATGTCGGTAATAATTTTATTATTTAACGACAGGCGGAAAATGTGCGTACGGCGAGATCCCAAACGCACACGCCAAGTGTCACCTCGTCAGGGGGATAAAAGAAGCTGCCGCAGAAAAGAAAGAATGCAAGACAACGTGAGATAGGACGATAGTTTGACAGCGATAAAGAGAAAGAGAAAGAGCGAGAGAGATACGACAAAAAAAGAGGCCACCAGCCCGAATGGCATCTCGCAGCGACTACTACGCTAACACTTTTATGACAGCTGATGACAGGTATTATGACAGGTTCATCATAAAGATATCAATAATAATTATACGGAGTCGTTAAACCGTCTCCGAATGGGTGTTGGCGACAGTGCGGGAGAACGCAAGCGCGAGAGTGAAAGAAAGACTGTACGATTAAAGCCACAACCGGGAGATCTGACGCGAAGTTTGACAGATTGGGATTCTGTGACCTTCTGCTGCGCCGCTCAAGGGGTTCAGAGGTTGCAAATGTTTTGTCGTCACCATTTCAGGTGTTCCGATCGATTCCAGCTCCAACTTCGAAGCAGAAACACACGCAAACTTGGACACACATTCCATTAGTTCATCGCGATTATGGGGCACGACTTTCCACGTGTGCGTGCCCAACTTTCATCGCTGATAGAGCCGGCCGCAAAATGGGTCTCCACAAGAGACCCTACGGCGCTCACAAGACGCGCGGCTACCACCTGCGGTGTACAGATGGTTGCACCCCATATTAACAACCGATTAAGTTATAGCCAATTTAGAGCGATATCCCCGGCTGCCACCGACACTCGCGAGAAGTTCGTGATCAAACGTGTGGACGTGGCCGCCGCTGTGACTCCAAAAACGGACACCAGCGGACGGTGGAGAGACAGTTATATGATAAGTGATCGGGAGTGAGGTTTTCTCCGATGGCGGGAGTAATTTTGCCCGCGAAACCGTGCCGTTCTGGCTAGCCCCACAGGGCGTCACCACAAAACTCTCCCACACGGGCCGCGTCTATCGTCGGTTCGAGCCACGAACGGTGGTTGCCGTATCTCCACAGAAATCCACCAGGCACCAGGAGCCATCGAGTGGTTGGCGCGTACAGGAAAGGGCAACCCGTCCGTTTGGATGCAGCTAGTGGGACGCAGCAGCCTCGATTTTAATCGAACCGCGGGTGTGTAGGAATTAAACACACACACACGTGCGCGCACACACACTACTGATTAATGTAATTTGATTTTATTTAATTAATAATAGTTTCCACCCCGGCTATCATCCCTATCGCGGTGGTGTGGCCTTTTTCGACGACACGAGAGCACGACGCGGTCGCACCCGCCGGTAGATTTCTTATCGCTGCAGCACGCGGCCACGGGGCCTTTCGTAAGGGCTGAGGTTCTCGCGGGAGGGAGGCGAACAAACCACAAACACACGGACCGCGTGCGCGCCCGGGAGACGGTGATTTCTGTGCAAAAGTTTTTCACCACCACCGATTCTCTCGTTCGGTGCTCCCACCCTGCCCCTGTTTTCGCTGAACCGGCTCCGGTCGCGCGTTATTAAATCCCATAAGTGATTGATTTGGCTTTTATGGTTTCGCCGCGCGCCAACGAGTTCGCTCGCGTACCGCACGAGTCCGCTTTTTGGCCGCACTGCGACCGGCGATAGCGATGATGATCGGTGCTGGTGGCAAAAACATATTTCTATCCTAGCCGAAACTGGAGAAACTGGTGCGGTTGGCCGGTCCCGATACGTACCCCAGCCAGTGCCAGAGCGTGCTAGGAAGGGAATTTGTGATCAGCTATTTTGTGGCCGCGCCGGAGACTTTGAGTAGCAGATGTTTTTTTTTTTCATCTAGCCCTTATATGGCAAAACGGGTGGAGCACTGATTTTGGGAAGCTGTGGTGCAATGGGGGTTGTAATTAATAATTAATTTGAATTTAAAATTCCAACCGATAATTAGATAAGACACACGTTTCTAGCACGAGGGCGCTGTAAGTAATGACCAAATAAAACAGAAATAGAGCGGCAGTGAAGTAAATTTAAGATATCACCCTAGAAGTATGCAATTTTTTAGTCAAACGCTTTATTGACAACAATGCGAGAAAAACAAGTGATTTCAATGAGTGAATCCTGTGTTCAAATGAACATAAAATGAACATCTCGTCGAACGTTCGGCGATCGTACGGATTTCGATATGAAAATCAAATTCAAATCTATTACCATCGTTTTTTTTTTCTCTTTACTTTATTCACACTATTAAACCCTCCAAAAAGGTCTCCAACAACGCACGATGAATGTTGATTGCATTTTTTTTCATTCTTTCCTCCACCATGGGCGGGGAACGGGAGCACGAAATGCATTCACACGCTGCCCCGTTGCAGTAATGCGCTGTGCCCTTTGACGTACAGCATAATGTACGTTTCCAGCGAATCCAACCGCAGGAAAGCACGAACGCTGCCGGTAAACGAAAGTGAGAGGAAAACGGACCGGTGCAGTGTGTAACCGGGTGTAACGTTTCACGTTTCTTTCCCCATTTTGTGTGTGTGTGTGTGTTTGTGTCTGCCCGAGCGCATTTGGGGTTGACTTTTGTCCGTTCGCGCCGGCCCATCAAGCACGTGCGCGCTCCGCCGGCGGTGAGTCATTAGCGAAATGGTGGTGACGCCGAAACACGCTCTTCCATCGGGGCGAACCACTGTGTTCCTGTGGCCGGTAGCATCGAATAAATTCTCCCGGCACGAACCGAACGGGGGGCTGGGGTGCGCGGCCTGCCTCCTTCCCGCAACCCCCCAAAACGGGTGCATTAAGACGCTAAGCTGCACCGAGCGTAGTACTTTTTTTTGTCGCGTCCCGCGTGATCCTTTCCGCGTGATGGTCCCACAATCTATTTTATTATATTTTTTTATGTGTGTCAGGATGCCAACCACGGTGTCGGTTGCCGCACGGTCAGACGATTGTTCATAACTGCAACTCATGAATTATTATGCTCGCTTCGGCCGGCAACGGGCGGGGAATTAAATCTTAACATCATGATTCTGCGGCTCCGGGTTTCGTTTCGCGAACGCGTGATACACATATTTTGCAAATGACCACAGCACAATGGCGACAGCATGCAAATAACAAAACGGTACGAAGCAGCGGCAAAACGTGCATAAAAGTGTGTCTGTGGAAAGTGATACTGTTGGGATAAGTTTTGAATAAGAAAGTAAAAACGGAATACGTTCGTTAAGCTGGGGGTCGGTTTGGAACTTCTCCAAGGGATGTTGAGTAATTTGAGCGTTGGGATGCATTTTGGAGCGCTTCTCTAGCTATTTTTTGCAGTTTTTAAAATATTCAGTTAGTATTTCGTATTATTTTATTGCTTTTATAAACAGTTTTGGGTAAGTAATACATCAAAACACGCCTTCGACGAAGAGAAGGGACGCAACTTTCCGTCCAAAATTGTTAAATCCTCTTGTGCCTTCCGTTTTTTGCTTTATCCCGGTGAGTCTCCAACGACCACCCCTGCTGTCCTGCCCAATATTAATCGCAATTTAACGGATGTTTTGTAAGGTTTCGTGCTCGGTGAGACCCGAAAAATCCCCGACACCGGAAAAACCAGGTCGAGCCATCCCTTTCGAATGGAGCGCACCAAACTTAATGGTGACTATCGCCTCTCCACGGTCCGATCGTGCACGAGGGCTTTCGGAGAGCAACCTCACCGGACGGATGCTACCACAATTAGTCGCTCGAAAGTAATCCTCCGGCACGATGTCGGGGTCAGGCAGCTTTGGGTGGACAAACTTAAACATACCGCGGAGATAAATGTGCCGGTAAAAGTGAGCGATAAGTATGTTACGCTTGCGGTGATCGCTAGTGACAGCGACATTTGGTAGCGACGCTTACGCACTGCGGTTTTTGTTTTTTGCGCTTTTATTTACCACGGAAACCGATACGACCGGCGACAGTTGATCTTGTTGCCAGATTGAATGTGCTGTGTTGTAATTACTCTTTCACTTCGTTTTGTTTCGAACTAATGTGAACATTGGTGTCATTTGCATATTAATTCGGCTAATTATTCAAATTTGGCCCTTCGAACCGGATTTCGCACAGTGTTCCTACCCCCGCGGTCGTGATATTTGACATCGCACCAACCAACCACACCTCACAACCTTCTGTCTGCAACCCAGAAATATCCTTTTCTGGACGTCCTCACGTCAGCACAAAAACCGGCCCGATGATTGGACTCTCCCTCACCGGCAATTCCCAAAATGGGAAGCGATCCGTGTCGTGTTCCGATTTTCTCACACGCCGGGCGCCGATTAGGTTTCAATTAGTTTGCATAATCCTTTGGGCATTCTGGCACGGCACGGTCGGCTTGTTTGCGTTGTGGATTAGGCGCCTTCCATGACCCTATTTTTTGTTGATTTTTTTTTTTTGTTGTAGTTACGTTTCGTTCTGCGGCGCCCCATTCATCAGGCCTGTCAGGCGACGCCTCCACCCGGCGCGAGCATTACGCCGTTTGCGGAAAAGCACAATTAGAATCGAACATAAATAAAAGATTTATGCTTGCGCACCACCGCCTCGGCCCGTTCCAGGTGGAGCACAAAGCACAAATAAATATGAAGTGAAACAAGCGCATGGCATCACTATTTCACACCTCATACTCAATGAGAATGTGCTGAAATGAATGATTCAACGAGGTTACTGGGCTGGTTCTGGCGGTGGCCACGATCCGCGCGAGTGCGACCCTCCGTTCCATCGATCAAATATTGTCCGTGGGGCTTGCGACCGGTGGCAGACCCGTGCCTGCCTTTTCCGTGGTCAGGCGCGACGCGAAAGGTTAATCGCGTATTGCACGCGATCTTATCGTCGCCGCTGTCGCTGTCCGGTGCAGCCCGGCGGGTGTGGAGAGCGGCGCGCGACTGCTGCGTACTGTCAACCTGAACACTTTCGATGACGGTTCTGATCTAGTTCTGCCAGGCCATGTGCATGTTGACCGGTTTTTGCTGAAGGCTGGGCCTGGCGTTTGCGTTTGGATTATGCAGATTGGGTGGGATTTAGATATTACGCTCGTAATAACAAATCCATAAAATTTAATAGGGTGTATTTGCTCAATGTTTATCTGATGCGAACATGCGCCGAACAATCACTTCCTGGTACGCATGCGCTAGCGTGTCAGCCGCAATGAGCAGCAGAACGCTTTATTTAGAAACGCTTTATCGTAAATCATCATCTTAATTAAGGACATGCAGCACAACGCGCGAGCAAGAAACATCGCGAAGGAGGTGTCCCTTTGACAGTTGACAGATTGCAAACGCTAGAAGAGTTTCTTGATTGTTTGTAAACATATGCTCGTTGGGAAAGAACAAGAGTGATTTTTTTTTTATCTAAACGTACTTCGTTTGCTGAAGGGCGACTATTCTAAAGCATTAGTAAATCCAGATAGCGGCGCCATCTGTCGGAAAGCACGTTCTGCTTCGATGTCAGTTTTTAAGAAAGACAATTAATCAAACAAATCTGTGCAATCTAATTTCAACCCATAATTGACTGGTGCGCCATCTTGCCAAAGCGTGCCGTTTGGTTGTATTTTTGTTCATAAAACCGCTCAACCTCAAAGTCATTACCATTAGGGTTTGCCGAGCCGCCGAGAACCTTTAGGGCATCCCCGCGATGGGCAGATCGATCGCAATGGGACGCCTTGCCCTCGAAAATGGGGCAACCTCTGCGCTTCGGGCCACTGCAGACAGCTGACGACGATGGCAGCGGGGTGGCTCCGTAGGCGCCTCGATGCCTGACAGGCAGCCTGATTTGCGTGTCAAACGTATCTATCTTGGAGTTCTTGAATCTTACTGCACGGCAAGGGCTTGCAAGGTTTTCGAGGTTGAGAGAAAGAGCGAGCGAGAGAGCGTGCTTGCTGAGCTGAGCTATGAGTGTGCGAGCGAGGTGGCAGACCGCGGAAAACAGAGCTTTTCGAGGGTTCGAGGCTGCAAATGAAAGGGTGTGTTTCGGGTGCAGCCTCCGAAAGGAAGCGAACGTGTGCTCGCGCGTGTGTGTGTGACCGAGTGTGACGCACCTTAAGAACGACTTCACCAAGCGCGCTGCTGCACCATCCCTTTGATTGATCGCCGTTTTTCTCCCATTAGCGATGAATATCAATTGGCCGTGGTGAGTCGGGAAATGGTTAGAGCCATGATTTATGGTTCTCGAACCGCGATCCATAGCGCGCAGCTTTACCATAATGGCATAATGAGGGGCACTGGGTGGGGCTGTCTTGGGCGCTTTGGCTTGGGAGCTCAGCATAAATAATGTGGGGCGTGTTGTTGGGGGCTCTGTGTTTTGTCAAGATTAGGTTCGGACAGAATACAAACTCTGTTCCGTGTCCGATGTTGTTGCGAGAAGACCTGAAGCGGATTTGGATCGCCCGGATCGGAACTGACCTTACTTAGAAAGAAACATTTATTTTTGTTTTTAAGCCTGCATAATTTCTTCAGCTAAATAAACCCATTTTTATAGTAAATATGCATTAATTTAGAGTATTTCAACTTCAGAAAAGATTCTCGTCACATGTGAGTCAAACAGAGATTCGAACCATGTATGGGCTGCGTTCTCTCCCCTTCACTTACGCACTAGGCTATACGTCCGTCCCGATACAGTGTAATTAAAAAGTGATACAATCATTCTACTAAAAACCCACCTGCTTTAGTTTGTCATGCCGATCGCTCCACCCTGTCGCGTCTCGATCACTCTCCAATCCGTTCCGACACCGACTATCGATACAATGTTGCACCATCGACCGCGCGCGTTAAATACTGCCACCCCGTCCCTAGAACGCTGTTTAATGGTGATTTGTGCCGGGATTTAAATAATAAATTTCACAAACGTGCACAAAACCTGCGCCGGTGGAAATCCGGTAGCTCCACACCGCGCGCGCAACGCGTTCGTATGGTGCATCGGAATTGATTGTTATGGCCGGCCCGGGTAACATTCGGCATGCGCCGCGGCGTGTTAACTTAAGAACCTGCGCCTATCCGAACCGTGCGCACATAAATCCACATTAACTTCCAGCTCGCTCTCTCGCGCTGGGATTTGCTGGGCCACCGCTAAAGGTAAAAGCTGACACAGAGGCAGTTTGTTTGAAGTTAGCAACAGCAAGAGCAAAGACACACACACGAAAAAGGAAAAAAAACTAAACCACCACTGTTCTAGGGGTGCCGCGACGAGAACTGTCCGAACTGCCTTTCCCTCGCGAGTTCTTAGCGGCCTCCCTCCCTGTTACAGCGGGGCGAGCCGTGCATGACCGTGAACTTCCCAGCAAAAGCCGGCCGCTGGAGCCTTAAACTGGAGCAGGCGGCTCTAGCCGGGCCCGCGGTCTATGCAAATTGAAATCCGAAAAGGCCTTCACCAGGGCAGGCAGCGTACACAGTGCCCCGTGCAACAAACGACTGCACTTATCACCACTTCCAGACCCCGCGGACCGTAGCCCGGGCCCAAGTGAAGCACTTTGGAAGGTTTTTGCCGTCTGGTCAAGTCGTGTTTTTTTTTTCGTTGTTGTTTTCTTACTGGTGGTGCTGCTGCCGCTGCTGCTTTCAACCTCTCTCTATTTCAACCTCCCCCGTCGCCCTGTTGCGTTCTGTTTGTTCGTTTGGGCGCACCAAGGAAACGCCACTTTCGGTCCGGTTCGGTACGAAGAAAAACGTGCGCACTTTGAAGTCAATTACTCTCAGCTGTCAATACTGATCTGGCCGGGGCCGAGGTCGTCGCCGGAGCGCGGAAGCCAACCGAGAACCCCTTTCACCGTGCGCGGGTAAGAGCGACCGTCAGTCCGCCTCTTAAGGTGGCACGAGGGCGCGGTCAACCACACACACACACACACACACAAACACACGAAAAAATACAACACCACCCCAGTGTCCACGATCGATGTCGGGCTGATTGCTATCCACCAGCGGCAGCGTCGCCGACCCTACAGGTGAGCGATTCCGCATCAACGCCAGCACCGATTAGAACTGTTAAACAACGGCAGCCACCACGAAAGGGTTCGCTCACACGCCCTACTTAAGGGCCTGGCGGCAGTCCGGCAGGTCCACCCAGCCAGCTTGCTTCCGCCCGGCTATCGAACGATCGATCTTTTTCGTGCACTAATGGCGAACCGAGGGCGAACCGAGGGAAGCGAACGGCCACCCGGCCCGGAAAGTACTTGCCCGAATCTCGTGCAACCATTAGCACCTACACCTCCAAACGGGGGAGGGAAAGGACCCCGAGGTCGTGTAATTTACGGTCCCAAGATAACGCCCTATCCCAGCGGATCTGAGCGCTAGCGGGCCGGCCCGGGTAATAATCTTAAATGGTCATATTTTGAATCTTAATCGACAAAAACACACTTTAGCGGAGGCTGCCGCAGTTAGCCGATCGGTGCGATTAACGTCAGGAGTTTGTGTGTTTGTATGTATTTTTTCCCCTTGCCATAAACGCTGCCCGTCTTGCCCGTGGCGGCTTCTGGCACGAATTCGTTACACATATTTTGTCGATAATGGTTGGAAAGGTTTCGCTTAGGATTAGGTAACTCATATTTTCTTACCAATTCGTTCCACCGTTCTTGTGAAAATAATGTCGATTGCTTGCAAATGATCCCAAATTCGTTAAACAATTATTTAACACTTTTTTAAATATATTTTTCCGAACTTAATATGGAAAAGGCTCCCTACAGACCTGCTGGTTTTTTACACAAAATGCTAAATCTCGTTAGCTGTTCCGTACGCTGGCAAGAAGAAGCATAACAAAATGAAGAAAAAGGATTAAAAATTGCTCGTTTTATACTTGTTTTGTTTGAACATTTTCAGCAATACAGCAGTCGAAAGATGAGGATTTTTATAAATATTTGTTGTTTTAAAATCAAAATTTACTTCCAATTGTAAAGATTTTAAACATAATACATTTTTTAAATATTTTTTGTTTTTTGTGTTTATTGAATATTTGAAAATAAGATATATTTTCAAAGAATATTGCAAAATGGAGCTAATTTTCAAGCAAAATCAATATTTTTCTTTCGTTATAAAACACACAAACGGTCGTTACTCGAACATTCACAGCAAACTGCACGAGTGACACGGGTGGAACGCAAGCAGCTCCCCTATTCGACGTCCGGTTTCGGGGTCATCGCAAACCGTTCGTCCACGTTTGCGTTCTCCATCCACCGCTGGTGTGATTTGCCAAACGCTTTACGCTTCATTTACGGGTGCGTTTAAAAATTCAATCGAACGTTTGATCATCGATCATCATCGCCGTCGTCGTCGTCGTCGGTTGGCAGCGTCGCTAATGGTCGTACCGAAAAAAAATCCAACTCTCGCCAGCTCCCACCCCGAACCCGGTTTCTCACGAAGATGGGCCCGATCGATCTCTTCCCGTCAAGTGCGGACCCGAATCGAACCGGGCACTTCGAGCGGGTTCGCTGCAAAAAAAAACCGGTGGCTAATGATGGCGGATCTCCCCCGTTGAAGTAGCCGAATGTTGTCGTAGCGTGGTTTGATCGAATACTTTTTCTTTCACGCAAGACCTGGCCGGTTCGGGAGGAAGAGAGAGAGAGAGGGAGAAAGGCGAGTTAATTAGTTTTAGCACGCAAATTTACTGTTCCATTGACGCGGCTAAAGATGCGGTTGTGGGCCTTTTCTCTCTGTCTCTCTCTCTCTCTCTCTCTGTCTCTCTCTCTCTCGCTCTATGTGTTTTTTCACTTCGATTGGTAACCATCGCGCACAAACCGTTACACGGCGTTACAAACGAGCGCGCGCGCTCCGAACCACTTGCTACTGTGGGAATTTTCCACCACTCGAAGCCCCCGTTTCGGGCGAAAGAAAACAACAAAACCCCGCCCGGGGGGGGGGGAAAGGGAGCGAGTGCGAAAGCAAGGAAGAAACAACAACGTCGTACCGACGTCGGTAAACGGTTGGACGTCATGCTAATGATCGGGCGGCGGGGAGGGGAGAACCCTGCGTTCTTCGCTGGCAACGCGTTGAAGTCTTTTCACACCCGAAAAAGGGCCGCGAGACGACGACGCGCGCGCGCGCTCGCACCCGTTCGATACGGTAGAGTCCGCGTAAGTAAGATGTAATCGTATTTTCGGTACTGGCGCAAATCGATTCCGATCGGGGCCGATTTGGGATGGGTGGTGTGGGAGAAAAAGTAAAACCCCACCCAAGCCGGGAAGCATCGAACGGAGCTACATTTTGTGAGCTTTGTGTGATATGAATTGCTTTATGGTTACGCTTTTAAATTTGATTTTGGATGATTTTTATGGAGTTATAAATAAACAAAAACATAAAACAAAAAACAAAAAAAATTAAGGTGTTTTTTTAGGTTAGGTTTTTTTTAAATTAAAATAAAGGATCAAAATAAGGATTTGATATATCCATTTAATCAATCATCGAACGGAGCTACATTTTGTGAGCTTTGCTTTGGTATGAATTGCTTTATGGTCACGATTTTAAATTCGATTTGGGATGATTTTTAAGGAGATAGAAAATAAAAAAAACAATGAGGTTTCTTTTTATTAAAAAAGGATCAAAATAAGGATTTGATTTATCCATTTTAAAATTTTTTTAAATTACAAAACTAAATACAAAGAACGCAAAGCAACGAGTTTCCCACCCTCTCCTCCCTCAAATATTGACCCGCTTTAATCATCCGCTTTATGCTAACAAACCGACACAAACGATGAAAGATCGCATTTCCTTATCGAACAACCCGATTCTTGCTCCGATCATGTTCCCCAGCCCATTCCACGGCGGGATCGCTCGCAAAGCAGCGGTGAAGATGTGGAGCTGTATTTAAATTGTAAATTGATTTGTACTCGCTCGCTCTCGCTTGTTCGCATCATTCTCCACCCCCCACCCCCTCTCCCCCGCAACACCCCAAACCACCACGAAGCAGTCGTGCTCGTCGTGCCACCGAAGGTGACCGGTTTTAATTAGCGACCACATTATTCGAAGCCGCGTTCGATTTATTTCATTTCACCTCCCACCTCAACGTCACATGGGGGTGCGGTGGGGTGCGGGGAGCTAGTTTTGCAAATTTTGTTCAACTACCATTTCGACATGCCGACCGAAAGACCGTGATAAGAGACCCGCGGAAGAGGGCCCGCATTGCTTAGCGCCTAGCTTTGATTCGCTTTTGGCGCCATTCGGCTTACCGAGGGAAGGCTCGATGGGAAGACGAGAAGAAGGGGCGATGTTGGTTGGAAACGATTGGCAAAGAGCAGCTTGTGAGAGATGGGTAGAAAAAAATAAAAAATAAAATCGACACGACACGGCCCGGAGCCTGGGCCGATGCGCTTAATTTATCACACCGAATCCCTCTCCTCCGGGATGGTCTACGCTTACGGGGTTGATGCCGTTGAAGACAGCGATAGCGTCGGGTTTGATGTCAGCGCCCGTGCCGACCCGTTCCCTTCCCTTCACACCGATGGATGCGCCCTGCGACCTTTCTTTCACTTTTTATTTTTCGCGCTCGCAGCTCGATGATTTGAGGCGAACAGCTGTTTGCTTGACGTTTTCGACCGACCGTCACTCGCTTTATTCTGCGTGCTCAGCCGCTTCGGTGCGATTCCTTTCGAAAACCGCAGCAGCAGCCGCCTGGCTGATCGTGGGATTTTGTAGTGGGATTTTAAGTGCTGCAGGCGAAAGAAAAGAGAAAAAAAAACATTCATTTTACAGTGTTTAGTTTTAACCAATTTTCAAAAAAAAATCTCGATTTAAATGAATTTTTATTTCCTTTCTTGAACTGTCAAAAATATGTTCGTAGTAACGTTGTGCTTCTACGAATTATTTCTTACCGAGCTTTCATTTGACCTCTTTTCCGCTCCCTTTCCCGCCCCGGCACCAACAAACCGTCCTTTATAGGAAACGATAAATTAACCGTTCCATTGCAATTTCTCCGTAAACGCTTCGGCGATAAAACAATCACTATCATCCAATGCCACCCCCGGCCCTTCCCCCTACCCTCCTCTATCCTTTTACATAATTATCACTGTTGCTCATTGGGGGTCTCCCCTGTCAGCACCAACACAAATCGCGATCGACCCGAGGCTCGTTAATTAGCGGGGGAGTTTAATCGAAGATCGCACCCAAACGATGGCCGATATTTCATACCCTCAATTTGCATGGCCGCTTGGGTGGCACACGGGCTTTTTCGGGTTGCCGTGGGCGCGTGTGGGGTCTTGTGTTGGCGAAACTGTGCGTTGAAGGTGGGCAGGGATAGAGGAAGAGGAGGAGCGAATTTGGGTTTTCTCGTTCGTGCTAATGTGTCGCTGCCGAAGATGTCCCATGGTACGGTGCGCTAGTGAAAGTACGCGATGGTCAAGAAGGTTTGCCCGGACAGAACGAACGTTTGGCTGCGCGAGCCATTAGTGCGGGATGGGAATCGGAAATTTTTTGGCTCGAACGGTGCGGTATTATAGCAAACCGGGCGCAATTGGTGAAAGGAGTCTGGTACGGCTAATGGTTGAAGCCGTTCGAAGCGGAGCATGAAAACGACATGCCTACAATATGATTTTGAAGAGCCTTTTTTTTGCATTCATTTTGATGCTAATGAATTTTAAAATTTTCGGAGATTTTAACAGCTTGCAGAGAAGGTTTTCCTAAATGTACTTACTGAATAATGTTTTGCTGATGTTGAACAGCAAACTTTACCTGATTTTTAATGTAACCTTATGTGCTTTCTTTCTTAAACGAATAAAACACAAATAGCTGTTGGGGCAGCCCAGTAGCGTAGTGGAAGCAGCGCCGGTCTTTCACACGACAGGACCGGTGCCGTGATCCCATTCAGACCGTTGCCTTCTAACGAGAAGTGGCTAGCCTGCTATTGTTGGAAATTTTAGTCTGAACACAGTCGGTACGAAAAAAATGAAGAAGAAAGAGTCATATTGCTGCTAAATAATGTTTAGATGCATTGAATGTATTCTCTTCAATTGTTTTTATCATTATTTTTATTGTCACGTAATGTGAATCAAAAAGAAGGCGAAGCAACTTACAATTTAGTTCTGTACGAGTATGGTCGAACCATCATTTTGGATGCCTTGAATGAGTAACTATCTTTGAAGCTGAGCCACGAAATACCACATTGCTTCATTGAATCGCGCTGACGGTAGAAACCGTTCAGATGCCTGCGAAAGGAAAAAATAGCAAAACAAAATTTAAATTCAAACGCACGTAAACTAACGTTTCATTTCGTACGCACATATGAAAACAGTATGCGAACCATCCACCGCCACTGAATTCCTTGGCGCATTTTCTATGCGCTCCTTCTTTATCGACGGTTGCAAATTTTCTTCTTAGATGATATTGCAACGAATCACCCGCAGTTCCTGAATATTTTCCAATGATTTTGATCTCGTACCGTTCATCTGCATTTTTTATCCCAAAATCATCGTACTTGGCGTACACGATATCCCCATCGAAGGGCTCTAGTTCGATCAGCAGTTCATGGCGCTCCGTCGATAGAATGTGGTATAACTTTGCCAATCCCAGCCAATGTTCGCCTTCCACATCGCCGAAGCCATTGTCGTAGGCCGACCAGTTGCGATTAAAATCGACGGAACCGTCGAACCTGCGCTGAAAAACGGTCCAGTTCGCACCATACTCGGAGTAATGCGCATCATCGCGATACACACTAAACGCCGACGAAGCATTGTATGCTACAGTATACACACCAGTATATTTGACTAATGGTTCATCTCCATCTGTCAGATGAACCTTTGATGTGTTCATTTGATCCGAATGTTCCAGGATTAGGCTGCGTAAGTTCTTGAACTCTTCTGCGGTGTTGCTTTCGAACTGTTTTAATTTCTCACCAACTGTGGCAGTTAATGCACCTGAAAGTTCCGCGATGGAGTGGTGCAGGCTCGTTAAATTTAACTCATTTAGTTTTTCATCAAGCTTGGAAACGGTTTTTTCCACCGATTTCAGTATTGTTGAAAATTCCTTTCGATCGTCCGTAAGCTGCACCTTCAGTTGGCTGGGGATTGATTTTAACACCGTTTCCAGTACATCTTCCAAGCTTCTAGCGCTGGATTCTGTCACTTTCTCTAGTTTTTCTGAACTTTCTTTTGGAGTTTGGCTTGGCTGTTCCACTTGGTGGCCAAGCCCTTCCTGTGTCTGCGTTTCGGACACTTCTGATCGAGCAAGCAGCAACAACAATCCCGATCTCGCGGCAGTGACTTTGAACTGAGTAGTCAGAACTAAAGCACAAACTGCTAGCAATAACACTATCGACACTGAACGCATGATGCAAGTCTTTGCGAGTGAAAATATGAAATGAAACTGAATTCTAGTCGTAACACAGCTCATTTTATACCACATGGTTTTCATGATAGTTTTTTTTTATCAACTCTTTGTGATTACAAACCACTGGACATTATCAGGAACCTTTCGAAAGTAACTGTTTTGGGAACATTTGAAGTGATTATCAGCTCGCTTCATAACGATACGCGTTTCATATGCACGACGTAAGAAGTATGAGTGTTGAGCAAAAATAATAAAACGTCTAATTTTGTTGTGCCATATCATGTCAGCAATAAATGTTTATTTAATGTTAACATCATTCGAAGATGTGAAAATCCCTACGGTGCTCATCATAATGTTACTTTATTTTTTATTCAGTTTTTAAACGCCTTCTTTTATGTTCCTAAAATATAATTGGTGTATTGCAACAATTGGTGCGTATAAAAAATTAAAAATAATATAACTAATCTTTTTTTTACAAATAAAAGATAAACAAACACCCCAGCAAACATAACTAATCTAGTGATTATACAGATGTTACGTACCGCATATGTGGAATTAAAATTAAATGATTCATTTACTTCTCTTTTTGAAAAATATGCTTTTGGAATTGAATTGTCATTTGCAATTGTCTTTATTTGCAACTTAAAGTGCAACATATTTAAATCAGTTCCGATTGTCCCAGAGTTTTGTGGTTGTAGCGCCGATCTTTTACATGTTAGTTTCCTCCCGTTGTTTTTGTGGTTTTTTACATCGGGAGATATTTGGCAATAATACGAGCGAGACCAGATATCGTTTTTTTTTAGATTAAATTTTGCCATGCCCTTTGCCCTCGTAGCCTCCATGTTAAACCGCGAGATGATAAGGGAGTATTTGCGTACCGCTAGCACATTTCTGCACACTGATAGAAGAAAGCCAACTGATAAGAAAGTCAACGTGATTGTGACTTACTTCACATAAAGTTTATCACACAGCGTACGCATTAAAATATATATAAAAATATTTGCGATCAGTTGAAGGATTTGCCATCGATAACTATCCACTGAGTAGATAAAATACTTTACTTCTATAAAATTAAGTTTGAACTGACCAAAATGTGGCCCTGAAATGATTATAATATGTATGTCAAATACTTTAAAAGAGTGTATTTGACATCTAAATTCCAACTGCCTACCACACAATAATTATACCACTATAAACTTCACATGATTAATCGATTCGGACGTGACAAAATAATTATTATCATTGTGTTCGAACCAGACGAACGAATTCATTCCCCACTTGTGAGTGCCATGTATGAGTGTGTGTGTGTTGTCATTTGAATTTTGATCGACTTCAGTGGCCACGCGATCATGCTGATTCCGCACATAAAAACATACCCCACGCTCATATCACCATGCCGCCACGAGCACGGTGTAATTGGAAATCTGGCCAGCAACAACTTCATCGCTTCCAGCTGCGTTAGCGCTCATCAATCTTAAAATCACGCCACCTCTTCCACCAGCAGCTCCCCGACGGCACCGTCGGTAAATTCGTTAACAAAGCGCGGAAAAATAATACCCGCACGTGCAGCTCGTTTGCAACCGATCGGCAACACTCCATCCAATTATTCGGCTCAGGATGCTGATAATCGACCGAAGGACATTCCGTTTCGAGCGCTATCAACCGTCTCGTGGCTCGGAGGCTCGAGGGGATCTGCTATCTAATTGGGATCATAAATAGAAACCCTCCCTCCTTGGCCGGGAGGACGGCAGGCGCCGGCCAAAGCATGAAGCCAGAAGCGCGATCACGTGAGCTGGTGTTTTTTTTTTTCGTAAAAGGTTTCGCTTTCGGTAATAAATATGTTCGGAACGCCCGGAAAGGAATGCACCGCGTGTCGCTGATTGTTTGGGGAGGGAGCTCTCGAGAAGCGAGAAACAAAAAAAAAACACCGAGCGCATGCTAATAATCGATTATCGAAACCGAATTGACAACTGCAGTGATTGCTGCTGCTGCTGCTCGGAGGTTAATCGGCCTCCTTGTACGGGAATCGAAACGATCGGAACGCTTCATCAAGCATAGGCTAAGCTCCGTGTTTCTTTTCGTTTTTTCCTGACGTTTGTCGTTGTTGTTTGAGTGGTAAATTTGCGTATCGATATGTGTATCAGCATCGCCGGAACACGCTACAGTTTGTTGCTGAAACCGCCGGAGGCAAGCATTCAATTATGAGCCGAGCGCAAAGCTGCACCGGCGTCGTCTTCGAGTGAACGTCCGCGGATGGCAGTGCCAGTGATACGATCGAGGGCCACCTGCAAGCGAACGGCGAGGATCGATTTCAACCGCCGGTGCCGGTGGCGGTGGAGGGTTGGTGGAAAAGGCGTTGAAAATCTCCCGTCGTGATTTCAGTGATCGAGTTGATGCGTGAGTTGATGAGAGATTAAACAGTGATTCGAAAAATCAAAAGGTACATTCTTATGCTCACGTACGAGTGGCATCGGTAGATTATTAATGAAGCCGAAAGATAATCACTTGAAGGGATCTGAACGAGGACAGTCACCCGAATGTGGCGTGATCGAACATTTAAATAGTATTATTTTCAGAGTAAAGTTGATTAAAATAAATTTCAATAATTTTGATTTATAAAACTAAGCGAGTTGATATTTTTATCCCTTCTTTGAACATAGTTTTCAGATAAATTTATTGAAAATATTTCAATCTGCTTGGGATTTGAACCTAAAGCTGCTGGTTTCCTATACCGGGCGCTTACACTGTAGACTATGGCGTTGACTCACTGTGAGCATGATAATTTTTCTACCGTACCGTAAAAATTGATCGTTACAAACCTTCATGCCGAAGCCGAAAATGAAAAGGAAACTTTGACTTTGCTCGCTTTATGACAGTGATTTACCGGTACGAAAGCCACAGACAATTCGTTACAACAACGAGCAAACAACTAAGAAAAAAAACTCATGCTGACCACAAATTGAATGCAGACCACAAAATGCATTCTACCACCGATCGCGTCCGAGCAGCCGACTGTCCGGCCCGGTGTGGCATTATTTATGACTTCATGTCCGCCGGCTACGCACCGATGTCGGCTTCTCAGCCAACAATTAGCAGCGGCGGGCTTTACTTTGCTGGCCACAGCTGGTCGGGTCAAGCTCGCTAGCGCCCGATGGAAACCGATCAACCCGGGCGATCCCTTCCGGGCAGCAGCACCGCAGGAGCCTTCTCCAATTAATCATCGCGCTCGGACGCGTACATATCGCACACACACACACACGCCGGGTGACAGCGATACAACGCTAATTACGTTACAATTACGCTTTCGGCTTGTCCGACGGGGGTGAACGGGAATATGGGTTTGCTTTCATCCCACGAACGGGTCACGGGTGCCAACGGGTTAGAGCCTCTTTTGGGAGGGAGAAAAAAAACCGATGCTACCGCCCGGGCATGTTAGGAGCGAAAATGAGCCCGCGTGAGATATTGTTTCACGAAGCCATTAACCGGGTGCTCGCTAGCAGAATTGGCCCCCGTTGGCCTCAGAAACAATCGATCATCACTTTTGTGACGGGGTTCGTTTTTTTTCAAAGCATTATTTTATCCATTTTTAAACAAAATATTCTTGATGAACAAATTGCCAGCAATGTGCGCAACTTTTCCTCTCTCACGCGCTATCCACCGTCCAGCAAGTGACAAGCAGCAGGGCCCTAATTAGTCACCCGGCACACCCACAGACACACAGGTACCAAATGCACCGCACGACAACATAAATCAGACAATGATTAGCTCGGTGCGGTGGAAAAATCGTTCCACGCGAAGATCGATCGGGTCGCTCGGCTGCGGCCCGGTATCACCGGTCACACATTCCAACCGCCGGTTACCGGATCGCTCTGATCGGTGGATTGATCGATTGAACCGGGTCTCAGAAGTTGTAGGAAAAACTTGCAACCCTTGCTGCTTCAGCTAGGGAGCGTTGTTAAAAAAAAAGATTGTTAAACAGAAAAATAAAAAACCTCAAATCTTGCGGCGAAGTAGAAACAGCAGGCAGGAAACATTTATGAAACCAGCTACACCCCTGCTGGGGCGGTGGGGTGGGGTGTGCGGGTGTAGCAACGCGTGGAAAATCCCGCACAACCAGCCCGACAACGCGCGGCAGCGTGCGATTGAGCGATGGCGGTAATAAATAAAAGCCCAGAAAATTATAAACACACACACAGCGGATCAATCCGGGTTTTGAACGTTGTTCGCGGTCGTTGCCGCTTTTGCGGCGGTGGAAAAGATACGGGTAGTTGATGCTTTTATTGCAATCCTGCAATCGAACCCGCAACCGTTTTCCCGTCCAACCTTCCTGTCTCGCTCGGACGCATTATTCACTGTTTTAGCAGTTTTTGTCAAAGCGATGAAGCGAGTTTTTATTCGGTTTTCTTTCCCCAGCGCAGACTCATCATATCAATCGAGCGCCCCTATCATCATCAATCTCCCGGGCGAACCGCGCCAAGGGGTAGCGTATTTATGTCTCCGCGCTTTTCCGGCATCGCCTGCCCTCGGTTGCTGATCGCGACAGAATCGGTCGCTGTTTTTAGTTTTATTATTTTGTCGCTTCGAAAGAAACGGTTCCGGCAAGATGCTTTTTCCACTTCCCGGTCACCACTTCAAGATGGATGTGGATGCGAGCTGGAAGGAAAAACTAAAAACCTCACACTAATCACAACACACGCCTGGGTAACGGGTGGGAAAACGATCGTCCAAACGACGAAGGACACTAGGAAGGTTCGATCGTGGCAAGAGGAATTAATTCACCACCGCCCGACAGCGTTTTGCGCGATGTTTGATTTATGCTTCCGTTTCGATAGAAAATTAATCAGAATTTACGACCCACCACGGAAATTCTCACCCATTCCTTCGCGGGTAGGAACGTTTCCCGGGCTTGCGTGTGCAGCACGGAAGCACGGATGCTTCTTTCGCTGCTGCGAACGGAAGATGGCTAAGCTCTCGTATAAAGCGAGATTAATATCGTATCGGTGGGGATGTGTTTACTTATAGATTTATTTATGCATTTTGCTTTCGCGCTTCGGGAGGTTTGTTTTTCAAGTGCACGATTAGCATTTCTATCGTGGGAAGCAGGATGAGTTCCGAAGAACCGGTTCGAAAAGGGAGGCGAACGTGCGATCATAATTGAAAATCAATTTAATTGATATATCTGTCACGTTATTTAACGCTTTAACGATAATTTGGAGCATTTTGTTCATTCATTTGTCGTTTTTATACACATTACGAGATTTTTTTATATCAAGAGAAACTGTTTTAATGACCAGCTCAAACAGTTATTCTAGCAAGATAATATCACCCAGCACCATTTTCCCGACCATTCTCACGGGCTCATATAATTATTGTCACAAAAACGCTTCCCGTGAGAGAAAGGAAATGAATAAAAAAATAACCCACCAAAGGATAAACCGTTTTGTCGTTAAGCGCATGTTTGTGTTTCGTTCTAAAATGCCCTCTCCTTTATTCCGAAAACCCAGGAAGCGCTGCCGATGCTATCGGCAACCGCATTAAGTCGCCCCCTCCCTCCCCTCCGGGTCATAAAATCTGCACCTGAAAATGGCAAAAATATGATGTACCGCCGGCCGCCGGCGTGGTGCGATTATTTTTATCGGACTTTTTATTCCTCCCACCGTCCTCTTGCCGTCGCCCAGCCTTATAAAATCGCACCGTTTCGCGGCCCGCAAATGAGCGATACGATACGAGAAGTCGCTATTAAAATCACATTAAAATTTGAACAAAAACTGTTCCACCCGTTCATGGGAAGGACATGTTGAGGGAAAGAAAGAAGGAATAGGGAGGAATAGAGAAGGGAATACGGGAAAGGGGCTTCATTTTACGACGATCATAATCACGAGCACACCATTAAATTTGTGCAAAAAGTGTTATCCGCGCTGTATTTTGGGTAGTTAAAATGATAAAGAATGCAACAATGAAGATAAGTTTGTTATTTTTGCATGCTTTTTTATTTATTTTATTTCGAACCTTTGGTAATAAAAAATTAATAAAACAGATAGGAAGATTTATACAATTACAATCGCAATAACTAATTACAAAAAATGCATTCCAACTCCTTCCAACGATCCGAAGCTTCTGCTTCGGGACAAACTAAGCGAAATTTGTATTTCCTTGCACACCGTTTTTGCTTCAGTTGCTTCACCTCGAGCGAAGGCAACTACATCGTCATGGAAATAAGAAAGAAACGATCCGCGATGATCTCGCCGTGATTTACTGTCACTGGAATGCGTTCCCCTTTTTCGCGACTCCAACTCTAAAAACCCCACCCCGTGGTCGCCTTTGCTCGCCCACCACCGACGAACGCATGCCAAAACCAATAAAACAAGACGAAATTGTGTCGACCGGCTGTTGGCTCCGGGGCCGCTTTTTCATGCTTCAAGGTGGGCTGCAGTTGGGCGAAAAAAAAAGGTTGTAGCTTCCGAAACCGTTACTGTTCAAGTGCTGCCGCTGGTTCTTCAGCGAGGCGAGCGGGTGCCTGTGGTTGCTGTTGAATGAAAGGAGTCGCAAAAGAAAGACACTGGATTCACTCCCACTCCTCCCGGAGCTCCACCAATAACCCACAGGAATGTGGTCTGCGCGAGCTGGCATCAATCCCGGGAGGGATTATCGGTACATTTCTTGTGTGTTTTTTTTTATTGTGCCCAAAGCGTTTTCCTTCGCCCCGTAACGTCCTCCTGTCCCGGACGCGTCAGTATTTATTTTATTATTGTCACCGAACACACACACACACACACACACACACACACACACACACACACACACACACACACACACGGTGATGGCGCGGATCCCGTTACCGTTTCCCCGTGGCTTCTTGCCTAATGAACTGAAAGGACCTAACCAGCAAAGCCTCTCCTCAGCAAACCAAACAGAATCCATCCGAGCGCCCGATGCATCCCGATGCGTTTTTGCATTTCAAATCGATAAAACTCTCTCACCGAGCTCGCGGCTCGTTATTCCGCGGGAAAATTTGAATGAACCAATATTCAAATCCAGTGCTTGCCTTTCGCTTCGTGCGCTTGGATTCGGATGACCCTGGCGGTGGACGGTTTCCCGTCTTGGTGAACTTCCATCGCCGGTCGTCGGGCAGGAGGTTCAGGCGAGCGCGCGCGGGCTTTTAGAGTCAATTTGTTGTTGACTTATTTCCATAAGCGCGCTTCCAAGCACTCGGTTTGGTCGGTCCAGCTTCAACGCAAGGTACGACGACGACGGCGACGGCGACGACGACGACTGTTCGCCCTCCGGGCTTGATAAATGTGGTGCTAACATGAACACCTTTCCCGATATGGGCACTTTTCTGTCCGGTCGCGGGTGGTCCCGGGGCCGACCGTGCTTTCGGTGCCACATTGGGATTCGGATGGATGGATTTGCGGATTTGCGACGAGCCACGCTGAGAGGTGTGTAGTTCGCAAGGGTTGCAACCCAAGGCAAGGCTCGCCGCGGGAGCCGAGTGTTATTGATATGCTGATGATTGTATTAATAACGATTAACAAGAGCACAGCGGTGGATGGAATGTAGTTGGGGAGGAGGATCGCCAATCTCTGCCCTCGTTTGGACTCGGGAGGAGAACCCGTTGAGCATAATGCTGATGATTATGAAGATGATGATGAAAATGAAATATAATGTTTTTTTTTTAAACCCTTGAAAGGGACCGTTTCTAAAAGTCTAATAATTACTTGTTACATTCATGATGTCATTTCAGTAGGAAATATTTCAAAGTCACTAGAGAATGTGCTATGCTTAATATAGATCCTAAAATGATCCGGAACTATTTAAATCCCAATTTCAAAAGCACTATAGCCTTCGAAGATAAGATGTACTATGGTTAAAAGCGTTAGGCATGGAATATGGTTGAAAAACCAATTGTAATTTATTTTTTAAAGGTAGGATAAACTTCACTCCAACTATTGATGGTAGATCATTGTGAAATTTTTAAGGCTTTATTGCCATAATCTAACGTGAGAACAGAGTACTCAAGCGGATAAAGTTGATATTATGATGTACTTCTGGCTTCTTGATTAGAGAAACGATTTACAACTTTAACTTAGGAAATCTGTTCTCTCCAAAGAAACTTTCTTTGAAACCAAATTTCTCTCTAAAGCAAATGAAATTGATTTATTGTTTTTCAAGTATTTTATCAATTAAATTAAGCTAAATGTATTTCAATGAGATAACAACATTCAACCACTGATCAAATAGCAGAGACAGGGAGGTAAATCCGATGAACTTCTTTGTATAAGTGTCACTTCTTGATATTGTAACATTGATTATTTAACATATTTTTCTTGTATACATTTTACACAATTCAACTCTAATTAAATTCGCGCCACTAAACTCGGATTACTAAACCAATTAATTAAAATAAAAGGAAATAAAATCTCTTTACATGAACAAAAGGTACCAAAACACGAACAACGAGTAAATCATCCATTTCCTTAACGAAGCAGTATTTTTAACATTTACAATAATTTCATCAATACAATTTTAACAAATAGGTTCGAGAGGATATTAAGAGCACTCGTTTGTTAGTTTGTCACAGTAGGAACAAGTTCTGCTATAGTTTTATTTTGAAATTATTTGTTGTTGATCTTCGTTTAGGAAAAGTTATTTTAGGAAAATCAATAACTTAAATAATAATATAATAATTAATTCAACAATAATTCATTTTATTAAATACTAAACAAAACAACAACAACAGAAAATGCAATTCAAATAACAAAAAATGCAAAACCTTTCTTCCCGGTAATCTCTCCAAGCAGATAGCCCCATCGCTCACTTGTCCACATTATCGCATGGCAAATGATTTATTCAAAGATTCTCACCATTGATATTTATTCGCTAAAAACCGCACCATAACCATCGGACCTGTTGGATGCGGGTTGCGGGTGCGATGATTAATATTCTTCTACCGTATTCCACCCAACGGTGCAAGCACGGCACGGCACCACAGGACCACCTGAGCCCAGGCCAAACGCGGCGGTAGCACCAGCGTCAAACCAACAAACCACAAACCACCGTCGCCTGCAAAAGTGGCCGCGGCAGCATTCTTTACCACCACAAGGGGCGTGTGTGTAGCGTGCGCACTTCTCTCATACACACACACACACACGCAAACGGCTCGAACAATATGCTTTTTCCCGCCCGAAACCCCCATTAGCCGTTTGCGGCGAGTAGCGGACGGTTTGTTTTTTTTTTTCTTTTTGAGTTCGCTTGGACGCTCGAAGCGAGTTTTTTGTTCCTCCCTTGCAAAACGATCGGGTGCTTAAAAATCAATTCACCTGCACCATAATTTACGATCCTAATCATTGCGAGCTGGTTTTGTTTGTGTATGTGTGTGTGTGTGAGTGTATGCGGTTTTTCTGCATCCTTTAATTTGCGTTTGTTGCTGAGAGAAAACGGGCCACTTTTGGGCGGGACCATTTTCGTTTCCCTATACAAACGCACTCGAATCGACGATCAGTCGAATTTGTAGGAATATGATACAATTTTTTCGCTTATTGCAGTGGGCATACACGGAGTGGTTGAGGGTTCCATTCAATGGAAACAGGTTTGTTTTATGGGGCGTACCTCATTTGCCGTAAATGCCGGAATGGATCGAATAGGCAAATTTCCCCGACCCGACCCGACCGGGAGGAATCATGTTTTACGAGCCGCGCTGTGAAACGTGTCCGTCCACCATAAATCGATCATAAATCGCATCAAATCGTGGCCGATGATGTGAGAATAAAAAATAATAAAAAAAAAACACACACACACACAAAAAACACAAACCTGCACGCATCTAACAAATATTCAAATGAGTGCCGTTTTATTCCCATTCGTTTCGATCCTCCCGAGTACCGTTGATCCTTTTTCGCAATCAATTGTGAAATAAAAGCCAACCATCAGCCAGTAAAAACGTATTACCCGGGCATAATTTATGTCCCCGTGGATGAAATACGCGTCCCTCCAACGGAACCGTTTTGCCGACATTCTGGGAGCGTGTTCACGCACGTTTGATGTGATTTTTCCCTTCCCGCAGTATGCAAAGCCACGTTCCTCGCTTACTGCCGCGTTGAAGTCTCTCTGCTGTGCGTCGTATTTTCGCCAAGCTGGAGATGCAAAAAAGAATAGGGCATGGGTGGAGAGAGAGAGGCAATGATTTGTGAAAATAAATCGTACATCAAACGGAACATCACGGCGTGTGTCGTCGCCCAGCTGCGATCGCGGGGATCGGTTTCGAACGACTCGTTCTCGTTCAGGTTCGTTCGATCGATCGATCGACGCACGCATGGTTTTGGATCGGGCCTGCGAGCGTCTAAAATGGATACACGCACCAAATCGGTTGTTTCCAACCGCACTTCTGCCAATTGCGAAAACTGCCGTGAATATCATTTGCACACCATTTGCACACGGGCGCGTACACGCACACGCACACGCTTACACTGGATCATGACTGGATTTGGGGCTCCGGGACTAATATGTTTGTGATTTGCAAATTGCCTACGCCATCGGGGAAAGGCATGCAGGCGAAGGGAAAAGCACCATTCGCGTATGGTAATGTGGGACGCAATGGGCACGAGTAGCATCGCGAAAAAACCGGGACCGCGACTTTTTTCCGCCATCTCTCCGGCAGGGGCCAGTTGGGTATCCGATGAGAGAGAACGAAAAAAAAAGCGCCTAACCTAGCCGGGCATCTTTATGGCCGCGCTTGAGACCGCGGCGTTGGTGCAATCGTAATGCGCACGTTGTGTTTGAGCAATTAACGAATGTCTTTCGGAATGATCGACGTGTTCGTTAGCGATGCCGGAGAAGCGCAAAGGACGAGCAGGCTTGGGCTGGGGCTGCTCGGAAACAATGTTGAAAAACTGATACCTGCCGCGTGTGCCGTTTTGGTGCGCGATTACGAAGTAACAGTGAGCGGGTTTTTTCGATGCTCGTTGTCTTGTTTGATTAATTTGTATGTTTTTATCTTGTTTGCGTTTGTAGTGGTTGAGTGAGAATATTTTTAAATATTTTACTAAATATTTTCTATCTAACATACAAAGCACACAGTTACTATGAATTATTCAGTGACATAGAAATTCTTTAGTACTATTTATGCATAAAGAACCACCCAAAATCGATCATCAAGAACGATTAAACAATTAATTTTAAAACACCTGGTATGCAATAATACCATAGAATTTAGAAAGACACATTTCGCCAGAAAAAGATTCTAGCAGAATCAGAAAAGATGAAAGCCATAAATTTTTAAAAGATCAGATACAAGTTAATGCGTAAATACACATCGCAAGTCAGTTTAGTAATCTAAAATAGCCACAGGGTTGTTATTTTTATATGCATATTTAAGAAATAATGTTAAACAAAACAATAAGATTTGGTGAAAAAAATGTTACGTTTCATTTTGTTCAAAATTGAACAAAGAAACTACAATGACCTATAAAGGAAAACATGCATCTTCCATGCACAAAATTAATGAGCTATAGTGAAGAGAGTTATGTTGAAATAGGGCAGGCAATAGTAACAGCAACTAAAAAAATAGATTAAAAAGAGCGAAGAAATCACTGACGAACAGTAGCAATAGAGGAAATAAATTGTGCAATAAAATGCTAGTGGTAAAATATATAGAAAAAAAGTAGTCAAAGACATAAATAAACCATATCCAACACGTCAACGAACAAGAAAATGTCTCACTGACTTATAAAAATATTTTATTTTTTAACTTTCCTAGATTGCTTTAGGATTTATATTGTTATAGGATTAGTTTTGCAATTTCTTACCTCAAACCTCCTATTAAGTTTCGTGTTTTTCGCTACCGAAACTTTTCACTCCACAACATAAACACAATAATCACTCATAGGCCCACTTTGACGCGATTCTCCGCCATTGAGTGATGTTGTGTCATAAGACCGTGCTTGAAGAGTTATCCCCACGGTGATTTTCACGCCCATCGCAACACCCCGTACGCGCCGTGACCTTTCACTTCCGGTCCCAGCGCCGGATGGTCAATCATTATGTGACAACCGACACACGGGATTACATACCGCACGCACGCGAACCGTCACGGATAAACATCTTTTCCTATCCTCCCGCTGGCTGAGCGGCTGAGATTCCCGTGCTACCAAATTTGTTTTTAATCATTACACTGCGCTGCGTGTGAGGCGAAGTGCCGCGATCCGGTGAGACATTATCATTACGTCGTTAGGTGCCACCGGTCTTCGTGGTGACAAGAATCGATTTTTCATTTTTCAATTTTGAGTTTGAGGTGTTTTTTTGGCGTTGTGTTCCATGCGCCTTCTGTATTGAAGGTGCACATTAAACACAGCTTCGGAGGACTTCCCACGGGTTTCATTAGTTCCCGGTTGGTTGGCCCGGCACGAAATTTGAATGCATCGGATGACAAGAGATTAGTACAAACCTGGTGCCTTTGATGTGAGAAAAAATGGAACCCAGCCCGAGCAAAGAGTGGTAGCAATCGTCTTTTTTTGTTTGTTTCACCGCTTCCATGTATGGTGCGGGTTGGCACAGAAGGCATGATTGGACTGGTATTAGATGGTGTAAAAAAAATGCTAAATTATCTTGAGTTTACTGTAGGTGGTGGTAAAAAAATGTCATATTTTAGTGACCGTCTAGACGCCTTTGCAAGGCAGGACATTTTTTTCATATTTTTTTGTAATTATTATTATCGATGACAAGTAACTGTACCATCAATCAATTATCAAACAATATATAGTAATATTCAACGTAATCAGAACAAAATAAATCATGCGAATGTACTTAGCGGTAAGACCGATAGAGGAGTTAAATTTTCAAACAATTTAAACACTCAATATCCAATCGTGATCATTTTTGTTCAAAAAGTTATGTGAAATATTTTTATTAAAAACCTGTACTATGGAGAAATATGATTTGTTATCTATGAAAATGTATGTGCAGCCGTTAAAGGTCCATTAAATTATTAAACATATTGAATAAAATACATACTCTTCAATTTTTTCTTTTTTCATATGTTTAATTTCTAACGTTTTTATTAGCAAACTTTCAAAAATTTAAAATAAAATTAAAACTTTACAAATGACAACAAACAGATGTAAAGAAATTGAACAAAACAAAACAAACATTAAATATTTTTAGACGATTTTGATTAGATTTCATGTTTGTTTTGTTTTGGTTTTGCTTTCTCAATTTTTTCTGGCATAAAATAGGTTTGCCTACCTTAACTTTATTTTCAAAGCTATACTTTAAAATATTATTAAGGAATGAATCTAAACATGAAATTTCCAAACATGGCATTTCATCTTTAAATTTCTCTTTCCATCCAGTAGCAGATAGATAAATAACAAACTGAACCAAACCTACCCTCAGCTTACGACCGCACAAAAGCAAACACACTTCGCTCCGAATTTGAAATCCGCAGCCGGCGAATCTCTTTCACCGAAAAACTCGCCGCACAAACACCCATTTGCGCCAGAAACGCACGGCCAGCAACCGTGGCCGTCCTTTCGCTTGCGCTTGCGGTGCGCGCTTTAATTAGGTAATTAAGGCTGCAAACATATTGTTAAGCGGTTGATTAATGTGCTTTTAATGCGCGAAACATGATAAATGCGCCCCGGCCTAGACGCGGGCACACACACACATTCGCAGTGGGGAAAAGGGATACTTCTGCCAATTTTTTTTTCGTCCACCATCAACCGCGAGGGGATAAGATTATGGTCGTGGGTTTGGCGGCTAGATTTCGGGGGCACCCGTTGGTACGCGAAAGCTTACACGCGGTGGTTTCGGATTAATTTGCACAAGGGTGCACAAATAATCGTACCGCCATCGGGCCGGGTAGCGAAACCTAAACGACACGATAAACACAGAAATGGGTTGACTCCTGGTGCCGGCCCGGCAGTAAACGAGCCATTTGGGCTTGATTTCAGCCGCTCATGTTTCGGAAATTCGGTGCCGGGCGTCGGTTTCTATTTTGCTCGCTCCATTGCGAGCGGCCGGTCGAGCTGCAGCAGCAAAGTGCATCGGAGCATTCGGGGTACGAATTAATCAGCGCGCCTGAGGTGGACATAAACCCGAGCGGGAAGGGGTGAAACAAAAAATAAAACCACCAAGCGACGGTCACGCATTATTCTTCGTTAATTATGCTCGACCCCAGTCGGCTCCATTTGCTCCGCTAGATACGGGACCGCTGATAAGGGACCGTGACCTATACGGAAGAATTTCGAGACGGAAAATTCCCAACCGCACCGCGTTCGTCACTGGAAAAAAAAGTTACCATTTACGACCCGCGCCACTGCAAGTGAACGTTTCCGATATAAAAATAAATAAAAGCAACGCATCGGCCGCAATGGACGCAAAGCGGGACATAATGAGCAAACGTCAGCATTAATGACAAATCGTTACGAAATCAAACACACGCTCGCTCGAGCGAGCGGAATCGTGAGCGGCACATAAAGTTCTCGCCGGCCACCATTGTCTTTCAGCGGCAGAACAATGTCACTCCATTCATTCCGGCCAGCCGGGTTCTGGCTCGGTTCCCCTCCGCACCGAGAGAATGGGAGCCCGTTCTAGCCACGCTGTCCTTGCTCCATTTTCGGATACGAACGTCCGATCCGGTACGTCGATTTGTTTTGCCCGCCACAACGCCCCTTGTGGAGCGATTAGGTGAAGGTTCGTGTCTTGGCCGTGCGCCCAAGTCTTTCGTCTTTTCGCTCGGTGCGCCTCCAGCGCAGTGCGTCCCACACCGAGCCGTACATCAATCATGCAAGTCAAGTGTGTGCTTATGGTCGGTCGAATCGTGCCGGACAGCCATGTCCACCTCGTCTGTATGTGTGTGTGTGTGATAGACGAAAACTTAAGCTAACGTCCAAAGCAACCGGGTTTCTTCCTGGTTAGCTTTGATTTCGATTTCGCAAGGCGGTTTTTGGGCTCAGGTTTATTTCTTTTTTACTACTGCTTTTTGTGCAGGGTGTACCGAAAATCGAGGCAGGTTAATTCGCATCTCATGCGGGTCAATTAAGCTTCTGGACGTGTGAAACGTTCTCGGACGCGATCCGGGAAACCGAGCGCGATTGATAGGGTCAAATGGGTGATGGGTGGCAAATTATTGCCAGTCTTTGCCAGCCCCGCTTTGCCTTCCCTCTCGCTTCCCTCTGAGCTCCCGAAACAGCGCCATAATAGAGACATTAGCGGCACCAGCCAGGGCGCACGATTTATCATCCTACCTTTCCCGAAATCCGTGGGATTGGGTTGTGTGCCAGCGCGAAAACCGTTCTTCACCGTTCAAAACGATCGCGGATTTTGCGTTCGCATCAGTTTCGCCTTCCGGTTGTCTTCGGTTTGTCGCACTCGTCGCACCGTTGGCAGGTAATTGGCAGGTTTGCCGGTGGTTTGCATCCGCGAATCAGCCCGATCATTACCGGATCAAAAAGCATCGCTGGTTGGCGTCTTTTCAAGGTCGTGGGAATTGGGTGCTCTCGACGCAGTTCGCGCGCACAAAAGCGTCGAGTTATCGGCGCAAATTACTATCATCATGGGTGCGGAGTATTTATGTGTTCGCTGTCCTTCGTGCCGTGGGTATATCTATATCGATTTAATTCAAATAAATTGCCCCACGCGTGGAGCTTTCACAGTTATGCTTCCAACCGTTCCGACATATTTAAATCAATTATCCACTCCAATCCGATTTGGCGCACGGTGGAAAGCCTCGCTCTTTTTATTTGAAATTAATCAATTCCTTTAGTTTTGAATATTTATGCCAACGAATTTGCATTCTGACGACCATGAAAAGACGCCGGTTTGGCACAGTTCGATTAAATTAATCGTCGTAGCGGGAGGGGGACTTTTGTTTCCCTCCGTCTCCTTCGTCGACCGTTTTCTCACCAATTATAACCGTTTGATCGATCGAAAACGAAAACCGAACCACCACGCGCACGGCCGGATGCATAAATTTTCTCGCGCCGAAAAGCACCGTGAGCGATCGGTGGCTGCAAGCGCGCGCGCGGGGCTTGAAAAACTTTATTTCCCGCACCATAAACTACAAGGTTTTCCGGTGGGCGCGAATCGAGCCGATAGATTTTTGTATAAAATTTGCCTCCCCTGAAGTCTGAAATCGGGCGATGAACACTGTTTAATAATTGTTTTCTCTTCCTTTTTCTCCCTTCCAGAATGGACTTGGCAATGACCCTCTGTCTGCGAAAGAGGTAAGTTTATCGTTTAATCGCACGGAACACATCTATTTGTCAGCGTGGATCACAAAACGATCGTAATCTTCCCGCTGCAATCAGCCGCTAGGTAGCAGCTCCTTGCGACTCACGCAACACAATTCGGCACCGTTTTGTCCTGCCTGTCACAAAACAGCTCAATTAGGGTCGATCTAATACGCGCGATAAGGCGAAAATCTGTCTGTTTCTTGTTTTCGCCGTCGGTTGTCTCCACAAATCTTCCGGACGGTCGGCAAGTGGGAGGAATCGGGGCTGGTAGACACGATCGAGGTCATGGTTGCGGTGGCGTGCGTGTTCCGAAGTCGATAAGTACCGTGCGGGGCTGCGATCGCCTTCGCCCTGCCCCTGGACACTGGGCAAGTGCCCGCGGCGTGCCATACTCGACCACCGATCGTGACCTCCGTCTCCTTGGACGGAAGGCAACCGGAAGCCAATGATTTGTAGCCGGGGCCCGCAAGCCTTTGCGCTTCGATGTGTGCATAAAACTATCGACCTGTGGCTGGGTGGGTTTGTGTTGTGTGAATGATTCAACACGATTTATGGTTATTGTGTTTTTGGTTTGTAAATTATTATTTTGACAAACCCAATGCAATTCGTACAAACAGGTGTTTAATTGAATAATGTGTGTGGAAAATAAACATGATAAGCAATAATGGTAAACAATTTATCTAAACAAAATTTTTGGATTTAGAATATACAAAGGAAAGGAGATAAAAATAATTTAAAAGGCAAAAATATCCAAAAGAAGGAGCCTAAGATATAATAATATTAAATAACATAACTCATACAAAAGAGAACAACGTGACACTAAAATATTACTGATGTAAAAAAAAACTAAAAAGTGAGTATTGAAATCAATGAATTTTTCAAACAATAAAAAAAGAAAAATTACAAAGAACAACGCAAACAGAACATAAAAAATGTTCTAACAATTTTCGATAAAAAAAACTTTCAACACAAAGCAAAACAGAACGAGGAAATGGAATAAAACGCATAGCAAACACAAAACTAATAAGTTAAAAGAATACATTTTAAAATAAATTAACAAAATCGCATTTACAAATACGTAATTAATTTACAAATGAAAAGCACACAGAATAGAAAAACAACAAACAACTGCAAATCTTTTACAAAAAATCGTAAAAGGAATTGAGCAACAACTTTTTAAACTTATAAAATTGAATGAAACGTGTAGCTAATACTGAATTAATAGAATCATCAACGCGATTGCAAACCCGCACCGAACCCACCGAACAAGCTGAACTCTGGGATCAAATGGTCCAACAAACATCACTAACAAGCCGTTGAACACGGCTGCCAGGTTGGCAGGTTCAAAACCATCCAAATCCAATCGAATGCGAACGTTCCGCGCCGGCCCCGCTTGACCCATTGGCCCACGCGAATGTCCCCCAACAAAGGACGACCCTCGCGGCGAACGGCAATGATCAAATTATGAAAATCGCGCCACCCTACACCCGTCACCCTACCCGCCCCAAAAGCCGGCGATCGCGCACACCGTTCACCGCACACGCACACACCCTCCGGGCGCAGCAATGGGCCTCTTAAGCCAAAAATCGCTCCCGGCTGCGTGTCTCATCGGCTCGGACCGGGCAAGGTCGTCTGGTTTGGCCCCTGCGGCGGGTGGAGTGCATGGTCTCTCTCGCACAGCTGATCGTCGGGATCGGTGCGAATTTGGAGCAAAGGTAAAGCGGACAGATACAACCGACCGTGCTCTTCCTAGCACCGCGCTTTGTCACGAGCCTTATCACCGACGGACGGGACGACCTTACGGGTGTCTTTTACGGTCCGTGTTCGGTTGTCAATCGTATTTCGTACGCTCCGTAAAGTGATGGGACTGTATTTTCTGTGTTCAGCGCTACCCATCATTTCGAATAAATCATGGCCGTGGTTGGCTTGAGTGCGATAAACACTGCCCGATAATTGCCCGTTATCGTGGCATCACTGTCGAATAGAGCAATAAACTGTAAAATATCACAGTTCACAGTTGTTTGTATTTTTTTCTGTTCTTTGATTTTTGCATTGGGGTGTTGCCCACTTTCGAACCGGTTGTGCCCGGGTTATGGCTACCCTCGGGCGTGTTTCCTGGGCGGTTTGGTGGCTTTTGTGTTGGTGGATGAGATGGGGCTGCAGAAAATCTTCTCACCGGGAAGACGCGGACCGTCTCGCGAGTGGGAAAACGTTAACTGATCGCCATAGAATTTCGCAACGTGCAATTTATCAATCGCTTCAGATATGGGTACGATCGTCAGCTGTAGCATGGCGTAGAGGATCATGGGAAGTGTTAAAGCAAAATGGGAAATATGAAACGTAAGAGGAGACAAGAATTATACTTTATGAAAAAGCCAATAGTTTATTTCGCAAAGGAGACAGATTTGAAATCATGGGGTTTATTATTTCTTTTAAATCAGGTTCGATCAAACACGAATCCTCTGAATTATAAGATTTCTTATCATAACTCCGATAGGTTGAAAATCGAGGAAAGGGAAGGTGAAAGCCAGACAAAATGCGACCTATTTTTTGAGGTATCTCAAAACCTTTGTGAGCCATATCAACATCAATGCGAATTTAGATGCGAAGGATCAGTCAACAGGCTAAAGATCTTTAGTTTCTGCCGCCTTCAAGATACTAAAAAATGTTCCCAACAATGTGCACACATGGACCATTTTACAACGATTTTTGTACATAGACCGTAGTTTTTATTGTTCAATTTATTTTCATCTGTTCAATAAAAGCATGAAAAAAATATAGATTCGAACTTAGTCGTATGTTCGACACTTTTATTACTTCTAAAATTCTATGATAAGACACAGTATTTTTTCACTATTTCGTTTGACACAATTTATTTCTTTTTCTGTGCGTAAAGCAACATATTGGTAACAATAACAGTTTAGTAATATAATTAAAAGTTGTTCTATATGCCATAGTTGAAACATGTATTTGCTGAACTTATCATATTCAACCCAGTCGTATACAGATAACATCGTCGATCTTTCGATAAAATCGTCGCCTCGTCAGGAACGATACCAAAATATTATTTGGAATCTTTGGTCGTCCAGTTAAATATCCCTAAGACTTGCAAAAAAAAAAGAAAGTGAGACAGAAAACCGGATGAGTAGCAAGTGTGGAACAAACCAGTGTCAGATTGTTTTTAAATGGTTAGTGAATTTTAAGCAATTAGTATAAGTGTAATTAGTATAAGTGCAATGCTTTCCTTTAAAAGTATTTATGAAAATTTTAAAGTTGTGTTGAATCAAAAGAGCTAGAAAAATATAAACTTAATGCTCACCGTTGATGTTCACGGAGAAATGAATCCTTCCCGTCAATTCTACGCGAATAGAATGAATGCGTATGTCCTTCACATTTAGTTTGAGATGTTAAAACAAGGATTTTATCAATTTTTTTGGGTATTGTAAAGCGGTAGTTGGCTTAGTGATCTCCAACATACTGTAAGCTTCCTTAATCAAAGTGTATCATCAAATATTCGTCAGTAACAAATAGAAAACTTCCTACAGACCCGTTTCGAAAGCGGTGTGCAATCGCAAGTGTCCAACATTGAGATTGAGATACTATATGTACTTCGTTCCTATAATTGGCTCGCAAGCATGTTGCCTGCCCTGCCTCGGCCTGCCTCCTGATAAAATGTGTAGTTTCGTGCCCTTTCTAGACAGCCAACACGCTCGAACGATTCGTTTCACATGTTTATTTGCATAGCCAAACGCAGCCTACCGCACAAAAGGTTCGGTCCTGGAGAGGCCTTTCTTTGCCTTTCACTTGCACGGGCACGTGTTTGAGCTTGCTGAAGATTTTTGTCCCCAATATTCGCCTTTAAGCAATTTTTGTCCCACACAACAAAAAAAATAAAATAATAAAAACTCACACAAACAATGATCACCTAGCGCGGTGTAAGCTGCCGCAGCGGATTTATGCCGGGCGTTCGAACCAGGCGTCCATGTTTTATTGATTACGAATAAAATTATAAATAATTGTTCAACCGAAACGGCGCGTGGTTGTGATTTTGTGGAATGCTGCTCACTTACACCGTTGCGGGAGGAGGCTTCTAATTGAACCAGGCCAACACGTACGATCGGTCGGTCTTCCTGCCCCCCCCCCTGCCTCCCTGTCTCGCTTCCCGTTCTATTGTGATTGAGTTTCAGGTTAAGAGGCCTCAGTTTGTTTGGGATAAAGCGTGAGATAATTTAAAATAATATAGCTACGAAGCAGCGGGCTCACCGCCGCAAGCGCACCCGTTTACACTCCAACAAAACGATCGAATGTCCAATCAACTTGTAATCTTCCTATGACATCGTCCCGCCGCCCCCCCCCGGCACCCTGTCACCCGATTCCACCCGCGACCGGCCAGCTAATGAACGTTCAAAGCGAGGTTCGCTTATGTAAATATACAATTTCACGCCGCGACAACCTGCCACAATTGTGCCATTGTGCTGGTGCTGGACACCTCACGCTTCCCTGCGCCGTGTGTGTGATTTGTCGCACTATCAGCGACCGATGGACGATCTTTCATTAGTTTGGCTGCTCGCCTGAATGGCCTGGCCCTCGCGGTGGCACCATCAACACCGGGCTTTATCACATGCAACTCCTGAACCGGACGGGACGGGAGGTCCTGGCATAACGAAACGAATCGAGGCTCACCCCGTGGGACAAAGCAATCTGTTCCTGGTCGACCCCGGGTTACCCAGTGTGTGTGTGTGTGTGTGTGATGTTTCGACCCGCACGACGGGCACGCAAATCAGCACGTCCGAAATGGAACGAATGCGCCCGAGCATGCGGCCCTTACACCGAACACAATTGCATCGATCGATTGGACCCTTAGCCTCCGTGCCGGGTGCAATGGCAAACACGGACTGGTCTGCACCACCGGCCCGGAAGGTGGATTGCGAACGAATGTAAATTTCCCTCCCCTTCCCCCCCCCCCCCCCCCCCTTGGCATCGCACCCACTCGGGGGGAGGGCGAACATGCAAGTCAGCAGAAACAATAGGAGGTTAACATGCGGAGTCTCCAACCTGCCACCTTTTTCCTGCGCCGGCGCTCCGCGGGGTGTGGTGGGTGCGATTTTAATAATGTGACAACCCGCCGCAGCGTCGCAGATCAAACGGGGTTAATACGCTTGCATCGCGCGTGACATGGGGCCCGTATGGGGTCAGCTGTAAGACGATATTTTATTTCTATAATCAACAGTGGGAACCCGGGCCTGGGAGGTGGAATATCAGGTGACAAGTTGTTTCAGTTTAGGGTTCGTTAGTTGCGGTTTATTTTTAAGGGTTTGTAAAAAAGTATAAGAGTGAATAACAAAGTTATGTTAAACTCTTTTGATACATCAAAAAATTCTATATGAAATTTATAATTGTGCTTCTTTCATTCCAGTGGTAAGACAAAATGCAATTTTTGAATTTTTTCGATTAAAGAGTACTAGTACATTGATATTTTACAAAATATATACATATTTCTAAAATGCTGCACTGATTTCGTTCGTCGCTATACCGGCTTGAAATTCTACAGATAAAGTCTTACAAATAGTGTTACTATGCTTTTCAGCTGTTTGTTTTACTTTGAAATAAATGATTTTTCTTTTTCAAAGCTGCCAAAAATCGCGTTTTGAATTACTTCGCTATTTAATTCATTTACTTTGAATTAAATAGCTCTATATTGCACTGCTGTGATGGCGATGTTGAACATGCGAATTAATTATCCTTCATTTTAATTTAAACTATGGCTGATGATATACTTTGGTTGGTCAATATATTATTTACTTATTGAAAAAAATGAATGTCATGAATATGTCGAACGAGTGAAACTTGGGAAAGGTGGTGACCTATCCCATCACCCTTCAGGTTCGTAGTTAGCACTTTCAGTTATCCTCTCGTAATGTGTTCGGTTCGTGTAGTCGAAAATAATTGGCAGGTTTCCTAAAACAGGTGCAAAGCAAAATTGTTTTTTCACATCACTGAAAAATGGAACAAAATCAGTATTTTTGTCAATTTTTCTGCGACGGTTTTATTAAAAAATCGACGGTTTTATTGAAAAGCTTGTTTAATAAACACGAGACGGTTTAAAGATGCAGACGCCCTTGCAAACATACCGAAAAAACTGGTTCACTTTTATCCTAAACCACACTTTTACATACATAACTGCTATCTCATACCGATCATAGTTTCTATCAGCAATAAACCGGATAAGTCTCCGTACGTCCAAGAGGCGTGGTCCAAACGAGATTTCAATGTCTATCCCACCGAGTGAAGGTCGACAACGCTCCCACTAGGCTACCAGACAGCTGCAACCGCTTTACGTTGTATTACAAGGTGAAGCGATTGTATTTTTGTTGACTTGGATTAAAACAGCAATATTGATCAAATAAAGTCCATATTATTGTAATTCTTGTAATTTATTAAAGTTTCTAGAATTTAGTTCTCGAATAACCTAGATGAAACCGTTTTCATTGCACTGTTCTACTAAGAGTCAGCACATAGAACTTCCTCCGAGCAAAACTCATACACGAAATCCCTAAAGCATTATTTAAAAAAATCCCTTTTTCTTTCACACATTCCATCGCGGAGAATGTCCTGCGGGCGGCCTCATTTGTCAACCTTTCTGGCAAGAATGCCAAAGCGATCACCCGCCACCGCGACGAAACCTCGTCACGTGTGACTTTCGCAATGCTCCACAATGCCACCATCGATTGAATTTCAATTTTAACCATTCCAAATTCGCCTCCACCCCCACCCGCTCACGCGCCCGCACGAAGCCGGCGTGAAGGGTGAAATGGCCGCCATTTTGGCCGGCACTCAAAGGGAATTCAAACGCGCGAGCGCTTGCTCCAAATGCAACAACTGTCTCCCGTGTGGGTAAAAGTTAATCCGAACACAATTGCCCGCACGCCGAAAAAAAAAGTCGCCTCCCCGCTGGCTCGCAAAGGGTCGATCGATCGTGTCCTTTCAATTAAATCGCCGTGGTCCGGCCAATTCGGTTTGCGCCGGTCAATAGACAAACGTGCGAGTGTAAGAGTAAAAAAAATCTCACACAAACACGAAACGCAGCGAACGTTCTCAACAGCCTCCCCGCCAACAGCTCGATTGTACACTTAATTGTTGTCACCGGTGCACATTGGTTGCTGCTTGGCCTAGGAGTTGATGCTGGAGGAGACTTGCCCGCACTCGTGACCCATTGCGACGGCGGTCCGGGTCCGCTTCATTAGCGCAAAATGATTTTAAAAAGGAGACACATGTGCGTATGACCTCTGCATCAGGTTGTGATCAGAGTTGAAGGGAGACGGGGAGAGTTGAAGTTCCTCCTCCAGCCCCTTCCAACAGCCGACCGGGGTGGTGGCTAACGAGAGCGCCATTGCGAAGCCGGTCAAGTGTAGGGAAAGGCGGACGGCGTTGGAGGGAAGCAGGACGGTGGTCTGCATTTGCTACAATCTATCAATCTCTCGGCGCACTAGCAACGACGGTTTGCAGGTCCTGCCCAAGTCCGGGGTTGACGGACAGAAATCGCACATTTTCTTGCCGCCAAAGGGCACGGAGGGTTGCCAGCCAGCCAGGGGCAGGATCAAAAGAAAAAAAAGGGGTGACGCAGGCGAAGGAGCCTTCGCCAGTGCCGGCCGTCAACTCTCGGCGGTCGGCTTTCATGCGGCACTTGGGTTCGCCAAGGGTTTGGTTTTTTTCCCTCTCTCTCACCCCGTGTTGCCGTTTTGATTGAAACAAAACGACGCGCCAAACACGCACCGCGCGTTCAGAGGCCCGCCGGGAGAGGGAAATTCGTCGGGTGCAAACCAAAACGCCGCCTGCGCGTGCTTCGTCGTCGCTCCGATTGCATTCTCGAGTAAATTAAACTGTCGATCAAAACATACCAGTGCCGGTGCCGGCCGCTGTACGGTGTGTCGCTGCCAATCTTAAGTTGACAAAATAACCTGCCGCGCAAACGGTCGCCATCGGTTCGATCGGTTCGACTTTTCGGACCACACACACACTCACACTCACTCAGTCGGGAGAGGAACCTGACCCAACCGACGGCGTGTGTAACCGACAGGTTGCCCAAGGGACATTCCGCGCGATGCGGAGCACATATTTCAACACTTTATTGGACATAATAAAATGGGACATTTGTGCAGGTTGGTGGACGAGCGATGGTGCACAATTCGCGATAGAATAGGAAAGGTGCAGAACTTTTGCAGACTTTCTTCAGATGTTGTTCTATGAAGAATCATGAACATATTTTCATTACAATGATAAATAGATGAATATAAAAGAACTTAAAAATCGTTATTTTTCCGATCATAGGTTCATCATGTACTTCAAACTTGTGTGGAAATAGAAAGCTGTTTGATTGTTTGAGCATTGACAGTAATGCTTAACTATTGCACTTGTTGTGAGACTTTGCACAATTCGACTTTTGCTTATGCCACATTGTTATTTTTTTCATAAAATATATGTGTTTTTTTCATAAAATATATGAACAAATATGTTCGAAGTAGTTTACGGTAATTTCTCCCTTACGAAGCGACGAATAAAATAGTCAAGAAGAATAAGTTTTGTATTTTTTATGTTCAGATAAAATTACAAACTATTATGAAAAAAAATTCAAATATGAATGAGGATGCAAATATCGATCAAAATATCAAGAGAGATTTAAATTGTTAAAAAATTATAAATCCTAAGCTTCAACGACAATCTCAAATATCCATGCTACAGAAGATTACGGTCAAGTTTGACTTCCCAACAAATACGTTTCGTTAATGTGTATTTTTATAACAGTGAAAATGAAAAACTAAATTTTAAATTCGCTTCCTAACTAATTTAAAATTAAAGTTCAAATAATAAAAAATAATAACAGTTAAAAATAATTTAAAAATAACTTGTCATTTATGCACAACTTAGTTTATATTTTAGTAGCTATCAAATGGCCCCATGATTGTCAAACAAAGCTTCTTGCTCTTCTTTCTCGTGGTTGTCAAAATGCTCATCATTTTATTATTTTATCAGTTCTATCCCCCATGAGCGATACATTAATCTATGTTTTAGAGATAATTGTGATCAAAAACTTACAACCGTTTCGATTCCACTTTTCGCTCTCGTGTTCAAGCGATTGATATTTTCCCCCTGCCATGTTTTATTTTCTTTATCAATACATTTTAACAGCACTGGAATCAATTAGTGACTCAGGTCGTACGGGTCACCCTGTTTCGCAACAATAATCGCTAAGGGAGATCGCAAACCATTTTTATTACACGTGTTTATGATGGATTTAGAAACCCATTCCGTTTCTCACCGTTCCGGTCGGATAACCGCCGATGGTCACCCAGTTATAGTGTGCCCTCCTCCCCACCAACCCACCCCACATACATGCTCACCGCCCAACTGATAAGTTTAACCCGTTTCCGTACCTGCACCGGTCATAAATTTTATATCCACTAATGGGACCATCCATCCACAAAACGGCGCTCTCACGCATTTGCATTACACGCGAATGCAAATGTCCGCACTTGTTCGGCGTGCAGCCATGAAAACAGAAAACTCCCCACCGGTGGCGCGAGCTTTTGTGTCCCTTTTTGCGACGGCTGGCGCGGCCCTCTTCTGCTCGCGGGATGCAGTTTAGCAGGTGAAGTGAAGTGTCAACACTCTTCAGGACGTGTGGCTTTAACACGCTTGTCCCCGCTTCCACATCACGCTTCGTCCGACTTGCGAACGGTTCGATCGGTGAAAGGGAACGATTCACAGGTGCCCTAGAACGGTGCAAGAAATGAGGCAAAAATCCGCTATTTTTATCGCCTTCACGAGCGTGCGTCCTGAGATGATGCAGAAAGCAAAAGAATGTAACCTTTTTTTTTATTCCAACATTATAGCACATAATTTTGAGTTTGAGCTGGAATATGCAATAAAAATGAGCGATTCGTGCTACAAATCGATGCAGCTTAAGAATGGGGATGCAAACAAAATCACTCCTGCGAGAGACCGGCACGCTCCGGTCGAAGGATGCACGGAACGAGCGAACGAACGAACGATTGATTTATTGCATTCGTGGGTGCATATATACATTCATCGTTATTCAATTAAATTGGAATAAATTTACGGTTAATGTTTTGATATGCACGATGATGGATGGCATTGCAGAAAGTGCGAATCGCGTGATGCAATTCGCAGACGGCGTACACGGCCTAGGAGTCGGCGCTGTTGTTCTTCTGTTTTCTTGCTTTAGCGTTGGGCAAAGCTGCCCCTTAATCGATCGATCCTAATGGATGAGTTAAAAATTGCTCGAAATTTTCCTGTATGGTTTTATTTTCTTGTGCTTTTTTTAAATTGCAATATAAAATCAAATTTTAAAAAATATTTTAAAACCATCCATTAAACTAGCGCCCTGCTAGGTGGATAGAAAAGTACCCGATTTGCATTCCCTGCCTATTTCGCCCTTTCCCCGTCCCTAAACAAATCCGCAACCACCTCGGGTTTTTTTTTGCAAAGCCCTCTCCGTCGATCGTGCTGCTCGAATTTGCATCTCTGTGTGGGAAAATATTTCCACCGTCCGCGATCGAGGTTAATCCTGAGCGGGCCGGAACGGGGTCCGACCCACACCATGTGGGAAAAATAAATTCGTTAATATGCGGCCAAGATGCACCCATAATTTCATTATTTAAATCGTCTTGTGCATTATTTTAAGCCGCACTTCAAAAACCTCTCTGTCCTCTGGAACGTGGACAGCTCGGGCGAATTCCGAAATCCATCACATAAAACCCTCGCCGACTGGGTTCGCGAAGCATGAGAAAATCGGGGTTCACTCTTCGCGATCGATCGATCGCACAGCAACCGCTCTGGTCGGTCGTTCGTCGGAGATCGATTGGGGCGCGCGCGCGGTTTTAACTATTTTATTGCAGTTTTCGCTCGACAACACCTACCGAACAAGCTACCGATTGTTTGAGCCGGCCGGCCCCACCGCCTACCGTGCCTTTCTGTTGCCCGTATGCTCAGCTTTTCGGTAGCACTTTGATTGCTCCGATCGTACGTGCAAGATAAAATGTAAATCGAGTTCGATTGGGCACCAACCACCAGCGCCATACGAACACACGATGAGTCCGTGGGTTGGTGTATTTTTATTTTATTTCTTTTTTTTTTTGTTCGAGGGTGCGCAGCCCGGTCGCGCTCGCGCTCGCGTACTCTTTCACGTTTGCGTAGCGATTCCGCGGAACGATTGGAGTGTCTCACCCTCTCCGAACGACCCTGAAGCCACGCGCGCGCACCCCTCACCATGGGCGATGGCGTTTGATCGATTTTGATCAGCTGCGCTGGAGGACCCGCGCTTGAAAGCGCAAGCATACGCCGCGGTAAGATCCTTCTTCAACCACGCACTCCACCCACACCACCCGCCCCTGTGTCTCGAGTCTCAAGTGTGCACGCCCTCGGTTCCTTCCGTAAGAGCCGCACGAAACGGGCTGGAAACTAGTTCAGGTTCACAGGTGGGTGTAAGCTTTCCAACCTGGTGGCCCGGGTACGTTCGGGTTTTATCTCGAAGGATGCAAACGAAAAGGCCAAAAAACCTAGGAACTACGAACCGTGCGTGTTGCGTGCATGCTGCCCCTATCGTTTGGAACGAAAACCTTGAAAGTTTGTTTTTTCTTTCTCCCTCCCCCCCCCACCCCATTTTGGGGAGTGGTTGTGGACGTGGCGGCCGTCCGTCAAACAGGCGCAGAGATAAAATAAAGCAGCAGCTCGGATGGTGTGGATGGTGACTTTAATGGGCTTTTTTGCGGTCGCTTCCTGACCCGCCCGGTCGGTGTGGTGTTTTGCATAAAATCGATGTTATATTGGCTTGATAAACGGGGAGTGCGAGATTTCGAGTCTGGGGGATTTTTTTGCGATTCGGTGTGCGAAAATCTTTGTTTAGCAAGAAGCGGCCATCGAAAGATGTTCGGCGTGTTGTTGGCAGCAGATAAGCAAAGTGCATGAGTGGTATGCCCGCCGGCTACGAGATTTATTCGTCCGGTTTAAGCAGGTTTATGTCAATGTTTGCGATATAGAAACACTTTTTTCTATGTTTGGCGAAAAAGAAGAAATACAAAGTATTTTTTAAATTACAATCTATTTCTGTTGCTGCACAAGATTAAAAAGGAAGATCTTATCAACGATTATTTGAACCGATCGCTTGTTAGTGGCTCCTCTGCCAACCGGGTCCTGTGGCGCAATGGATAACGCGTCTGACTACGGATCAGAAGATTCCAGGTTCGACTCCTGGCAGGATCGCTCGAAGGGAACTTTTTTCCCTTCCCCTCACTCGAGCTGGTTTTTTGTTTACATTCCACCCAGTTAGCAATAAATTCTTATACGAACGAAACAGCAATAATCAATGGCAAGAAGAAGCAATCACTTTCGCTCGACTACGAAACGTACACGAGCACACCACCAGCTGCCAGTGGCCCCATCGCAGCCGCATCAACATCGATTAACTCAACGTCACGTCGCGGTGTGTGCGGACACAGGCTAAGGCGCAAGCGTACGTGATCATATAACATGACACGTTAGCACCGCGCGCTCCGTACTTTCCACCGTAAAGACGACAAACGCAGCGCCAACAGAGACGGGGTGCGAATGATCAGCAGCGTCCTCTCACTTTCTTCGGGTAAGGCAGCAGCTGTCACGAACAGATCCATCTTCGCCGTGAATCGTCTCGCGGAGCCTTATCTATTGTGGTGTGATATAACCTATGCTTCGTTTTCCAGTATGACAGTGGCATTTGTCATTTTGATAAGTAGTGTGTGTAAAATATGTCAAGTTTTTTCCTTGAGATTTTAATTTAAACTAAATTATTTCTTCTAATTTGGTTTACCAGTTACTACGTAACTACCTTTTACGACTGAACTGGTAAAAACCAAATTTTCATTTCGATCGATGTCTTTTTCACACAAAGTTCATTATTTTCTGCACTTTTATTTCCAATCATGTTTAAACACATGTAGATCGAGTGTAGAGAAGTCATACAAATTGAAAACCTTTCCGAAACATATTAAATAACTCTAAACTTGGAGTTAAAAAAGACACGAAAAGAAAAATACTATGCATCTACCGGTTAGTAATGTGTGAAATTTCAATTAATTAATTCGAGTAGTCTTAGTGATTATTATTCGACCGTTTCTTTGAAGCACGTTTATATTCTAAGTTTTAATTCTGATTCAGAATTCCGTAATTCCGTTTTCGTAATTGAATTCCAAATGCAATCATGTTTTTTAATGTATTTGTTTTTTTATACTTACTAAATATTTACTATTCAAAATCATCTAAACTGCTTCATCCAACCGCCGTCATTCCGCTTCCGTTTCGATTGGTGTAAACTCCTTTCTATTTTTATTTTGCTTGCACCTCCCGCAGCATCCCCCTTTCTTCCTTCCCTCCCCAACCAACCAACCAACCAACCAACCACTCGATCCGTGCGCATGCGTCGTCCGTTTTCGTGTAGTTGGGTGTTTTTTCGCACCATCCCTTCTAATTTGCCTTTCTCGCGGGATCTAGCGCGCGCGGGTTCGCCCTCACGCCCGCTCGTCCGCCCGCCCGAAAGATTGATCGACCATCTCCGCGCCGTGTCCGCACGGGACGATGTCACGTATTTTGCAAACACATACACACACAAACGCACACTAACAGCCATCACGCGGAACCAGCGCGGGGTCGAGCGGCGATTCATGCGCGCTTTCGGGTTGATTGATTTTTAATTCAATTTACAAAGTTCTCACGACACGTCAACGGTTCGCTGGCCACGGTTGGGGACGTGACGCGCCGGTGCAAACAACTTGCCGTAAGCGAATGGGGTGAGCGGGAGGGACGGGGGACGTTAAAAGCGACAGCAAAACAACAGCAGCAACAGCAGCAAAAAATAAACCATCAAACGCACGACGCGAAGGGCTCTCTGGATCCATTCGAAGGCTTACGCGGTGTAGTATTTTTATTACACTTCGCTGCCCGCGACCAGCTCTCGACCCACTGTGCGCGTCGGTCGAGTTCTTGTAGTGGTGCGCGGTGTTTGGTGGGAAAATTAAATAAATAAATAAACCGGGTCACCGGGCACACGACGTGTGGCGACGAACCGAAACCGTGATGAAACACACCATCGAAAGTTGGCACCGCCGGGCACCCCGGGTCCGGTCCGGTCGGTCATCCTAAAGGCGTCCAAAGTGTCCCCAAAGAACGAAAAACACCGCCGCACGGACGACGGGCAAGTGAAAGGATCAAGCGTTAGATGGATGCAAAAATTTCACGATCCTCGTGCCGATGTGTATAACAAAACGCTTTCGGTTTGTCCGCACGGCAGCACGCAGCAGCAGCTCGATTGCACAATGCACGAGCGTGTGGCTGGGAGCCGATGAAAAGTGTCACAGGAAGGGCCAGGTTGCAACCAGGATGAGTAATGATGGCTTACGCTTTCGATTGTGTTCGGTTCGCGATGTCGAGCGGCACCCCAAAACACCACCGGTGATTAATAGACGGTAAGCGATTCCGACGACATTTGTGAAGCAGTTTAGCGGCGCTGATTTATGTAAAGGGATGTACGTTCATGCTCCGCATTCGATCGATTGTTTTGGGGGATGGGTTTTTTTTCCTTCTCCTTTCAGTATTTCTGTTTGGAATTTCCTATCTTCCCAGCAGACGCAATCGCAGCGGTAAACATCGCTGCTCCGTAACATGTCTGATAAGAAACGTGACGCCATCTCGTTACCCCGAGCGCCGTTTTTCCTCCACCGAACCGTCTGGAAATGGATTTTCTTTTGAAGTGAATTTCATACAAATTAGACGCAATTACCGGACCAACAGGACGGAACCATTTTAAGTGGCTCGGTGAGGCGGCATGTAAAACCGCCCCGAGACGGCAAGAAGAGTGAGAAAAAATCGGTAAAATTAAATTAGATAATTATACAAAAAGTGTCCGCTCGACGCTAATGGATCGATTACGCTCCGTTCGCTACGTTCCGCACCCCGAAATGTGCTGTGAAAATGCGAGTTCCACGATCGTATGTGGTTTATTTTTTCTTAGCGCCTTCTCCCGGTCACCTCACACTTTAATCCAATTACCAGCCGTCACCAGCATACCGCCGCCGCCACCGGCAATCCTCGCCAGATGTATTGAGCCATACAGCGATTGACACACGATTGACACTTTTTCGTCCCAGCACGTAGAGGTGGGGAAACTCCGGACGAGAGATTCGTTTTGGTGCGTTTTTTTTGCAGCGCTTTCGGTAGCAATTCTCACGCATTGGTTCGGAGTCGTACCCGGGGAAGGCAAATTGAATACTTCACGACGATTTTCCCGTGGGGGATCAGAAAAGGCATGAAACATGTAATGCCAAGTGCTTGAGGAGGTTACGGTACGGGTGTTACCACTAATTCCCATACCTAATGGCGATGTCGTTACAGAAAGTTCTCTCTCCCTCGGTCGGGACGTCATCGTACGTGAATGATTCCGAGTAAACTAACCTCCAATTCTACCTGAAACCTTTGGAAGATGCGATAAGAATTGTTGCAAACACTCAAATCGTGCTTATCAAGCACGGGAACACCCAACAGACATGACCTTTTACACAAGAAGTTGAGCAGATTAAGTTGTTCTCTCCTAATCAAGCACGGCGTGTAGTATTAATCTACACGCCGTGCTTAGTTACGCTGCCACTGATAGTGTTATCAGGGAGCCACGCCGGAAACTCCTCCTGAATGTTTGTAAGCATCCGCGAGTCGATCAGTCCTTTCCAAACCTTCGTGCGAGTCAGACCCCGGACGATGAACACAGTGAGCGGCGTGGTAGCAATCGTGGTCGTTTTCGGCCTGATGACGGTTCGTCTCCAAGCAACCAACACACCAACCGGATTCGGGTACGAGATGCTGCTGGCGCACCTGCAAGCGTTCGAGTCCCGAACGCAAGCGCAACTGGAGCTCCTGCAGCAGAACGTCAAGCAGAGCCGCCAGGAGCTGGCGTCCCTGCAGCGCTACACCACGGAGCAGCTCGCGAACAAAGATTCCGGTGTGTACTTCGTGAACTTTAGCCCCACGACGATAAACGCCTCGTTCGAGGTGTTTCGAGACGGCTCGGACAACCACGGGTATGGCGCGAACTGGACCGTCTTTCAGCGCCGCTTCGATGGGTCGGTTAACTTCAACCGCAGCTGGACGGAGTACAGGAACGGTTTCGGGGATGTGCGCCGGGAGCATTGGTTGGGTTTGGAGAAGCTGAGGATGCTGCTGGACCGGGAGCGCCACGAACTGCTTATCGTGATGGAGGACTTCGAGGGTGTGACGGCGTTCGCGCACTACGATAACTTCGCGATCGGAAACGAGAGTAACGATTACCAGCTGAAATCACTCGGTACGCACACCGGCATCGTGGGAGACTCGTTCAGCAGTCAGTTGATGAAGAAATTTGCGACGGTGGATCGCGATTCACCGGAAAATTGTGCCCAGACATTCCAGAGTGGTGGATGGTTTAGCAATTGCTACCAGAGGTAGGTGTTTTTTTACCACCGTCAAGAAGAAGCCGTTCTAATGTGGAGTGTTTTTTTTTGTTTTCAGCAACCTAAACGGGCTGTATTTAAAAGGTGGCGCCCAGACCACCAACAAAGGAATACATTGGTATTACTTCCGAGGCTATAAGTATTCACTAAAAGCCACCAAAATGATGATACGACCGTACTCGCTAGGTCGGGGAGCGCGTGCATAGTAATTCGTGGCACAAAAAACCAAAACGTATAAGGAGTGGATCTTCGCAAGAGCCGTGAAATACACCGCATATCTACGAGCCGCATCTCACTCAATTAATAAGCAACCAGAGCGGTTTTGCAGAAAGCTCCATCCCCCGCCAAACCTGTCCTCCCCTTACTTTAACACCCCGGCCTGACCTCCAGCGAGATAAAGATCAACGAGAACGGGCACCACTTTCGCAACGATCCCTTCATTCGCTGTCATAACTGTTGGTATATCGAACCGCGGGCTTCCCAAATCGACACCCAAGTAAGAGCCTAAGAGCCGGCTAGCGCGGAACATATCACCCACCCCTAATTGGAGCTGATTCCGTGCGAGCCCGCCAGCCAGTGCAGTAATGCGAGGTAAATGGCGAAACGGTGCCACCCACGGTGGGCCCACCGTGAGGCATGACGGTCGTGGACACCGTCCCGGAGATGGTGCTAAGCTGATATCCAATTAAATTAACACTTCTCCGCCTTTCTCCGTCACCCGACGGTGCTTTCAACTCGTCGTGTTTGCTGTGTTTTGTTATTTCGTTGCTTTTTTTTTCTTTTTGTGCAATCCAGACACGTACGAACGAGATGCGAAATTTCGATTGTGTTTACTATTTTAATGTTCATCACCCGGCTATGATGGCTATTAGAAGCGAGCGGTCCTTCCTAACGAACTTTTTTTTTATTATTTTGGAGGTTTGACCGGGACACGTTCAAATGCCTGGAATGGAATGAAGGCAGATGAGCTTGGCTTTTTTTTTGTTTTTAGTTTTGCCGATCTTACCAAAGTATCGCTCACCATTGCGTGCCGCAGCGCAAGGGAAAGGTGCACTTTCCGCACGTCATCCGCACACAAAAGCGGCCCCGGCAGGCGCCGTATCTCAATCTGGACGCGAGTTTGAAGACCGACCTTTCAGGTATCGAGTATTTGATCGTCGATACTCCCTCCCCGGATCGGGCTTGAAAACCATTAAATAGGGCGTAAAATTGATTCCGATCGTGGTCACCTCCCTCCAGTACCACCTCCTGTGCGCCTTTTAATGATAACACGGTCTGCGGCCGGCACGGACCGGACCGGACCGTTTTGGACGATCATTAGGGGGCCGTCCCAAGATGTCTGCGCAACACCGCACCGATCATGCTCGATCGCAAAAGGGTATCAGAACTAGGCACGGAACATTACCAGCGTCTCCCGGAGCCTGCCACCTCCACCGCCGCTCGGATTTGGACCCGCTTTGCGTGCGTGCAGAGCGTGCGTGATCGAGATAGGATCGGATGGTTGTTTTATTTTACTCTTTTTTTATGCGTACTTCACGACATCCGATCCGAACGGTTCGATAATGATTTCGATAATTAACCTCTTCTCGCGCGACGCGTTCGCGTTCGATGCGGTTGTGCCAATCCGGGGACGGGGAAGGACGGTTCGTGGCGAGGTTGAGCATTGGCCGCTGGGAAGAATTAAGACACCGGCTACCAGTCCGGTAGTCGCGCACCACGCACGGCCCAATGTCAAGCGCTCCGAGCGATCTGCGATCCCCCCCCCCCCCCCCGGTGAAGTTCGTGGTAGTATAATTAAATATCATTTAGCTCTACTTTTTGATTAATTTAATTAATTGCGCTACGATCGGCCGAGGTAGGATCGGTCCGGTTGCCGGTCAACCCCCGGTGTCACCGGTAGCGGACACCTTCGACCGGGCACGAAAGAGAACCAACACAAAAAAAAATGCCCCATCGAACTAAAGCACGCACACACGAGCTTAATGATTGATCTGAGTCTCAAACCCGGTTTCTTCCTCTCTTCTCTTCCCGCAGGTAAGCTCGATTAATGGTAGCGTCGATGATAAAAGTGTCTTCGTGTGCCGAAAGCCGTCAAAATCCGTGCAACCAAACAGCGAGACGGCACGCCACGTACCGCATGCCACTAATGAGTTAATCGTTCGCGCCCGCGTCGTCTGTTTGAATGCACTGCTGATTCGGAGTTCACCGAGGCCAGGCGCACCAAAAACGGAAGTTTAATAGCTCCACCAAAACCGCCGGCCCGCCGTTTCGGGGCCCTTTCTGAAGGCCTCCGGACACTCCTCCAAAGGCACAGCGGCGCCCGTGGTGAGGCTACCGCTTTACAAAGCAGTCTAAAGGAAGCGCGACCTCCCGACCTCCGCTCGAACTGAAGCCTAATGGGAGCGTCTCTCTTGGGCAGGACTGTTGCTGGATCGCCAGCAAGGGTGTGCGCAGAACGGCAGGACGATACGAACCGCACCGCATACCACGCCTAACCACGCCAACCCGGCCGGCACTCATTAGCGGTAATAAATCCCTTACACCGATCGAACCGGCTGCTCTTCTCCGGGCCTCTGACCTCGGAGTAATTAGTCGTACTCGGGCTCGAGGCGCATACCGCGTGAAGGTGTTAGAACTTCCATGTACGGTGCGCGGCGTCACTTACCGGTCCGTGTATTGGTGCGCGCCCTTTATGGACAGGAGGACCCGGCCATCGCCATTGCGCGTGTGTTTCGTCACCGTCCAAGCCAGGCCTCCAGAGCGGTGGAGTCTCATTACCGCTGGAGCAACTGTTCGGTCTCCGCACAGCGGTTGTGGTTTTGTTTTTTATCCTCACTGCCACCGCCTAATTACCGTGTGCGTTTTCGGTGGGAGCTAGCTAAACGCGTAAGGGTGGTTTCGTTTTCGCACCGAGAGCCCTGCACAGGGTCACACTGGGAAGGCTTTTCGCTGGAAAGGGAGTTCGCAAAAAATGCACATTCCAGTACGGCGGTCGAGGATACGGCTGCATGGGGTGGTGAAGAATAAGATGTTTCTGCAATGTACGTTTAATTCGATGTTATAAACAGAGTCAACAGCGATGTTACAAACAGTTGTAATTCCGTAATTTTACCTCTACAATCACTGATAAAATAAGTTTGGTTAGCAATAATACACGCACTGCAATCGAAATTCTTTGCGATTTACTTTTTTTGTGTACAATCGCAAATTCACAGCTGTCAAATTTGACGTTTGTGCCAATTAGAATTGTTAGATTTCGTAAAAAGTAAACAAACCATTTATTTACCATCTACTGCCTGCCTGTCATTTGTCAAAAGTTTACATTTTCCGGAACCATTTCTGCAAGCTTTGACGCAAATTGGTGAGAAATTCGATATCAATTATTCCTCCACACACAGCAAATACCTCTTTTTCTTCATTTGCTTATCCATTCTTACCACCTTCTCTTACCTTTCTAATCCTAACAAAAGCTGCCCTCCGGGCGATTTGTTGTACAGTGATTTGTTGGAAAACCTATATGTACCACCACGAGCGACAATAAACTAGTACACAATCGTGTTACACTAAAAAAGGGTCGCCTTTTGCGGTTGCATAAACCGCGGCCTCGCGTTGCTTCGAGCGCTGCGCGGACACGGACGCGGAAACCACGAAACCGCGGGTCATTCAGCATTCAATCGACCGATCGGCCCAACGAATCGGTGGCGACCGGTGACAATTCGCTTCTCGTTCAACACAGTCAACCCGCGCCGGGCCCCGTGTTGGGCTAGCGTGATTCATTTCGTACGTTTCGGAGCTACCGCACGATACCACAGCTTTTGCCGCAAGGATCCGCAACGAAACTCTGCTAAACTCCATGCCCAGCCTCACGATCCGCCACAAAAGAGAAAGCTGCAGCTGCTTTCGCGATCGGAGGATGGTCGGACAAATTCGAGCTCGGAGCGTGTGTTTGGGTAGAACAATATTTCCATAAATCACCGAGTCACCTCACCTCAGGTGCTCGGCTCCGGTCCATCGGCTGCGTCACCCCACGGTCGCCGGCCAGTTTTGCCGGATCGGTTTCGAAGACGATCGGAGGCGCCTAGCAAAACGCGTTGCAACCCTGCGGAATCTGGCCGTGCGGCTGGGAAAATGTTTTACCACACGTCGTCGGTCGCTGGCACATCCGACACGGACCGACGTGCCCCGTGCGGGAAGACAGTTGACATGCGGCCCCGCCGATGTTCACGCTCGCACACGGGTTGATGGTTCGATTGTTTCCCAGCAATCATAAATTAATTAAAGACCATTATGTCCATCAATGGAGGAGTTTCGTCGTGGATTTTCCCTTCGCCGGGGTACGGCTTAAAGGGGGCGGTTTGATGACTTGACACGATTGCAGAAGAATAGCCCGGCTGAAGAATACACCGTGTAAGGTGTGGTTTTTTTTATTGTTGCGTGCTCACACGATCGCAGATCGATGCTCGACCTGGATGTACCTATAAAGTTTTTCTTCAACTTCAATGTTACGGTTGTTTGTGAAGGTTCAAGAAACATATCGAGTTTTAAATTTGCCTTTAATTACTGTTGTCATGGGCAAGAGATTCACGGCATCTTAGGTCTAGTTCTCGAAATGGGCATGGCACTATAAATCACTTCTTAAAAATATCATTAGTGAGTTTTAGTAGTAAGGTTAGGAATCGCGTCAGCTAAAATGTTGATAACAAAAACAAATCTTTAACACGAGCGGCGTTTTCAACCTCTCCCTTTTAAAGCCCACACACATTTCGGTGTGCATTTGTTATAAACTCAACCTCCCTGCAGGTAAATATTAGCGCGTAGAGGAATGCATGGTTCCTCCACTTACGGACTTTGCCCAGCCCTCCCCAGCAAACGGGGTTCCTTTGAACCGCAGAATGTTCCGCATATTTGTACGCCTGTTTTGTGTCCCCCCCTCCCCCGCTTGGTGTGGTGTCTCTTGGGCGGCACAATTGATTGAACAAATTAAAAACCACAGCACCGGGTGCACGCGTGCCCGCACCAAAGCTGCCGCAACGAACGGCAGCTGCTGCCAACCAGCCACAAACCCCGGCTGTAGAGCCGCCTTTGAAGGTAACGCTGAGGCGTGTCACCATGCTAAAGCCAAAAACCTCCGCCCCGTCTCCGCTGAGGGAATTGTGAACCATATATTCCTCCCTCGCGCCCTCGTCCCATTTGCCTCCCCACCGTTACGCGGCAGAAAAGGACCCGCGGCGTTTGCTTCCCTTTTGAAGACCGTTCCTCCTCGCGTCCCGCACACGCACACTCACACACGTGTTAATAACTGTTTAACGGAATTAGCATCAAGCCGCGATGGAGCAGCCAGCAGGCAGGTATTTCCCGCCAGTGGCGCGAGTGAATCGCTCTCCGCACGTACGCACCCGAACGTACGCGCCTGTCACAACAATGGACGTGTATATCAACGCGCGATCGAATCGGATCCGGCTTGGCTGGGTGAAAGATATTTCGATTCGATTCGTCAAGAGAGGACACCCCGTGTAGAGGCGGCCAACGCGCATGGGCGCGATTCTTTACGCCTTACCGAGGCGTTCGAGGCGAGCCTTTGGAATGCGTTCGATCGGTCGCTTTGTCGCCGAAACATGCGTAAGGGACCGTGTGGTTACGATTCTATTATGCTGCTTCCCCTGGCAGCGCAACAAGGTTACGGTGGCTTTTCTTACGAATAATATTTGGAAACGGGAGTGTCGCTCGAATGTTATCGGTAGGGGATTGGGCCGACCTTGAAGTAATTATGAGCAACAAATGGAAACAAGCGTATTTTTGGGAAGATCTACATTAGGCTTGTCAAAGGAAGAACTTAATTTTATTTAAATCATTCTTTCCTCACTGTTCAATGGTTAGGAAATATTTTTTTTAAGGCGAGAAAACAAATGAAGGAGAAAAAGAAGCTAAAATACAAAAAAAAAACATGTGAACAACAAGCAAACTGAAAATCAAAGTTGTCAGAGCATTTTACTTGCATGTTCTACTACCAATTCCTTGTCCTGCCTTTTGTTAACATAGGAGGTTTCATAATTTTGTATTTTTTTTGTATTTTTTAGTCGCTTTTTTGCCTGTTTTGCCATTACTTATGTTTTATTTTTATATGATGCTTTATTTGTGGTTACTGTTCTTTATTTTGATGCTTCTGTTATATTGTTTAATCCTTTGCTGTATCATTCTTTTTAGTTTATTATTTTTTTTAATTTTACATTCTATTATTATTGCATTTTATTTATTTCATTTATTTCATTTATATTTCATTTATTTTCTTATTACATTTACCTGATTATCTTTTCTCCGCGAGCAAGTTTAGTTCTTTATCAATCCATTTAGCCTTTTAATTTAACACGTTTTCATTCCTTTTTTCTCCCCATGTTCCATCACACCTTCCTTTATGCACTTTCCATTTAAATCAATCAGCCAACTCCGCATTCGCCTCCAATTACACGCTTTTGTTTGTTCGATCGCACTTCATTGTTACAAAAAAAAGCTACTTGCACCCGTTTCGCGACGGAAACGGGCGGTAGAACGGCAACGGCGTGGTGGGGCCAAAGTTTCGACCATTCTCCGACACCCATCTGTCACAGCTAATTAGCTTCAATTATAACGTACGAATCATCGGAAGACCATTAAAAGTCGACCATCAAACCGTCCATCACTTTCACTCGCATCACTCGGCCACTAAGACCACCATCACGGAAAGATCCTTCCATTCTCCGGCAAAGCGACAATGCAGCGTGAAGCTAAAGTTCCTTGAGCGACCGTTACCTTCACGCTGGAAAAAGTGAAAGAGGGAAACCTTTTTTGGAGCTCCGGCTGCGACCGATTTGCTCACTGCCGCTGTGACGGTCATTACAAACACACGCACACACGCATGATATTACTCATTACAACTGGGTCATTTTCATGCTGGGAGCATTTGCAAATCGCGCCTGCCTGTCTTGGGCAAAGAGCAAAAAAAAAACAAAAATAATATAAAACAGAGCAGCGCATGAATAGTTTATGTTGCGCCATATACCTTTCACCGCGTCGATTTTGCTCCAGAATCCTGCGGTGCTCGCGCGCGCAAGTCCTTTCTGTCAGTCGCGTTAATGCGTGCCACTCATTGTGCGTTGGTGCGTAATCTCAAGGGTCACACACGCACACACTAACACGCGTGCGTGTACAAACACGCGCGTTAAACGAGAGACCTCCAGCAGGGAAGCGCCTTTTTGTAGATCAACTTTTACTGATCTTGTTACGGGCACAACAAAAAACGTTTTGCATGTCGCGCCAGACAACTGGCAACGATTGTTTTTGACAATAAAATAAAAAGCAATTTATAATAATTTCCTTCCACCCGCCGCCGCCTCCTCCCCCGGGGGGGAGGAGAGAGTGCGCTAGCTAAATAAACGTGACTCATGCTCAAACACCCGAACAGCGCGCGTCCTTTCTGCGAGCTCACAGACGCCTGGGCCTAAACAAAAAAAACACCCCTCCCTGGACCCTGAGACGGGACCGAAATAAAACTACCGTTTTCGGGTGCGGCCCTGCGGTGGCCCCACCCTTAGGGGCGAGTTCTGTTTGAAGGCTTTGTTTACGTCCGCTTCTTGCGTCGACCGTCGTGCTCCTTTTTTGGGGGCGCTGAGGTTGAGGCTGAGAACGTTCCCAACCGGTTTCTGGCCGTTGTTGTCGCTTGGGTCTCGTTCGAGAGGGCTCCGACACCATTCACAAACACCGCACACAAGCGTCCGTTACGGGAAACAACTATCGCGGCAAAGAACGGCCGGGTGCTCCCGTTTTGTACCGGCCGGATCCGTTGGTAGTATTATTTCGCGACTCACATATACAACCGCTCAACCGATCGAGTTAATTCGATTCGCTTTTTTCCTTATTATTTTATTTTTTTTGTTTTGGTCCTCCCAATCGAGAAGACAGACCGGATCAGGTTCTCTCCCTGTCCGGTGGGTAAGTGAGGCGAAGTGGTTTGCTTTGCTTTGCTTTTTCTCCCATCCCAGCGTAACGGAACCTTTCGTAAAGGCTATTTTTAGGACGAGCCAGGGAGATCCTTTCGCTTGGCCGCCAAATAAACAAGGATGCATTGATGCGGGGCGTTGCTGGCGTCGGTAGTATTTTTGGCTGTTTGTAAACCGAAACCGGTTCCACATTCTTTGCATTCACTTATTACGCGCGTGCAGGAGTTGCTTTATTGGTCTTTCGGCAGTGAGAAAGGAAATGGATGATTTCAAACAAAACAAAATCATTACAAAGTTTAAATTGTGAATATTAATAAGGGAGTTTTAAAAAATGAAGTATAATTTGGAAAAAAAATGTATTTTTATGAATTCTAATTCATGTACGATACCTTATTTCGTGTCCTTGGAAAGATCAATGCATAACTACAAGTTACAATACATTAGATGTTTAAGGTTCAAATCTTGACATTGATGTTTTGCGACTTAGAAGATTCAGACATTTATTTTTATTTTTATTAAAAAACACTGCAAATTTGATTCTGATCATCTTCTTTTATTGGAATATTCTGCTATTTTTTCTATTTTTTTCTGTGTTCTGTGTTCTATTTTAGACTCCTACGAAATGAACAACACTATTTATTCGGTAATATTCCGCACTTCATCAAATAGTAATTTTTATTATTTTTTATTTGCGGTGCTATATTTAATAACTTATTTATTTCAATAGAGAAATCATTGTTTAATTATTCCGATAGGATTTGTATCAATTGTGTTTGTATGAGATGCGAAAATATTATGTGCTTTACCTTTTTTAAAATAAAACTTCGTTTTATTTGGTTTTCTAAATAAAATACAAAGTCAAAATCGTAGCTTATGCTTCTAACCTTTAAAATCACCAAAAATATGGATAATGCAAAGCGCTGAAAACGGAATTTATGGCAAAATTTTCGAGCAAAATAAATTAACGAATCCATCAAAAAATAAAAAAAATATTAAGTTTTTAAGGGGGACGAAGGTGGTGAATCTAGTAAAACACTAACCCTCCAAAAGTAAAGCATTTTTTTAATGAATTTTAATTTTTAAATCCAAATCTATTTTTTCTCCTGTAGAAATAGAAGATTTTCGAAAACAAGCAAAACAAGCAACGGTTTTAAAACCATTTAAAACGGTTCGGTTTTAACGACGCAAATCCACTTGTGAATCAAAAAGAAAGGAAACCGTACTTTATCGCAAACCCTTCGAGAATGGTCATGCTTGTTGGCACCCATAGACTACAAAGTCATTCCGTGCGAGTTTTCATTTCAACTAAACTTCCACTCACTCTTAATTGATACAGGCTTGCACTGCCACTGCCGATTAGAAATGTATGACCCGTACCTCGTGCGAACCTCGAGCGTTCTCCTCGAGGGAAGATGAAAAGTTGTCTTGGCGTGTCTTCGGTGGGCTGCCGACCCGGCTAGGGGTGAAACAGGGGTGTAACAGGGGTGAAGAAGCGCGACGCCAGTAACGCCGCGTAAAAACATAATTTACTTTCAATCCACAGCCGAACGGAACGTTGCGTTGAACCGTCGGAAAAGGGGTGGGCGGCAGGCCGAGGGGGAAGTAAACCAAATCCGAAAGTAGCTTTCTGTCGCCTCCACTGTCATTGGCAACCTGAACCTACCGGGGACCTACTCACTAACCAGGGGGAGGGTGAGGGGGAGGGGACCGCCACCGGGCACGTCATGAAGAAGCTCACCGAACCCACCGTCGGAACCGTCGAATTATCGAAAGGCGTTCGTTTTAGGTCGCTCCCTCTCTCTCTCCCTCTCTCGATCGAGCCAAACCAGCCCGGGCATCGTGGCGATGACGATGATGATGGTAGCTCGGCGCACATCGATTTGCGTTCTCACGTATAGGCCGCCCGTTTGCTGATGAGGGTCAATTAGGCCGAAAACATCTTCCCATTTGCCGGAAAGGAAAATCCGGCGGCCCCCGGTGCGCTCTTCCTTCACCTTTGTGCGCCACCTTGTCTTTCGGGCGCGTTAAAGTCATTTACGATCGCGGTCGGCACCGGCTTGAAGCATCCAAAACCGCTCCTCGCCCCGTCGCCGAAACAAGGTCGTTGCCAAACCACTGATGCGCACACCTTCTCCTTCGGTGGGTGGCGATGATGATGCTGCTGCTGCTGCTGCTGCTGCTGCTGCTGGCGGTGGACTCTCGGGCTGGACTATCCGCTCGAACTGACTGCCGTAAATTGCTCACCGAAACGGCGTCGTCGTCTCCGCGTTGGCTATCGCCAACGAGTGCGTTCGATTTCGAATCCTTGGCCGCGCAGCTTCCCATAAGACACGCGGTATGAACAGCGAACAAATAGAAGAAGAAAAAACTGGACTGAAATTAAATCGCAACAAGCAAGCGAAGCAAGACAAAAAAAAAGCGAGACCTTCGGTTGCGGCGCTTTCGGGAGGGTTCAGGAAAAGCAATTCAAAGCCCATTTTGCGGGTGGAAGGGAAGAGCGTGACCCCGAAAGCGAAAGTGACCCGCGCCAGGGTTGCCGGTTTCACCTAAAATCCGACAAATTGCTCGCCTTGAGCTTCAACGCACGCGCTGAGTGCCGTGCGTTTCAGGGAGCAGCATTTGTTAAGGTGATGTTTTTTTTTTGTTTATTATTGCCAGGGAAATTGCTTCGCAGCGTAATGTTCGGCTGGGACGAGGTGCGCTCTGAAATCGTCTGAAAGCAATTAATGTTTTTTTTTTTTAAATCGTTTGTTGGGCGTTTGAAAGAGTTTTTTTTTTTGTTCAAACTGTTTTCGATATTCGATAAAAAAAAACTTCGGAGAGATGGAATTTTAAAAAGCCCTTGAAAATGTTTGCCTAATTTAACTCCCGCCCCGGCACATTAGCGCCACAATCGCAATCATTTAGAAGAAAATTCAAACTAAAACCCAATCAACCCATCCACTTAACGATTCCCCCAACTTCCCCCTCGTTTTCCATTTTGTCACCAGGTAAAAACCCCATCTCCCGATGGCGATTTGGCAAACTCGACCGCGATCGTAAAACCAACCCCCCAGCCGGTCAGCCTCATTCGGCCGCAGAGGGGTAATCATTAAACAAAAAAAAAAAGAAAT
>KI915057.1:1266967-1289467 GCA_000473445.2 Anopheles farauti | reverse complement strand
TGATCAATTATTCAACAGCACGTCCCGCGAAACGATACGCGAAACCTTCGCCGCGATCGTCCGGGCTACGGTTTGACATAATCCCATTGTCGTAAAGTGGGAAGTGATCGTTTTGATTCAATTTAAAGCTAATAACACCCTTCCCCTCCTTCGGTGGTGGTGCTCCTAGATGGGAGATGGGAGTCACTCGACGCCTCTGGAGTGTTTACGACGGATTAGGTGCTTTTCAACGCACCTGTTGGGCAGCGGTTCGACAGGGGTTTCAGTGTCGCTCATAAAACTTGCGACACGGAACAGCAACTTTTGGTTAAAACAATTGCATTTTTTATGATTTATTTATCATATTTAAATTGTCTCATTATCTTCAATTGGTTGTGTTTGAGATAAATTTGCATACTAAATTAAAGTGAAGATTTGTACACTCCCGTTTCGACAAACGACAGCTAATAAATTTGATTCGCGGAGATCTCGCAAGAATTTGCTCGAAGATCGAAGTATCTTAAAATAGATATTGCAATATCGCACACGGAAGCACACCCAGGGGGGGTTTGTGATGCCTTCCTCTTATTGATATCTTCATCTCTTAATTTTCCCTTTCCCAACTGCTCGCGGCCAGGAAAACTATTCCCCGGGTGATAAATTACACCTCCAACGGCATCCACCCAGTTTGAAAGCGATCCTTAGATTACGTATGAATAATTTCTCAGTTAGGACAGAAACCGAGCTCAGAAACCGCTCACGGATGATTAAATTTCAAATCGTCGAAAGCGCCGACTATGGCAAACGTTCGGCACACGGCCCCCCAAAAAAAAAAGCAAGCGACAAACGACACATCTCTTATACATTTGCGAATAAAATATGCCCAAAGCGACTACTACAGAACCCTGAAACGGTTAGCGGGACAGCGAACCGGCAACCGTAAATCTCGGCTCCTTTTCCCGATGTCCAATTCTTCGTGACTTCCTGCGCGTTAGCCAGAAGACCTTGGGTGGAGATATCTGCTTCTGCCCATCTTTGACGGTGCGCGCGAATGGGGTCCGTGACGAAAACCGATCCGCCTCGTGCTCGTTCGCGTTCGAGGGTGTGTCCCTGCGCGATTCCTATAATAATGTCATCGAGCCGGACCAATCGAGAGCATGACGCAGGCGGGCATGGTGGAAACGACGATGATCATTTGCATCGAGCGCAGAAAATCTCGCATATCCGCACCTTTTGCGGTGTTGTTTGGCGCGACCGACCGGGTCCCCGATTTGGCTGATCTCCTATCGAAAGCGGAACCATAAACACGCTGTACGCAGACGCATGGGAGGCTTTGCTTTTCATGGAGTATAAATTATTTGTGGAACCCTAGAACACCTCGTGCGGTTTTTTTTTTTTTGAATGAAACCTATCCTCTTCTTCAGGGTCTGATTTTGCGACCTTTCTTTTGGATCGTTTGTTGCTGAATCGAATTCGATTAGAAAAGAGAATCGGATATCGCTCACAAACGCATATATCATATCTATTTGTTGAAGACATTTGTGAAATATATTCACAAACGATAGCTTGTGATTTTTGGAGTCCGAAAGAAACGAAAACACTTTCTGTTGTACGTGTAGAGTAAGTTTTATTAAAAAATCGAAAAGTGTATCAAGTCGAGCAATTCTATATCTAATTCGAGCAGTTTTTGACAATGCTATCCGCACGTTTATATTCCAAGATTGAAGCTAGATTAAGTATCTACAAGCGGTTCGAGTTCTCGCCAAACCTTTCACCGAACAATATTAGAAACGATTTCATAACTTAACCACCACAGCAGGTTCGTAAACCGTGAAAAGATCACTAAGCCGCGTCCACTATCGCAAGGTCAGGACACGCGAAGATAAAAAACGAGCGCCATTAAAGCCCAACCGACGAAAGCAGCAACCGGGTACGATAAACTCGATTACACTTGACCGGTACCCGTGACACTCGCTGGCCATTCGAAATGCAAATGTACGTGCGCGACCACCGAACCGTTCCCGATCACCCCGAATGTCAAGTGATTTGTTTGACATTCCTCTATCTATATCTCCCGCGGGAGGGATAACGCCAGGGCCGGGCGTCGGGGTCGAGCGTCGGCGCGATCGAGACAACACTCGTTGACTCGGCCCTGATGGAAGGCCGCGAACGGCAAGGGCTCACGGCTTATCTGACCCCTTCTGCTCGCTCCGCGCGGGAGCCATTCTAATCCGTGCGGGGAAGTAATTAAAATCAATCGATTACCCGGGTATTGTAGTTTGGTGTGCCCTTCTTGCCCCCGGAGCTGTTCCAGACATGGCCGCCAGCTGTGGGTTGGCAAGGTGAGCGCACCCACCACCACCAACACCACCACCACCACCAGCACGACGGTAACGCTATTAATTATCATAAACAATCGCACGACATGCGGACTCCGGTTTTTTTTTTTTATTGCCTCCCGGTTCCTACTGGAACTCAAGCCGGTTTGAAGCGGCACTTGGAGCAGGTGGCTCCCCGGCTCCCATTGTGCCCGGTGGCTGGCTGGCGGTCTACCGGGCGCATAGGTTATCTTCCGACCCGGTCCACCTTGTCCGAGGGCGCCCGTTCTTTAAGCGCCCGCCCGTCAGAACGACCGGCCGTTTGGTCTGCAAAACTGCAATCGCCTGCTCCATCCGCACCGTCTCGACCCTACGGGGTCGGCCGCTCCACCACACCATAAAGAACAAGATTAATGGTCCGCTGAATGGTTCGGGGGGGAGATTTATAGCAGCGACAAGTGAAACCAGCTGTCAAACACATACGGCGATCGCAATCGCCACCACGCTGTACGGTTCCTGATCTTGATCAGAAAAAGAGGGGACGGTTTTTTTTTCTTTTTTGCCTTCACCTCTCGCCGTCGCCAGCTAATTCCGACCGACCGACCGACCGACGTTCGACGACGACTACATTTGGGGTGCGTTTCACCGCGGCTAGGACACCTCCTTGTGTGCTGCAAGTGTGTCTGTCGCCTCCACAAACGATCGAAACAAACGTTCCGCGTTCGGTACCAGCGTTGGTAGCGAGATTAGCACCGAGCGATACTCGGTGCGATCTCTTAGATCTGTTGCGGCCTGTGCAGGGTTTGCAGGCCCCTTGCGGTAGCAGAATTAATGCCGCAACTCCCAAGGTTAGGTAGTTTGGTAGCAGCAGCAGCAGCAGCAGTAGGAGCAAACGGTCGCATTTCGAAAGATCTCGATCTCGTGTGGAGCTTCAATTGAAAAATAATGAACTACTTCCTATCCTGGTGCCTATCCCCCGGGCAACACCAATCAGTCGCGATCTTATCGCGGACGTATCCGTAACGGTGTAGAAGCGAATCAATAACAATGCCCTAACGAGACGAGTGGGATGGTGATCGTCCGGAGCATTCCTAGCTTCCTGGTATATATATATATTTTTTCTTCTTTTAATTTTCGTGAAGGTGTGTCCCCGAACGGTCACCGCGGTAAGGCTTGTCATGTCTGACGTTTGACCCACAAAAAAACCAGACCTCCATTGTATCTTTAATAACTTAATTTCGAAACTGTAGCTCTAACACCTTCCGGGTCGTCAAACTTCCAGCCGTTCTAATTAGAACGGTTTCCACTTTGTAAATGCACATGCTGGCTGGACCTAGAACTGTCCGTCAGCGCCGTCGCAGCAAAATCGCTCAATGTCGTGGCCTTCCCGCTAACTATGCCGCCCGCATGCTCGGGCAGATCTCTCGGCTCGGCGTAATTGGACGACCCGGCGGTAAGGATACCGGGACACGGCGCGGCGGGAACACATTACCGCCTTATGACAGCCGGACAGGTCCCACCAGGTCGTCGCACCAATTTCCACCGATTCCACCACCGACCACCAGGGCGAAAGTTTGCCCGTCGGGGCAGCGCGTGATTAACCGTTCTCGCGGGACGGTATGATGGATTGGGAACCGCTGCCTTCTGGTCCAACCTGCCGGCGGAAGGCTCACTTTACAACTGGGCGCCCATACTGCACGCGCACGCGGATCTCAAGTGTGCGCGGCGAGTTGAGCCACTCGCGGCGGCTAGAAGGGAGGGTCCCACCGCGCGGTGGAGGGCATAATTTATCGCAATGACAACGGAGGTGCCTCATTAAGGTGCAGGCTCCATTCTTCGACTCCACAGCCCGCCAACGAAATGACCGCCCAAGTTGCTGCCCCCCGCCGGGGATAAGGGGTGGCTGTCGAGTGTGCCCTCGTACACACACACACACACACACACACACACACACACACACACACACACACACACACACACACACACACACACACACACACACACACACACGTACGCACACACGTACACAAGCTCCTTGAACACCTCGCGCTAAGTAGCGCGTAATTTACGGACAAACAGTTTAGCCACAAACAATGTACCATTGGGGCGGGTTGAGCGGTTGCTGCTTCCTGCTTCGGCTTTCTGGTCGCCTTACAGTCAACACGCCTTCGGGGAGGTGTGGGCAATGGGAAAGACTTTGCGTTGCAAATTTTTACCGAGATTTACTGGTTCGAAGAAAAAGAAAAAAAGATGACTTAATCGAGGTATTGAAAGCCTCGCTCGATATTTCAAACTAGCTTCATATTAAATTCGTAAAGATCATGTCCGGCGTGATGAGAAAGTGATTCAACATTTGGAACTTAACGGTGCTCAAGTCTTTTTGCAGGAGATCTGGAACGGAACGCGTAGATCGGAAGAACCTGCCTAAATTAAACCTTATACTTAAGGAGAATTCTTTTTATTTTTATTTGTTTTTTACTGAAAAGCTATTTCCTAATTCCTAACAAATAAAAAATAGTTTTTTTAAGTCTGTTATTTTTACTTTTACTTCTGTTTACTTCTGTAATCTGTAAGTTTTTATTACTTTATTTTTTAAACAACCTTATCTTATAAAACGTTTCTTAGAAATATTTTAAAAATGACAGTTAGTATCTATTTTAATGTTATGGAAGTTGGATATGTGTCTTTTTATGGTTAGATTTGATTTTATAGCAGAAAACGAGCTCCAAACCTAGTTGAACGATCCACTCCGACTTAGTAACGTAACGAACTAAGTGAGCTTAGAACTATATTAACCATCACTAATCGAATTCCTCATATGGTAGTGATCAAATCTGAGCAAAGCTATCTAAAATTATCCACAAAAAATAAAATAAAATAAAACAACACTACAAAGGCTATCGCGGGAATCTGTCCACATAACAGGCACATTCTTCTGCCATTGTCCAACGCCATAACCCGCGCAGATCGAACACAAGGCGCCACACACACCCGGATCATCTAAACAAATGATTGCCAATTTTGTCATTCAACCGCCATTGTGGCGAACTTTTTTCCCCTGAAGCATTTTACATTGTTTCACGGCTGAGGTGCTTCTTCTTCGGGCGCTGAAGAGCACTCCAGCGCCGCCTGGATGTTTTCCTTTTTCGGGTGGAGCTGAGCGCTTGGTCACAATGGGTTTCGCACAGCGGAGAAGTGGCGCACAGAAAAACAAACCCGCGTGCCGTTTTTTTTTTCATCCCCCTTAGTGGTGCTGGGTGGTCCAACCTCCACCAGGGGCACACACACTCACACACATACGTGATTCACCAACCCCGCCTAGAGAGTGGCCGCTGGAAATGTAGTAAAAGTCACGGCTAATGATGAACCGTAACCAAACCCCATCGCTGGCGGGGAGCGACTTTTCTTTCGGTTGGAAGACGCTTTTACCTCACGCTTTGTGTGCCCTCGGTGGCGCATCTGCCCTTACGGGGTAGGGGTAGGCAACGTTTCGCAACGTCTGCTTCGGCTGCCAAGTAACGCAAGCAAATTAACTAACTCCTCATCCGGACGACGTACACGCGGGTAGTTAATAAAGGTGACTTTTATTCGTTCCTGAAGTGTAGTGAACGTGTCGAAGAATGATTTATGTGAGGTAAAAGTCTCTAAAATTTCCGGTATGTAGGGTCCGAATGTGTCCTCATTTTGTACGAATATGTGAAAACATATCGAGCTCTTGAGACAGTCCTGAGCGGAGTTTTTTTTCTATTAAATTATAAACTCCTAATTTTGTTCACATCAGTGTTCCAGAATGTCTAAGCGCAACTCCGTTTTCAGCTTATTTTAGTTTAATCATGTTGTGTTTTGTACAGTATCCCCTTAAGACACAGATAGATGGATGCAGCTTTCATACGTTCCTTACTATGGATGTAAATTTCACTCGACTGAAGATTTCACAAATCAAAATAAATGTATCGTTTACTTTCAAGCTTCAATCATTGGCTTGTAAAAAACATTAACTTGTAACTTGGGCTTGTTTGTAAAATGAATATTCCTACTTCGGAAGCGTGTTTAATTGTCATTCTCATGGAGGAATTAAATACATAATTACGACGTTTCCGCTTAACACAATAAATTTTTAATCAAAAATTATGTTGATGTAAAGCAACAGTATAGAAAAAGTAACTCGAAAAAAATATGTTTTTCAAAAGACAGATTTTATTTCATTTAACGATCGTATTGTTCGCTTGTCCACTGTTTTCAACTACTCAAGCCGGCTACATAGCAAGTAGTTAACTGAGAGGCGAAGTTAAGTGATTTGTTTATAGGCTAAGCAATTTTCTTGGTAGTTTTGCCAATGACTGTCAATTATAAGTTTGTATGAAGTTTAATGTGGGTTTAACAGTTTACCACAGAAATTACGAAATTGCAGCATGGAGAGAGTTAGGTGGATTCATCTCTTTTGGTACGAATCGGATATTGTTGACGTATTTTTGAAGTAATCAAATTTGACCAAAACAGTACGTAAACGTCATTTTAGTAGAGGGTTATATCACTAACGCACGTAAACATTAACCTGCATTGTTTACGTTGCTGTCAAAGAGCTGAATGATTGTAATTCAAGTTCGGTTTATTTTCAGTATTTTCATTCCGAGAAGCTTTCGATCGCTTCCGATGCTCAGCATCGGTTTGCACTTTCCAGCATCAAGTACAACAATTCTTGGGCACGCTTTATGTGTTCCATAAACTATCAAATGCGTCTAATACTAAGCATCACATCGGGCAGCTTTCCCACCGACGGGAGAGAAAGCATCGAACTCGCTCGACAAACGACCCACCATCGAACCAATGGCTGCCCCGTATTGGCCTTTCGACCTTTTCCATCCGCATGCACTCGTGCATGTACCCGTGCCCGCAATCGCTAATGAATCGCATCGCAATGTCTAAAACCGTCTAAAATACAGCATAAAAAAAGAACAACAAAACCCCCCATCGGGTCGCGCAGAAAATCTGCCGCACGGTGTACCGCTCATCATCATGTACCATTCATTATCTCCCGGCCCGGTGAGTCGAGTCGCCCTGCCCTGCCCGCCATTCCGGGGGCTACGCCTCAGCCGGTGCAATTGCACGTGCATCTTCCCTCCGAATCCGCAATCAGCTAAACATTCGATCACGCCTCGCGCTCGTCTCGCTTTCGGGCGATTGCAATCGGAAAGTGCACCGGGAGGACTGGGAGAAGACACCGGAGGCCGACTCGGGACGATCCCTAAACAAACATTACCCAAAGCCACGCGAGGCGAAGCCTTACCGAAAGCTTCGCGCCGTGTTCGATTTTGGAGCGAGCACCGGGTGCCTTCTAATGAATGGCGAAAACACACGAGGCAACCTGGGGACGGAGCGTGAAAAAGATCGATCGTGGAAGACGCGCCGAGCTCCGTTCCGCTGGCTCATAAATGAGCTGGTAAATAATTCTCCCACGCTCGCGCCCAACACGATATTTCAATTCCCTTCACCACCACCACCGACCACCGCCCAGCACCGGTGGGGAGGGGCATTTTCGTCTTCCTCCCTTTCGGTACCATCCTTATTCACCAGCCATTATTATTATTATTAGTATCTGGTGGCGCTGCGCGTTCTTCGTTTGCTTTATGTAATAGATGCTAAAACGCGATTTAAGTTCAACCATAGCCGCTGCAAAGGGAAGGGGGTTTCGATCGGTGCGGGGGATCCTTCCCAAAACGAGCGACGTCATTCGAGATTGGGAGCAAAAACCCAGCCCCGGACTCGGCACGGAACGCAAGACGCAAGACGCAAGACTTTTGAAAGGGCAAGCGCGACTTCTGCCTCTCCAAACGCAGACGGTGCAGACCTAGATTCGAGCAGGAGACCGACGATCGGCGTTGCACAAGATTCGTTTTCTACACATCTTCGGAAGATCGCAGCTTCACGAGATGGACGAGCCCGCGGAACACGAATGGCGGAAGTACGGACGGTGAGGCATTTATTGTCGAGCGTTGAGATGCTCCGTGAACGCCCTTTTGCGTGGAGGAGGAGGAGGAGGATCGCTCCCAAATGCCAAGTCGATCGCGGTCGAGGCGTGGTGGGGCCCGGGGTACAAAAGTAGCTCATAAGAGCACATCTCACCCGCACTCGTCGGGTCGGGCACTCACGCGATGATGGCGCAGGTCCGGGATCCTTTGCGTGCCCTCCAGAGCCGTGTGAACCTTCCCCCGAGAAGCAACGAAAAAAAAAACACTACGACGGTACCGAAGCGAAAACGTTGGACCCCTGTCAGCCTAAGTCGTCCCCTCCTTCCACCGTCCGGAGGATGAACTAAGCGAGCGCACAACCCGCACGGATCGGGAGCTGCCTGTCATGACCGTGCCTCCGTAACGGTGGTCCACATATAGGTTTTTTTTTTCTTCGTTGTGGTAGCTTTTCGCTAAACCCTGATCCGATCCAAAGTCAGCTGTGACTGGCACGAAACACCACACACACACGAGCAGGGGGAGTTGGAGCCTCGGAAAAAGTGCTCGGATAATTGGGTTGTTCCCACGCACGTTGCGGACCAGCGGTGCTGCAGCGTTTGCTGAGAACTTGTCGCCTGGGTGTGTCGTGGTTTTGGAGCCTCGGGAGGGACGGACGGCCATGCTCCAGTATCTCACGGAGGGCACCAATCCTGGATCATAAATTTTGCTCCACACGTAATGTTTAGTGTTTCATATAAACAAAACAACAAAAAAAGTAAAACAAATCGATACAGCCTCTTCTCTCGGGGGTGGTGGTATAGGATGGAAGATGGAAGAGGAGAAAATGATGTACCAATTCCAGCACCGAAACCCATTCGGCACAATTAACTGAACAACGTTTCTTTCTCTTTCTCTCGCAGGCAGAGGGCCCACCAGTCCAGTTAGAGCCCGTCGACCTCAGCGTTCGCTCCCCGCCAAAAGGTAAGTGCTGCACGACGCGTGTTTTTTTTATTTGTTTGCTGCCCACACCAACCTGGACTCCTTTCGCTTGGGTCACGTTTTCACGCCGGGTTTGTTCTGGATTGAAAGTGGACTTGAGTGTGTTGTGAGACAAGGCGTAATTTCTAATGGCCCGTTTTCGCGAAAACGTTTATTTAGTTCTGATTGCCATCGGTGCAAGAAAAAATGGAAACGCCCGTTGTCGAAACAAAAAGAATAGGCCAACTGCTCGGCAGTGCCTGAGTTATATGGAAGCGTTCTGAACAATGTAATTTTAATCCGAAGCTAAGCTAACTTGTATAATTACAATTTCAACTAATTTCGTATTGTCGGTAGCATCTCGTGTCACAGATGACATCAATCGTGCGTACGGCCCGTCGCCGTGCAGCGAGAGATCACCGATGGCACGGAGGAAAATCTACCATCAGAAGTTGTGACGCATGCCACTGGACAGATCTGCAAGCAAACTAAACTGTTTTTGGCGATCAATGTTCAGTTATCGTGCCATCACATGCGAAGACACACACCTCCGAGAAACGGGGCGAGCGGTTTGGTATTATATACCGCTTCCACTGAATCCGACTTCTAGCGATGACTACGCGTGCATGTTGCTGTCTCGCTCTCGCACACACGTGATGGCGGCGCATGCGCTCGCTCACGTTGCTCTTGTGTTCTATTTTTAGCATCGACGTTCTGCGGAACCATACAACAGTTCGTGGAAACGTATTCCTGTTTTGCTCTGTGCCTTTTGTTCGCTTCTTGGAAGAGGAAGCTTCCTCAACGTGGTTTTTTTCGTTTCTTTTCAGTTTCAGAAGAGTTCATTGCGGTGTGGAGGTCTGATAGGAGAGATTTATTTAAATTAATTATGAGCCTCGATTGATGTAAAGCGTGCACGTTTCTTAGCCGATGAAATACTCCGAAAATATTATTCTGAAATACTGATTTTTTTTTTATAAATTACAATACAGTTCGTAACATTTTCAGCAATATTTCTCATCGATAAATTAAAATTTGTTGTAATGGCTCCCAAAAACTGCTGTGTTGCAAATGTTGTATCTGACTGACGTTTAAACTGTCATAAATTTACAATTAGATTGCCGTACTGGCGATATTGATTTGAAACCAATGTCACTTTAAATATTTTTTTTTAATTTCGTGCCAATTTTGGCATGGAAAAAAATTGTTGGTGCATAAGTTTTTGAAGCTCTTTTTAATACATCGAGATGTTTTAGTAAAACTTTTGTCTAAAACTGTTCCACTTACCTTTAACACTGTATAGATCAAATATTGCGAAAACAGGCTTCAACAGTGAAGACATCACCCGAATGAAGCCTAAGCAAGCCACCTTAATAACCTCATCCAACACCCAACAGCGAAGACTTCATCAACATTCGAGCCTCTCTCTTTCTCACTCTTTCCCTCTCTCTCCGCCTCACTCTGGCTGAAAAATTGAAACATCTTACCGCTTTGCATTTTTCAATTCAATTCTAACGAGGTATCCATTTTTACGCACATACACAAACCCTTCCGCCACAAGCCAGCCCAGCGATGGTCAAATTAGATAGTGAAGCTGATGAAAAGCACCCGTCCCACTCGTGGGGGAGGGGGCGGGGGAAACTTTTCTCCGCTGACCAGGTGGCGTGCCGGAGAAAAGTAAAAACCACGCGCTTGGGTCACATATTTTTCACCACGTACGCCGCGCGTGCTCCATACCATTCGATCTTATCACCGATAAGCGATCGCTGCCGGTTGTCCCCTAAGCCGTGGACGGTTGAAACCCCTTCGTCGTCGGTAGCAGCACCCGAGATGCGCAATGATTGGGGCCGGTTGATTCGTTTTTTTTTTGTTTTAGCGACTCTCCAGTCGCGTCAACTCGTGCCATCCGCGAGGAACCCTCCCGCCTGCGGGTGTGCAAAGGGCTTATCGTCGTGCCGCGATCACAAACGGCTAGCCTAAGGTGAAATTCAGCACGGTCCTGGCCAGCGCAAAATCCTGCGCTCGCAACAAACCGATAGTTAATGCGCGCTTTAAGGCGAATAATTGATGCGCAAGATGCTGTCAGACGATACGGCCGTGTCCCCGGCTGGTACGATACGCATCGTACCTCCTCACCGATGCACCAGCCGTTCGTGAAAGGCTACTACCCGCTGGACATTGCGAGAGTAGCTGGTTTGTTTTTTTTTTTACACGCGCCCACCTCAACCGGGCGCAAATGTGAATTGAGACAAGCATCTAATCATCGGATCGGAGTGACTGACGATGGAGTGCTGATTTGGTCGTTAAATCGAGAACGGCCGACGAAGTTGCCACCTGCCACCTGGGTGAAAGGAAGACCCACGATGATGCGATTTTCGGATTTTGCAACCAGCCTACCGGGTGTTGGAGTGACGCACTCACCGAGTGTGCGATATATTTGAAGCGTCAGTTTGGCACCGGTTACTTTGCATTGGCCACTATCCAGTCGAAGTAATAGGACAACCGTGTGACAATCTTCACGTCGCTCATTTCCGTACAGCTGCCATGGCTGAAGATGGCGACCAAGTACTCCGCGTCGTAGATCAGCTCACTCGTCCGATGGTCCCACACGATCGGATCTCCCGTGTTGAAGCATCCCGAGCCCCTGGTGAAGGAAGTCTCCGGTGTGCTCACCAACATGCACGCCTGTCCCGGAGCCAGCGGATCGCTGAAACGCACCGAACAATCGCTCCGATAGAGTGGAACCGTTTTCGTCGTGGTGGTGGTGTCTCTTACTGTAACGAGTTCCAATATGGTAGCCATAGAGAGTTGGTCCTGAGAACGCCGACCCCTTTCCAAGCGTGTACTTACCGGAGGTAAACGTAAACAGGCGCGTTGGAAGATGCGTGCTATTGCGGAACACACATCCCGGATAGTAGAACGTGTTTGGGTTGATGGGAGACGTCAGCATGACCAGCGCGATGTTGTTGACGCCCGTGGCCGGATCGTAGTCTTCGTGTACGCGCACTCTCCGTATGGTCAGCAGCACGTAGTGGTTGACGTCGGACGCCTGCAGTGATCCGATGCGAACCACCGTCGGTTTGGAGGGGTTCTGATCCACACAACGGGCACTGGTCACGATCGCGTTGGTAGTGATGAGATACCCAAGACACCCGAACGCTATCCGCCCGTTGCTCTGTGGCCAACCAATCTCAGCCTTCGGGCGTAAAGAGACGATGCGTGAGAGCTAGCTTAAAGATCAAGTTAATCATCCGACTTACCGTGTGTGGTATGTTGGAGTAAAGGGATTCGTTCTTCACCGCACCAGCGTAACGCTCGAGACGGATCGCTCGATATCGGTCCTCGCAGGTTTCCAACTCCATCCGTATCGCACCGACGCCCGAGTTTCGGGCAATGTCTCCCCACGGGCAGCAAACGATCGATCCTACCGAGCAGACGGTGATGTGCTCACCCTTACGCAACCTTTCACCGGTGCTGAGGCAGAGCTCGTGCGGGACGCAGATACCAATCGAGCCATCGCCATTGCTACACTCGTCACTACGCTTCAGGTCGGGGTTGATAACGATCACCGAGTCCGAACTAGCACGCGCGCGTTTGTCCAGGATAATCGATTGCAGCCAGTCCATGTGCGGGGCAAGCTGAATCGTTATCGAAGGAATGCCGTGCCCGCAAGTGGGACTCGCTACGTTCAACCCGAACAGATACTTCATGTACACTCCGGCACGGTTGATGTAGCGAATGACCGGTGCTCCGGGAAGATCCCGACATACACCCGGCACCAACCACCGATCGCTCCGGAAGCAAATGTGTTCCTGGTGATTGAAACCCTCGCGTGTGCGATTGCCGTCAAACTGAGACAACTCTTTGGTGCACTCCACCAAGGGATAGAGATCCACCGCATGCTGTACTACGGTGTTGGCGACACCTGGTTGACAAACAGTAAAATAAAAACCTCTCACTGGGAGTTAAGAAAAAAATATATCGATCACACTTACGATCAACATCATAACGCTGGTTTCTTGGGTAGTAGTTGAAATCGTTCGTTCCAACGCCAGTGAGATCGTACCGATCGATGGGGAGCTCATCGTACAACCAGATGCAGGCCGGAACAACGCTCTGCTGCTGCTTCTCCAACTTCACCACGGCCAGGTTGTTCCGCTGTGAGTTCCGCTTGTAGCCCGGGTGCACGTGGATCGATTCGATCGGGAAAGATCCGCCAGAAAAGAAGCTCCTATACACTACGGCCCTCGGTTGGAAGCTGAAACGAAAGGCGCGAAGTTAGCTGCCCGATGTTTACGTCATGCGTCCGATTGGCTTACCCTTCCGCCGTCGGCAGGACACACTCCGCGAGCGTTAGAACCGTCCGCTGGTCGACAAACGTCCCGGCGCAGTTGTTGCGTGCCGCACCGCCGGCCTCCGTCGGCCATTCCATTTCGACGATGTAGCTGAGACCCCTGGTGCGGACAAACTCCACATTGCTGGCGGTGATCGGAACTTCTCCGTTTCGCTCCAGCATCAGCTCATCCTGCCGTGGGCGGAAGTGTGCGTAACGATGGGCACAAACGACCGCGTGGAAGTCTTGAGGAGTAGCGGTAGTGTTGCGTTCCAGCAGGGTCTGCATCAGCCAGTCCCGGTACGGGGCGATCTTCGTGTAGCGCTGGACAGGATTACAGGTTCCTCGCGCTAGGCTGGACGATAGTAGCCCCACCAGAAACGGACTCGTGAGGTAGTTGTGCATGAGCCGTGTTTGAAGTGGATTACCGCGAGGGATTTGCTATGTGAATTGTTCAAGTAAATGTCGATTCGAGCGTGCCGAAACGTTTCAAACCTACCTCACAATCTTGCGTTGGTGCCACCATTTTCTTCATACACAGCTGCTCTTCGGGAAGTCCGGTAGTTGGGGAAACACAATCAGCGCTCGTAACGTTAACTCTTATCATTTCGTTACTCGAAAAGGTTGATCCTGTTGGATCTCTCCCAGCTGCGGCAGGAAGACGTTAGAAATAGACATTCTTGGTGAGGATGTATATCACACGCGTCTTACCTTTATTGGATTGTATCGAGTCCATCGTCGGGAATGGTACGTCGTCCCACAGCCACAGACATGTCGGAACAGTAGCCTCATTAACGCTGTGAAGAAATCATTTCTTTTAGCAAGATCCCAATGGCGAACAGTATCAGCATAATCATACTTGACGCTGGCATCCAACTGGAGCAGCGCAATATCGTGCTCTCCGGTGCGGGACGAATATTCCGGGTGTCGTATCACTTCCTTGATCTTCCTGTCCTGAATGTACGACGCGTTGTTGCTATCACCCCCGAGCCGTACCGCGTCCGGCGCCGAGTTGCTGTTGGAAGCAGGAAAAGGTACTTGAACGGAGGCGTTACAATCGTAAACAACAACAAACACTATCGCCACTTACCCTTCGCCCGCGCTACAGCGAGCCGACGTCAGGACAAAGTTACTCCATATCAGTACACCCATGCAGGCCCAATCGATTTTACCACCCGCTCGCGTCCAACCGATCGAAGCGATGTGCGTGTACTCGGGTGGCGTTACGTACGACGGAAAAGGTTCCTGAACGTCCAACTCATCCCGCCCGTAACGCATGTAGCGAAGGTGACAGTCTGAAAGAGAATGGATCCGATTTATCGTTACTTTGTTCTATTTTATCCATCGCATTACGTACCATCGAGCGATTCCCTTTCGTTGGGCAGGAAGGGATCCTCATCGCCTAGCCCAACCTCGACCGGGAAGAGATTATGCAGCGCTGGACGTGATGAAAGCGTTAAGTTAGCCGTGAAAGCCGAGGAAATCTCTTTAGTTCTTACCCTCATTGCCGCGGCAAAGAAATGATAACACCACCAACGGCAGCACCGAACGCGACACCATTCTAGCAGCGACTGACGGCACGGACATACTGATAGCTTCTGGTGGCAAAATGTAGTTCTAACGTCTGGCGTCTCAAACGCGGCGAACTTCATTTGCAAACCTCACCAACACACTACATCCCAATGGCGATGTAGTTGCAATTCCCCTTATCGATCAAGATCTCGCGGAACTGGTTTGTTTTCAATCCGGTAAATTCCAAACACTCCGCCTGCACTTCTTAATCATCCGGGTTTGTTTGTGGATAGCTTTTGTTTCATTTTTACTCCCATCGCCGTCACGATGCTGTGTTGGCGTGTTGGTGAGGGGTAGACGTTTGCTGGGGTAGCGTGTCAGGTGTATTATGAGCGATTTGAAAACGCGATGATGCTTGTAGACTTCATCGGATGCATTAGAATGCTGTGCTAATACTGACTGATGATTAGTGCGTCATCTGTTTGGGACTTGGGAGAATGATAACTTCGGGCTTAGTACTTCTTCTACCACAAATCTGAAGATCCTAACGAGCAAGCAATCTTTCGGACATGTTGGAGCGCTTTTGTGGAGCCACTGAAGAGGCTACAATTGCTGCTCAGCAAACGAACCGACGGCGGCCCGTTCGTCACAGATTAATTTAGCTCGCTGCCACCACCACCGGCCCATTTCGTTCCGGATTTTCCTCCTCGCATTCCTCGCAGCCGCTTGCGTGGCGGCTAATCTAATCCACACGCAAGAAAACGAGCAGTTTCTGGGCGGGGGGGGAGGGGGAGGGTGGAAATGCGTGCCGACGTACATTTAGCGAGCGGGAGCGCGTACTCGCACACCGTTTGGCGCATTATTCGTCTCGCGATAGCGGTAAATTGAAATGACAAGTAGGCCGAGGCGAGCGCGCGCGCGCGCCATCGGAATCCTTTGCCATTTTTTTTCTTTTTTTTCTGCTACGGTGAAGATCAGATGACGATCCGTCCGCACCTAAGATCAATCATCGCAGGTTGCGTGTGTGTGTGTTTGTTCGTTCCACCGGCAGCAGACGCCACCATGTCGGCGACCCGGGGAAGGTGAAAGGAAAACGACTCCACTCCAAGTGAGCGAACGAGTCGCTAGCGGTATGCGAATGAATGCGACAATTTGTCGCAACATTATGATACGAACCACCGACGACGATGGCGACGACGAGAGCACGACGGATGCCTGGAGGTGGACAAAAAACAAAAAAAGAAACCGATTTCCCTTGGGCCAGGGGCCTCCCGACCGTACAGCAAAGACCACCGCCTAATGATTATTGGCGTCCGTTTTCAACTCTAAGCCGCGAGAGACGGACGAATTTAACAGGACACGCCGAACACGTCACATGAAAGTAGGTGAAAAAAAAAACAAACAAACGTCCATGTAGCAGGATTCTAGTGCCGGGTGTATGCTCTGGCATCGATAGTGCAGCGTCCCTAAATCGATCGCTTCCTGTTGGTTCGACATCTGATTGACGATTCATGACACACGCTGCAACCGCTGCGGAATCGCTCCAAACATGGCAAACACGGCCCGATCGGCAGCATCGTCTCACATCTGCCGAGCATCTTTATTTGACAGCTGGCGTCCGGTCCGATCAGGTACATGCGTTGAATCGTAATTTCTTTCCCGACAACGTGTAATGTCAACCAGAAGTTAATATCACGGCAGTGAACAGGAAAACTGTTGTTCCAGGGGGTTTTTGTTTTTTTGTTTTTTTTTTATTGCAACTGAGACTTTCTTCGCACTGGATATTGCTCAAGTCGAGCGAAGTTAGCTTTCGCGGCTCCACTGGAGAAGATTTATTATCCCGCAAAAAAAAAACGAAAACCTGCCCCACCTCGCAGTCGACTAATTAAGTTTTCATGCATATTAAACTCATGATTAGATTAGCGGGTCTCGGGTGGAGGGAGACACTCGGTCTCGGTGTTCCCTTTCTGGAACCGAACCGAACCGATGGGAGCAGTGGGCCAAAGCTGGTCAAACCAGATCGGTGCTAATTTTGATTTATATTTCGCGTATCGATAACATATAGCACGCTCCTTTCGAATGGGAACGGCGATGCTAACTAGATCTCGACCTGACGCAGTGAGCGTAAGACGTAAGACGGTAAGACGGTAAGACGGTTCGGTTGCAGAAGACGACCTGCACACCTGCACGGCGGCATTCGCACCAGGGGAATCGATCATAATGTATCATAATCCGTGCGCTCGCAGGAAAACTACGAAACTGGCAGGTACCATAACGAGCTCGGACGTAAGTAATTTTCAAATCCACAAATCACCCAGTCGCACCTAGTCTTCACGATTCCCCTCGTGCCGCCGATTGAACCAATTAAACTGCGCGCGCGAAAGGCGAGTGAGCCTGTGGAGTCACCACACACACACGGTAGCGGGGAGATCTCGGACCAACACTGACAGATATGCATCGCGCCCGCGCGAAGTGAGAAAGTTGACGTGTACGAAGATCAAACGTCAGTGACAGAGCGGCCATTTCGGAACGCCGAACGAAACGGTAGCAGCGGCAGCAGATGGCCGCAGATTAGTGCATCAGGCTTGCGCCATTTTGACCAATACCACCGATATGTTGTTAAGTCACACGCTAATTGGTATTTGATGTCCAATCCGGTTGCCGTTCCCTTCCACCGTTGGAAACCGGCCGTGTACTCACACCTAATCGCAAAAGAAAGAAAGCAAAAAAAGAAAGAAACACTGCACTCACTAGTTAACACCTTTGAGGCTGGCTCGGCTCCGTGTCCCTTCGCCACCCCGGCACCACCTTCGCTTCGTGACAAACATAACTAATTAAAGTCATCCCTCGTTATCGTGTGCGACAAATCGACAGTCCGGAGTCCAATCGAGCGGGTTCGTCTAGTGCCCGAACCACCTGGGATCCGCTGGACAATTTATCTTCAACCTCGTTGACCACACACTCTCTCTCTCTCTCCCCATCTCTCCCACTCTCCCTGGGACCTAGGGCTCCGGGAGCTTTTCCACGGGAGAAACCAGCCTCCAGCGGAGGCGCGATGGAACCATTTGTCGCATAAATTAATTTTTGCACCCATTTGCACCGCCTCGGCACGGTTGTTGCAGGCGCGAAAGCATTTTCCCGATGGCAGCGTGGCAGCGGTTTGCAAGCAAACATGCACTTTGGAGTGAAAAGTAAACATTAAAACCGGACCGGCATCATCCGGCGTCGTCGTCGTCGTCGTCATCGGCGGAGTATGCCGAGCAAGTGTGAGAAAATTAATAACCGACCAAAGTTATTTGTAATGGGGCGGGAGGGCCCCGTTGGGAGGGTCCGGTGCCGTTGTTTTAGTGTTGTTCGTGGTGGCATGTTTTTATTTGTCCACTTCCGCCCATCAAGCGGGTGTCCCCATGTCTGGAATGGTGGACACTGGAGGATATGTTTGTCTTTCCCGGGAACGCTGAGCTTCTGGAGTGTTGAAGGTGAGCCCTACTTCCGGCCTTTTGATCGAGGAGCAAGAAAAGAGAATGTTTTCCAATAGGTCCTGGCCGGTATTGTTATGAGAAATCGACCATTTCAAATAAATAAACCACAGGAATGTCTCCTTTGAGGCAAGTTATGTACGCCATCTGAAGCATTCGAACTATTGCAAGCAGGCAACGACCACCTTGCTCAGGTAATTAGCTCATTTACAAATCAATCTCCACCTTTTTGGCGACTGTTTATGCAACTCCAACTCTGCTTCGGTTTTGTAACGCCTCAACATGGTGTTCGTTACAAAGTAGACTTTCGGGGAGGCCGTGGTCAATTTGTATTGGAAGCTATCGGCTTTAATTAGTACCATCGCTTCCCCCCCGAGTTAGGATGCTGGTGCGTTGTAAATGAATGCGAATCTAGTCGTTACCTCCAACGCCCGAGCACGCGCATTAGGTGTCCTAGTTCGTCACCTAAAACACCACCATCACGCACTTCAAGCACGAGGAATTGCTTATTCACTATGGCTTCTGCCAGCTCGGTGGAACCCGAGCACCATTCCGTCAGGGGTTGCTTTGATTGAAGTGGCGACTTTTCTCCGTATCAGGTGCGCCGGTGATGTGAAAATTATCTCGTTACCTCACTCGCACTCTCTCTCTCTCTCTCTCTCTCTCTCTCTCTCTCTCACACACACACACGTACGTCGACGTCGACCACGCACCAAACGGAGCGGAAGAAATGGCACTTGATGTTTATATGACAAACGACCGATCAAGGCGATCCCGCAGCCGCTCACTGCACACTGCAACTAGAAAGTAAACCCCGATGCATTCCGACGGAGCGGCCGGAATGGCAGCAATTATGCACCTCCCTGGTTAAATAATGCTGCTGCTGCGCGGGGTTCGCCGCGCACTGCCTGACGTTTGATGGACTGCTGTTGCCGCCGCCGAGACGTCTGAGTTAATCTTTCTTCTCTATCGGGAATTTGGAACGGCACAACGGCAACAGGTCCGAACCGGGCGGCCAGGTTCGCACCCCGTCACTGGAGGCTGATTAGGCTCGGGGGCTGTACGCCATTCCAAAACCCCCGGTTGAGTCCTTTACCTCACCCTGCACGACATCGACGCGCCTCGCGATTGGCGGGCTGACGGATTGCTGAAATGTTTTGCGTACCCCAGGCCGGAAACGCTGAACGCCAGATATAAAGCGGGTCGAAAATGTAGCGGGTCGAAAATGTAATTGACTCATTACATGGGAGGGGGGAATCGGTGGATCTGGTGGTGCTTCACCTGTTCGCTACGTGTAGGGGAGAAGTTCACGGTTTTACTGCCCTCCCCGATTATTGCGCTTCTGTGTCTCACGAACTGAAATTAAAGCTTAAAAGATTATCTAGCGTAGCAAACGCGTCGGCACGCTTGTGCTTGCGGGATTCGGCACGCCGCAGAGAGAAGCTGTACGCCAGTTAGCTGGCAGCATGCAAGCTGCCTTCGTGGCGCAATCGGTTAGCGCGTTCGGCTGTTAACCGAAAGGTTGGTGGTTCGAGTCCACCCGGGGGCGGAGAAACTTTTTTGTTGTCGGAGATTTTTTTTACATGAATTAAATTTAGTGTGTTACTTTTTCATATTTTTATTTCGAATCAAGTTATATTTATTTTATTTTTCAATTAAATACATTATGTTGAAAGCTTCGAAATAGTATCATCATCGAATGTAATAATATATTACACTTGAATATAATAAATGGAGCTACAATGGACGAATAGAGCAATAATTTCGTTAAAACCAATTTTTTTTATTAAAAGTTGTATTCATAATTTATGAAAATAAGAACACCCAACGTACGTAGCTAATTAAACTAATTGCATAGAAGGGCTAATTACATTCGCTACCCAATTTAAATTAATTACAATAAATACACTTTCACCACAACTAATTCCCCACTCGAGCAAGAACATTACCAAAAAAGACATCCCTTCACCCCCGGCGGGCAGGGCACGACGACGACATTCGCATTTAATTTAATTCCACCACCAAACCATGGGGCAGCTAGTCAGCAGCTCCCGTCGAACCAATCACTCTCGCGCAATCTAATTTAGATGAAATCTCTCTCGCGCGCGCGCGTGTGTGTGATTACAAGCGCGCAGCCATGTTTGCTTTGACCCTTTTTGCGGGTGCTCCTCCTTCCAAAAGGTACCCCTCGCGTCGCTAATGATCTCGCTGGCAACATTGTATGGTGTCGCTAGCTGGCCCGGGCTGGTCGGTTGCGAAATTCGGGGGGAAGAAAAACCCGGGGGAAGCTGGGAGGGGAGGTTTTGCGCCCGCGACAAGTCACACATGTGACGAAAAGCCCACTACACTTGAGAACAAATCGGATAGTCCCATGGTGAGGGGAGGAGGGAGGGGAGGAGTGTGGTGAGCGGGGGAGGTCTACCGAAACTGCGCGTTTTGCAATTGATTGATTTGATTTGATTGAATTTCATTTATAACTCAATCACGAATTCGTTATGCGGTAGCCTTCCCTTTTTCGTGCGATGCCGGGGCTTTGTTTCGTTGGCGGTTGTCGCCTGGATCGAGCGGAGAACTGAACATTCTTTTTTAGCCATTTTTAAGACGTCGATTGGATGTGTCTATTTTACCCTTAGCTCTGGTTAATATTTTTCAAAAATATTTTTATAACCAATTTTTCCATTCCACGTGCCATCCATGATATCGGTATTTAAATGTCGAGCACAATTAACGCACCTAAAATTTCAATAAACATCACCGTGGCTAACGAAGATGACCCACGGATGACCAGCGAGAAGGCAAATCGGTCGAGAATTCATTTGCCAAAGCATTCATCTCGTCCCAAATTTTTGTGTACGATCAACGTGACGCGAGGAGAAAAGCGGAATGGGGCGGGAAAAATATCTCGTACCACCTCACGGCTCGAACGAACAATCGATCGATCGCCTGCAACCTGCGCCTGCACCAAACGATGCAGGCACGATCATGCAGGAGCACAAACAGGAAAGAAAAACAATGTTCCTCTTATGTTCGGGGAACCGCCGCCAACGGTCGCCCTCGTGGGTGACGATTTTCCTTCTTTTTCCCATTCCCTTTTTCGGCTAGAGCCTAGAGCTAGGGCACGACGAACTGGGAGTGCGGGAAGGAGGAGGGAGAGGGGCAGCATTGTCTTGTCGTCCCGGTTTTCCTCCTTCACTCCCCGAACGGCTCCCAAACTCCCCTAGCACGAATCGAACCAATGCTGAAATGATGGCTCGGCCCGGAGAGGGGTTGCGGAGTGGGATGGGAGAATGGGGAGGGGGTTGGTTTAATGGTTGAACCGCCGTTTAGGTCATGTACTGTGTGTAATGCAACGCTCACGACACACCAACGTCGGGTTGGGAGGTGGAATCGAAGCGCGTCAACCGTCTGCCGGGACGCGATCGATGGGAAAGTTTTAGATGCTCGATCGAGTGCACATTAGACCACGACACACGAAGCCACGGCCGGCAGCAGCAGCAGCAGCAGCAGGAGCATTTGAATGTGATCACGAACAAGCGCGCCAACATAATAATGCAACACGGTGCGCATTCCCAACCCAGAGCCACCCACCCAAAGCCACCCAAACGGAGCACCGAAGAGCAAGGGGACGAAAACCGATACCTTCCCCGAGTCCGTACCGGGGGTCGTTTTCCGAGCTGGAAAACGATTTTGGACGAGCGGTGCGCGGTGCAAAAAAAAAAAAGAGCCGTCGTGGCACGCATGACACGTTTCGGCACCGCGTTTCTTCCCATCCACCACCCAGCGTTTTCTGTTTTGACGAAACGGGCGATGGGAATTGGAAAGGATGCCTTCGGATTCCGCACCAGCGGGTGGCGAAACAATGTTTTGATTTGTTTCGTGATGCAACGACGGTGGCTCACCCGGCCAAGGGCTGCCCTAATTGTGCGCTTTTCGCGGTGGAGGTGGGGGGGGGGAGG